>CM056052.1:91544957-92126052 GCA_029574335.1 Rana kukunoris
TGTTGCGCCTTTTGAGAAATGTCCTCATTTTTTATTTATTTTTTATTTTTTTGATCCTACCTCAGGGACGATTATAATACACCTGTGAGCTTATATGGAACTGCCACTCTACCCATTACCAATAGGTGGCGCGGCCACAGGACTTTCGGCTCCCTTCCAAGACAGTTGCTGAAGGGAGTGGGACACTGTTTTGGGATCCAATGCTCACTATGTTGGGGTTGGCAGAGCTGGGAGGGGGGTGGGTAGGGGTGGAGGTTTGGGAGGCTTTCCCACAGGATAGTTCGGCAGAATATGTCTGCCCATGGCGGCAGGTGAAGGATAAGTTTGCTCCTGTTTGTTACTACTGTTATTTTTTATTACTGATTTGCTGCATATGTCAACCATCTTGTGAGTATTGCAATGAGTGGGGTGCTATAATGACTGTTCACTACTGCTATGCTCATATATTACATGTACATGCTCATGGCTGATACGGTTAAAATTATTTCCTGGAATATTAGAGGGCTGAACTCACCTCACAAGCGGTCCCTAATGTTTTCCTATCTGAAAAAAAAACAAGCCTCATATTATCTGTCTTCAGGAGACGCACCTAGGTCTCCTGGTCCCCTACTTTTTGTGGGTGACTTTAACGCTGTGCTTGACCCATCTGTTGACCGCCTGCGGGGTGGGGGCAGACCGTACCCCTCATTTGTTGATTGGACTCAGGTTTACTCTCTTACGGAACTGTGGCGTTGGAAATATCCGGATGACAGGCAATTTTCCTGTCATTCGGACTCATTCCACACTATGTCACGCATAGATATGGCATTTGCTCCGTCGGATGTATTGTCTTTGGTGCATTCGGTCACGTACCTACCCAGAGGTATATCAGACCATGCTCCCCTAATGGTCAGTCTCCTCCTCCTGCCAAAGTCAGGCCCCAGGGCCTGGAGGTTGCACTCCTATTGGCTCGAGGACGAGCTAGTACAGGCTGAGTGTCAAACAGCTATGGTTGACTATTGGACCCTCAATCAGGACTCAACTGGTATCAGCAATGCCTGGGAGGCCTCCAAGGCAGTGCTGAGAGGATCCTTTATGTCAATCACGGGTATATTGCGTAAGAACAATCAAATACACACTGATGAACTTGAACAGGGTATGGTGTTATCAGAGGCTGAATACTCTAAATGTCCCAATGCAGATACATTGGCCTCATGGCTCCATGATCGTAGAAAGTACGAACTTCGGCTGTTAGACCTGACTAAAAAACGCATGCTCTATGTTACACAGAAGACATTTGAACATGGTAACAAGGCGGGGCACCTACTCGCGTATATTACAAGAGTGGAGAGTACCCCTATCTCTATCCCTAGGATATTAACCGCAGCAAACCACATTAGTGATGTCCCTCAGGATATAGCGGAGGCCTTTCTTTCCTTTTACCGTGACCTTTATACCTCCAGGGCTGACTACTAAGACGCGCAGCTTGATGACTACTTGACTCAGGTACCTCTTCCAAAACTGACAGCCAGGACGAGGGAGGAACTAGATGAGCCGCTGTCTGTGGAAGAGCTGTCACTTGCAATTTCACAGATGCCGGCTCATAAATCACCAGGATTGGACGGGTTCCCAGTGGAATGGTATAGGCAGTTCCAGCATCTTCTTGCCCCTCTACTACTCAAGACTTATAATGCAGCATTAAAGGAGGGGGTGCTACCCCCCTCGATGAGGGAAGCTCTGATTGTTCTACTCCTTAAACCCAGAAAGCACCAGTTGAAGTGTGATTCATACCGCCCTATATCCCTCATAAATGTGGATGCCAAAATTCTGGCTAAGGCCCTGGCGAATCGTCTGAACAAAGTGATTGCTCGCTTGGTGGGGAGTGATCAGGGTGGCTTTATCCCAGGCAGGTCAACTAGAATGAACATACGTAGACTGTTTCATAACTTTTCATATGTACATAACTGTCTCCCGACTCGGGTCGTGGTGTCCCTGGACACTTGCAAGGCCTTTGACAGTGTGGAATGGCCATACCTGTTCCAGGTCTTGCAGATGTATGGTTTTGGCCCCCGTATGGTCGCCTGGATTAGACTCCTCTATACCATGCCGCTTGCTCGTATTCGGATCAACTCACAAATTACTAGGGGAACCAGGCAGGGGTGTCTGCTGTCACCCCTGCTTTTCGCTTTGGCCATGGAACCCCTCGCTATTAGGATATGCATTTCCCCACTTCTTAGGGGATTGCCCATCAATGGTATAGAGTAGCGAATCTCGTTATATGCTGATGATACACTGGTGTATTTGGCAGATGCCCAGGACTCACTAGCTAATGTGTTGAAAATGGTGTCTGACTTCGGGGATTCAGAGTGAATTGGGAGAAATCCATTATCTATCCCATAGATCAATCACCTACTCCTCACATTCATTCAGACTCTAAATTGATGGTGGCCACCTCGTTTAGATATCTGGGAGTTGTGGTCCAGTTACCCCTGTCCCTGTACATTGCCAATAAACTGAGCCCTGTGCTACTACAGCTGCAGTCTCAGACTAAACAGTGGAAAGACTTACCTCTAGATCTAATGGGAAGGGCCAATGTCCTAAAAATGATATACCTACCTAAATTACTGTATGTCCTAGCTAATGCCCCATGCAAAATCCCCAAAGCATTGTTTAAGAGCATCGACTCAATCTGTATAACATTCCTGTGGAACGGTAAGGCCCCTAGAGTAGCATTGGAAACACTTAGACTACCCTCTCATTTGGCAGGACTGTCTTTCTCTGACTTCTACCTCTATTATAAAGCTTCCCAACTGGTAAATGTTCATGATTGGTTACATCCTGACTCCAATAATGTGTGTACTACCACTGAAGGGGCTATGGTCACATTGTTCGAGATCTTACACATAATTGTCTACCGCGGGCGTACCCCCCCAGGATCGGGACTGACTGTGCTGCAAACATCACTGTCCCTGTTCAAAACAGTGACTCTTAAACATGCCCCGGGATCCTGGGTGACCTCTCCAAATAATCCAATATGGTTCAATATATCACTCCCAGAATTTAATTCTCCACCTGATCCTCAGAGATGGATATCTAAGGGAATTAAGTACCTATGTCACCTATATACCTCAGAAGGCTTTAAGTCCTTTTCCCAGTTGAGGGATGACTTTAATCTTCCGCCAAATTATTTATTCTTTTATTACCAACTAAGACATGCCGCGCAAGCCCAGTTTGGCTCCTTGAACAACCCACTTGCGATTCCTGATCTAGAAAAGCTTTTGCGTTCCCCGGACCGAACAAAACTCATTTCTACCTATTACTTAGCCTTAACAGTGAACTCTAATCCTAGATTTAAGGCAGCGCAGAGCAAGTGGGAATCCTTAGATATTACCATGACGGAAGATGACTGGACTAAGTTCTGTGACACTTTTAAGACCTCCGTTATAGCCTCCAGGGACAGGGTGATCCAATTACAATTTTTTCACCAATCACACTTGACCTCAGAATGGGCATCCTGGCCTCGGATTGTTTCCGTGGATGTGGGCAGGTGGCTGATTTTATCCACTGCTTTTGGAGTTGCCCAGCTATACGAGACTTCTGGAGAGATATAGGATCCTTCCTCTCTTCTGCTTTGGGACTCCCCAATATACTGGACCCTAAAAACTGTCTGTTGGGGGTCTTTGGTGACCTTGCGGTTCCCTCCCGGGTCAAAAAATTGCTTTGAATCCTATATTTCTATGCTAAGAAGTCCATCCCGTTGAACTGGAAGGAAGTGGCGACCCCGACAAAGGGCCTATGGTTGAAACTAGTAAATGACGCCCTCCCGCTTTACAAGCTCACTTTTGAAATTAGGAAAATAAATAAGTCCTTTCATAAGATTTGAGGCAGGTGGCTGGCTAGCCCCCTGACCCTATCTCCTATACAGCCGTAAATGGGGATGTTGGTGGTGCAGTCTCCATTTGCTAGAGTAACCTTAATACGCAATCCCACAAAGGAGTAATACTACCTTTATACTTTGTTGTATGTACCTTCCTACTCTGACTTTTGACTTTTGTATAACTATGCTGTTGATAATAGTATGGAGTGATTGAGGAGCAAACTACTGCCGATGTATGTTCTGTGTTGTTTAAGTTTTTTGTTTTTTTTGTTTTTGTATGTGTTGTATTGTAAAAAAAAAAAAAGGGGCGCCTGCCAGCAATGTACTGCAAGTACAACACGAGATTAGAGCCGGAGACAGTCAAGGGAAATTATTTGTTACATTTCTTGTGGTTTTTATCCATACATTACCACTTTCCGGCCGAGAAGCTTGAATCTGTTGTCTCTGTTGATTCTGGATATCAGCTGGTTTAAAGCGGAGGTTCACCCGAAAGTGAACCTCCGCTTTTTGGAACCCTCTCCCCCTGCGGTGTTTGACACTTTTGACACCTTTGACACCTTTCAGGGTGTTCTGGGAAACACTCGGCTCCCAGAACACACCAGGGACCAGTGGGAACGGCATAGAGCAACTCGCGCATGCGCAGTTGGGAACCAGGCAGTGAAGCCGCAGAGCTTCACTTCCCGATTCCCTCACCGAGGATGGTGGCGGGGAAAGCCGAGAGCTGAGCTCCTGTATTTGTAGCTGCTGGCTTTTAAAAAAAAATAAGGTGAACCACCTCTTTAAGTCACGGACTCACTCTCCTAGTTGCCTAGTTTGCCTAGTGGTAGCACCAGCCCTGTATATTGGCAGTTGCTTTTAAGGTTGTTAAGCAAGAGATAGTGCAGCGCTATTCACAAGTCCATATAGAAGTCATCCAAGTGATCTTCAAAACGTGATTATAAGTAGAAACATGCGGGTGATGAGCGTGGAATATAGTGGGAAACCTCCACCAATGACAGAAATGGCCGCTCACTTCACAGGGTAGACCCTATGTTAGATAGGGTCACAAGCGCTTTCCCATGAAGGTATGATCCAGGTGAATGCTCCAACAGGGACCAAGCAGGACAAACTCACAGATGATTCCAATAGGGGATATGTTCGATCATGATAAAAGATGACAGATCATAGTGCTCTCCGCAGTATTAATACAAATTTAATAAAAAATATATAAGCACTTACAAACATCTTACCGCGCAGGAAACAGCGCGGTAAGATGCACAGTGGAAGGCTGCGGGTGACTTCTTCAGTGGATGTAGGAAGAGATGTTGTGCACCCGATAATAAACAAGACGGTTGCCATAACGATCCGACGCCACATCACGTGATAAGGTTTCAGAACGGGTAGGAGATACAGCCAAGTTAAGTCATGTGTCAGGGCGGCGTTACCATAGTAAACAGGCGCCGTTACCCTAACCATTAACCTACAAAAAATATATATATCTCACCCTAACCATCGGTGAATTGACACAGATAAAGGGATTATGTATCAGGCGAGATAATCTCGCATAAATCCCCAATTGAGATGAGGACAGAGTCATCTCTAAATGACATGTCTAAAAACATTTGTGTGCAGTGGCAACACATCTCACTCACAAAAAACATTATTTATAAAAAATATTATAAAAAATAATGTATATACTTATATGTATTTTGTATATGAAAAAAACAATAATATATTGTAGTTAGACATATACTGGATAGAAAAAATATCTGATCTAAAAAGCAGTATACAGACATGAATATACGTGAAATCAACCGCAGCCAACCACAAACAATGTATACAACATACTAAAATTATTTTTAAAAATATCAAAATGATTCAAAACATAAATAAAATATAAATATCACACTGAACGGTCAGTAATAAAACAATTAATATCAAAGTCAACGTTTAGACCATCAGGGCAGAGTATGTGTGTCTCGTATATCCAATAAGATTCCCTCTTACTTAATTTGTGGGTGAAATTACCCCCCCTCCAATGTCTGACTATTTCAATTCCCCAAAAATGTAAAGCCTTATGCCGCGTACACACGATCACTTTTTGTGATGAAAAAAAACGACGTTTTATGTGACGGAACAAAACAACGTTTTTCAAACTTCATTTTCCAAAACGACGTTGCATACACACCATCGTTTTTCCAAAATGCTCTTGCAAAGAGCGGTTACGTACACCACGTTCGACGGCACTCTGTTCCATTGAAGCTCCGTCTCATGACTTGCTTCTGAGCATGTGAGGGTTTAAAAACGTTGTTTTCAACGTCGTTTTGCCTACACACGATCACTTTTTATCACACAAAAAATGACATTTTGAAAAACGACACAAAAAATTCAAGCATGTTCGAATTTTTTTTTGGTCGTTATTTTGAAGACATAAAACTACGTTTTGCCCACACACCATCATTTTAAATGACGTTTTTGAAAACGTTGTTTTTTTTTCATCACAAAAAGTGATCGTGTGTACGCGGCATTAGGGTTTTGTTGGTGAAATTGTTTAAAATGCCTGGAGACATTATGCGTGATTTTTTTCCCTTTTTGATATTATTAACGTGTTCTGCAAGTCTGACATGCAGGGGTCTGGATGTTCTACCTATGTATTGAAGTCCACAGTCACATTCCAACATGTAAACTACCCCGACCGTATCACAGGTGATCAGCTGTTTAATATCATACTCCTTATTTGTTGCTGATGCCAAAAACTATTTTCTTTTTTTAATGTTTACTTTCGAGTGTTTGCATGGGACACAACGTCCACATGCGTAGAAACCACCCAAAAATGTAAACATTCTATTGTCAGAAACAGTAGGGGGATTAAGGACACTTGGTGCCAAACGGTCTCTTAGGCCGCGTACACACGATCGAATATATCTGCTGAAACTGGTACGCAGACCAGTTTCAGCGGACAGATTCGATCGTGTGTACAGACAGGTTTCCAGCAGACAAGTTTTAAGCGGACATAAATCCCCCGCATGCGTCGAATGGATTCGACGCATGCGGGGAAGTATTTTACTTCCTGGTTCGGTGACGTGGCGGCGTCACCGTCACGTCACCGCGCTGTCTGTCCGCGGGGATTTTGGTTTGATCGTGTGTACACTGATCAAACCAAATCATCCCAGGAGACATGTCCGATGAAAACGGTCTGTCGGACCGTTTTCATCGGATTTGTCTCCTCGTGTGTACGCGGCCTAAATGAGGGCGCTTTTTTGTATATGAGTTGCTTTTAGAGTACCTGAAGTGCTGGGACCCAGCTCTGCACTAGTCGGATCGGATGTAATTAAGTGTGGTTATGTTACATGTCTACTACTCACTGTGTTTCAGAAGTGCTACATTCTTGAACCATCAGTGAAAAACAAGCTGAGAGTGTGGATACAACACCTTTAATCTACAGTGAATGGCCACATGTGCTCCAACTCATGGCTCTCATTAAGGGCATACAGATATTCATGGCTACCCACTGAGCTCATGGGGACACTCTGTGTATAGCGTGATCTGAAGTAACTTTCAGGGATACCCATTCGCCCATCATGACTATAAGGTGTGGAGCCCTCCATATGTGGTTGTAGGAGGTCACATAAACTGGGTTCTAATTTGGATTGTTTGGTAGGGTGCAGGTGCAAATCGGGCGCACCATCTGGGGATTTGTCCCCTAGGTGGTTGCAGCTGCACTGTCCCAGTTCCCAGAGCAAACTTATCAGGGAACTAATAGGGGTGGATATCCTTTTTGGGAGGTTTGTTTTATGGGAAGGTTGGAAAAGTGGTGTATATACTGCGCTGCCAAGAGGAAAATAGCTGCTCAAACGGCTAAAAAAGAATAAATTAGCAAAACAAGTAAAGAAAAAAAAATTGTGTAGCGCTCAAGGAATAAGGCCGCATACATAATATCCGACGGACCGTTTCAGCAGAAATCTCCAATCGTGTGTACGGGCTAGCGGACAGGTTTGTCCATCAGACAAATTTCAAAGCATGCTTTGAAATTTGCCTGCTACAAACCTGTCCGTCGGATCTGTCCGCTGGTTAGTACACTAACCAGCGGACAGAACTGTCTGCGCATGCGTCGAATGGATTGGACGCATGCGCGGAAGGATTTCACTTCCTCGTTTGGTGACGTGGCGGCGTCAACGTCACCGTCACGTCACTGCGTTCCCTGGCCGAGGGGATTTTCATCTGAGGGTGTGTACACACCGTCGGATGAAAATCTGGAGGAGACATGTCCACTGGAAACGGTCCGTCGGACATGTTTCAGCGGACATGTCCCTCCGTGTGTACGCGGCCTTAGTGTCATAACAGTGAAGTGTTAGTATACACAGATTGTGAATATAATCACTGGATGTAATATAAAGATATATCACAATACATTAAAATAATAAATAATAAGTAAATAAAGTCCATGTACTCGTACTCCACCAAACAAATGATGAATCGATCAATACATAATAAAGTGCAACGTGTAAGGCCCTGTACACACGATCAGACATGTCTGATGAGACTTGTCTGACGGACCTTTTTCATCAGACAACTCTGAACTTGTCTGATGTGCATACACACCAATCGGACCAAAATCTGATCAGACCAGAACGCGGTGACTAGAACACAACGACGTGATGAAAAAAACAAAGTTCAATGCTTTCAGGTTGATGCGTCGACTTGATTCTGAGCATGCACGGGTTTTTGGTCTGAGGCTTTTGTGTACTAACCATCAAACCTGTCCGACGGACAGGTTCCATCAGACAGGTTTTAAAGCATGTTTTAAAACTTTGGTCTGAGAGACAACGCTCTGATGGGCCGTACACACCATCAAACTGGTCTGATGAAACTGGTCTGCAGACCAGTTTCATCAGACATGTCTGATCGTGTGTACAGGGCCTTAAAGTCCATAAGGATAAATAACACCACGTGAAGAGTGAACTGATAAGCAAAGTTGATATCTTCTTATTAATGAAGAGTGACCATCACCAAAATTGCAAATGGAGGCTTACCAGAGAGGGTAGACTTATAGTGACATACGTCGCTGTAAGTCAAGACGAGCTTGTATGTGCAATTCACAATCAGGCACACAAAGAGTATATGGATATACACATCTGGTTAGCTGATGGTAATGCTTCAAACCATGACAAACCACGACAATCTGGAGGGTTCACAGCAGTATTGCTCCAGTAATATCAATTAGCCAGAGAAGATAAGGAGAAAAGTAGCCGTGTAATCCAGTTTCATAAAACCAAAAATGTAACAGATACACTCACATGTAAGCTGTAAAAGTCACGCATGTATACATAGGTGAGGCGACAGTGGAGACGACCCGACGCAATTTGTGTGCTAGACCCCAGATGATGTGTTAGCACACGAAGCGCGTCGGGTCGCCTCCACTGCCGACGTATGTCACTATAAGAATTGGAACGTTTTTTTGGGGAGAGATTTTCATATGGGGGATCTGTTTGAGGTTAACAGGGACAGTGGGACACCAGCTGCAGAATGCAGAAGATGAATGGGACATGCACATTGATAACTTTGCACTAGTCCAGGGGTAGGCAACCTTTTGTGCTCCAGCTGTTGTGGAACTACATTTCCCATGAGGCATTGCAAGGTTGGCAGTTACAATTACTCCCAGAGGCATTGTGGGGTTGGCAGTTACAAGTAGTTCTGCAACAGCTGGAGTGCCACAGGTTGCCTACCCCTGCACTAGACACTGGGTGACCTGATGTTTGACACCCTTTTTTGCACCTAAATTCATGTGTACCACCCGGCACAGAATACATCTATCCACCCCCAATTCCTTTCAAAAAGCTTAGACTTGAGATGTTAATTTGAACATCTCTAAATATCTGACAGTTATTACCATAGCAACGCAACAGACGGCATAGTTTTGTATTTTCATAAACGATTTGTAATTTTTCTAAAATAAAAATATTTTTTCAGAGCAAGGAGACATAAATGGTTCTCTGTGATGTTTATTTAAACCCTGAGCTTTTGAATTACCCCATCCAACATTACACATGCACATACATTGCCACTTTCCATTTTAAAATGGTTTCCAGCGTATAGAGAGAGCACGCGGCTTTGTGGAATAATAGCAGAGGTGTAGCTGCCACACAGCAGTGAGCAAGTTTCTGGAAGGAGAAAATGGCATGTAATTATTTCTTAAGAGTCCAACTCCGCCAGGAGCCTTCGTCTGATGAGGCAATAAGTTATTATGGAATTATCTGGGCTATGCACTGATGTGAGAGAGTTCATTCAAATGGAAATTATAGAAGTGTTCGCTACAAATAAAAACATTAAAAGGAAAGTTAAAAGGTGGGTGAATTAAGGGCATGGGCATTGTGAAGGAAAACATCCATTGCATTCATAATTGAAGACATATTTTTAATTTGAAATGATTATCATTTCATAGCGTGTGACTATATTCTGTGAAGAATGCACATAATGAATTCTATATGAGTTCATTTAGAGCTATGCAGGGAGTAGGATAGGCAACATTAAAACATTAAACAATCCCGCCCACCCAAGCAGGAAAAAATGATTACAGGTAGTATTGCAATTTAAAGAAGAACCCTAGCTTTTCCTCCCCAAAACAGAAGCATTGCGCATGTAATAAAATCACAACCCCAGTGTCAGATTGTGTGTAAAAATAAAATGCAGCGCCCAAACCAAAAAAAGGGGCCTCGCTGGAGGGAGGACCCTATAGAATAAATAGTGACGTGAAAGAGTGTAGCACTAATTTAGATCAATAAATCACCGAAATCCAGTGATGGTTCCAGTAATAGATAAACTATTTATCTAACTGAGCCAAGGGCAGGAACACTGTAAGGAAGAGAGCCAACAAATCAGATTCCAATCCTGGCCTTAATGAAATTAATATGTGTCTACAGTGAGTAGTGCATATAACCAGATGTGCTATACCTCCCATGTAAGGGTATAGTGCACCCCACAAATGTGTATATAAGTATGTCCAGTAAATCAATAAGGATCCTATTCAACAAACATATAAGCAGTCCATGCACAAATAGGTATAAAGACACGGAAATTCCTCTTGGGTGAAGATACAAACATCAACAGTGGAATCCTCAGTGATAATATGGTAAGAATGGACACCCTTACCAGACAAGGTGGACTCGCACTACACCTTACGGCGGTGGAGTCATTCAGGCCTGTATGGACCGATTGTCCTCTCTGGTCACCTTTAGTTGTTGGCTTTGAGGTATGCTGTGTCCAAGGGTTCGCTGAGGTTTTCCACTGAGGTTTTCCAGTGTAGAAAGTGAGCTCCGTGATAGTGCTCAAATAGTGTTGTATTGAGGAATATGAAAGAAAAAACTCCTCATAGTGTAAAAAGATTTAATACACTTCACAGTAAAAAAACACATGAGTGAAAAAATGTTGATAAAATAAAATAAAAATCACAACAATGTCCCATGAGTGAAAAGATGGAATAAACATAAAAGTCCAAAAAATCCAAACTGTAAGTTGCAAAAACAGCAAACAAAACACACAATGACTCTTCCACCTAAAATGGAGAGTATATTCCCAATGGTGTGCAGTAGGTGATGATAAGGTCAGCGTACCCGACCGGTTTCGTCTGAAAAATACATCAACAGGGGTGTATAGCTGAACCCCAGCTCCTGACTGCACTTAAATAGCCTGTACCCACCTGGATGTGTCCTCCACCTCCTCCGCCATCTCCCTGTTGGCGTGCGTGTCAATTGTCGCGCACTTCCGGGTGTTTGCATTCCAATTACCGGAAATACATCCCCGCCAACTGAAATGTCTCCCTGTTAGCGTGCGTGTCAATTGTTATGCACTTCCGGGTGTCTGCGTTCCAACTACCGGAAGTGCATCCCCGCTAACTGAAATACCAGTATGGGGATAGTGGTCAAATAAGCATATAAAAAGAGTCTAATTGTTGGATAATCCCTCTCCCATCCTCGTACTTAAACGAGGGGATCGAAATGTCTAATACCGGTGATTCAGCGAGGGTGGACGAGGCGGACGTCATGACGCCCAGCGCCATGCGTTTCATCCTGCGTTCCACATGAGCTGAACATCACTCGTCACATCCTCCTGTTGTGCTCTGACGCAAGGGTGGATCACTCTGCCCAGATGGGAGTGGACATACGCCGTGCGCTCCACTGTATGTATCTCCTTCAGTTATATGTAAAACGGTCGTATACCACCTAAGTCTGGTAACAGTGAGGTGTGACGGCGTGTGTAATTCACCATACACAGATAACGAATCCATGGAGTTCATTGAGGGATATTATAAAGTGTATATAGAATACAAATAAATTGGTCTTAATGGGGTAACTAAATAATTAACCCTTAATTATCATAAAGCCATATATAGAGTCTAAATAGAACGGGGAGGTGAGACGGAGGTAAACATGGACACCTCAAGGTGGGTCATTAACTGATAGTTATTAAAAAGTGAACAAAAGAAGTAAACATAAGGTCAAAAAAGGGGAGGAGGGAAGAAGAGGGTATCATGATTGATTAATGAAGGCGTTTACATCCCATTCAACGTTCAGGCCGTATGGTTGATAACTTTTAAGTTGATAAATCCAGAATACCTCCAACTTGGATACTCCTCTGATGCTAGGTTCCCCCCTCCAATGAGGGACAAATTTGTCAATAATTTGGAAGTTAGTGCCAACCACCTTCTTGTTGTGCTTCTCGAGGTAGTGCCTAGGTACCGTATGTTTGGTACATCCCTTGATGATTTTAGCAATATGTTCACCTACCCTTGTGGAAAAACTCCGTATGGTGCGTCCAACATACTGTTTTCCACAAGGGCAGGTGATGAGATAGACAACATGAGTGGTGGCACATGTAAAGAAATGTTTCATTTCGAATTCCCTTCCTGTACATGTGGAGCTAAAACCAGTTGTCCTTTTTCTGCCACTCACATTATTCAGACAGACCTTGCATCTTCTGCAAGGGTGAAATCCTTTGGTGAGTGGAAAAAAGGAGGGCTTGATTGGGGGTTGGAAATATTTGGGGCGATCTGATTTTTCAGAGATCTAGCTCCTCTGTAAATTACCCCTGCCTTATCGGGGAGTGAAGGTCCTAAAATGTTGTCACTCTTCAAAACCTTCCAGTGTTTGACAATGATCTCTTTGATTTGTCTATGTTGGGTCGAGAATGCAGTAAAGAAGGAATTTTTAAACTTCCCATCTTGGGCGGGTTTTTGTTTCTCAATTGTTAATGTACTGCGTTCAATTGAGGTAATCCTATTGATCTCTTCATCCACTTCTAGGCTAGAGTATCCCTTATCGATAAATCTATTTTTTAAGATCTGAGCCTGGGTTTGGAAATCTGTAATGTTAGAACAGTTGCGTCTAATGCGTAGCAGTTGACTGCGTGGCACTGAATTTAGCCAGGCTGGATGGTGACAACTGTCCGTTGGAATGTACCCATTCCTATCTGTACTTTTAAAGTAGGTCTTAGTTGTCAGTTGGTTTCCTTGGGCCTGGATTTCCAAGTCCAGAAAGTGGATACTGGAAAAGCTCGCCTCGTATGAGAGACTGATTCCAGCCTCGTTATGATTGAGGATGGACATAAATTGATCCAGGGACTGTTGATCTCCTCTCCATAGGAGGAGGATGTCATCGATGTAACGAACCCAGAGAACCATCTCTGGTCAGTTAAGGGCATAGACAACATCCTCCTCCCACTTGGCCATAAAGATATTAGCCAAACTGGGGGCAAATTTGGCCCCCATGGCTACCCCTTTTTGTTGTAGGTAGAAGTCTCCATTATACCAAAAGTAATTGTGGGAGGTAGCGAACCTCAGTAGGTCCAGAATGAATTGTTTCTGTACATTGGGAAGATGATCGACTCTTCCCAAAAAACACTCTACTGCTTGAAACCCTAGTTCATGGGCTATATTGGTATATAGGGAAGCGACATCCGCTGTTACCAGCATGATGTCATCACTATATACTATGTCTTGGAGACGTGCAATAGTGTGTCTTGTATCCTTGAGGTAAGAAGGGATATTTTTAACAATTGGTTGTAAATGGAAATCTATGTATTTCCCCAAACGTGAGGTTACCGAATTAATCCCACTTATAATGGGTCGTCCGGGAGGGTGTGTGCTATCCTTGTGAATTTTCGGGAGATAGTACATTACAGGAATGCGCGGTACTTTGGGTATGAGATAAGCACGTTCTTTCTTATCCAGGATTCCACTTCGCGACCCCTCATCTATGAGCTTAGTCAGGGAAGCTTTAAACTTCGAAGTGGGGTTGGAAGGGATCCTGGAGTAGGTTTCAACATCCCCCAAAATATTCAGCATTTCGTCGTGGTAAGCGGACTTATCTAGAACCACGATACCGCCCCCCTTATCCGCGGGGCGGATTACGAGGTCTTTTCGTTCGCATAGGCTCTTAAGACCGATTTTTATATTCGGATCCAAATATGTCTTTTTTAGAGGAAGTTCCTCTAGATCTTTGAGGACCAGATCTCTAAAAACCTTGACACTAGGAGCAATTGGACATGAAGGGTTGAAGAGAGATGGGTTAGAGAGTCCTGTATGCACAATCTGAGAGGAGATCTCTGGGAAATTGGATCTACCAGGATTACTAATGAAATATCTTTGAATGTTTAATTTTCTAACATATTTTTGAACGTCTATAATCAGATTGTGTGTAACCTACCTCCTTTAGCTGTATACAGCAGGTTTCTGTGCCTATGATCTCACTGGCTGAATTTCAAAGTTCTCTGACTTCCTGTTTCCTTCCTTTACCAGTCCTTATACTAAATGTCCCATGAGCCTTTGAGCCTGTGTAGTTTAAGGCGGGCTATGAGAGTCACTTGTAGAGGCTGTGGGAGTTGATGTGGGCGGGTACTAGAATTACTGTGGGTGTTTCTGGGCCTTCATGTAGGTGAGTATTGGAATTCTGCTCCCACCAATCACTCTGTTCCTCTCTGCAGTGAACAGAGTGCTGTACAGCAGGAAGTGTAACCTTACACACCTGTTTACTTCCTGCCAAAGTCACGTGGGTAGTGGCGTAACGTGTGGAGGCGGAAAACAGGTGGCGTAGGAAAGGATGCTACAACCTTACTTACAACAAGTTAATAGTACCTTAATAGTCTATCATTGAATGGGGTTGTAAAGCCTCGCCTTTTTTCACCTTAATACATCCTATGCATTAAGGTAAAAAAACACCTGGCAGTGACAAGCCCCCCCCGTTTTATTTACCTGAGCACTGGAATTTCTATGGACGTGAATGATGGATTCAGGAGTGCGCCCGCAAGGTAACCCCCGGGAGAGCACTTCTCCTAGGGGGTTAGACGATGCAGGGAGGAGCCGCGAATGCCGCAGAGGGACCCCAGAAGACGGTGTTCGGGGCCACACTGTGCAAAACAAACTGCCCAGTGGAGGTAAGTATGACATGTTTGTTATTTAAATGTAGCGCCCCCCTATTTGGCGGTGCATTACGCTAAAGTTAGTGGGGGAATGGGAGAGTTAAGTTTCTCCCACTCACCAATTGGTTAAGTTCAGGCTACTGTCAGTTTAGAACTGCTTTCGTCTTACTCAGTCTGCATGCTAGGGGAGGTGTTTTTACTCCTGAGTGACAGTTGGCACGGCATCCACCTTCAGGGTGCGCGCATCCATGGGCCCCCGCCATCGAGGCCTGCCTGGCTGAAGCTACGCACCAAGCGGAGCTTCACCCTGACATCGAAAGGGGCCCCAGCGGCTTGCTGGGTCCCAGATCCTAAGCTGGGAGCTGTACGGTGGGGGACTGGCTCGGGAGACCCAAAGGCAGAGGTTGTCCGCGAGGCCTAGGCGAACCACCGGGGATCCGGTCATCACTATGTGACAGGTACACTTTAACTGTCCTCTGATGACTCTAGAGAGTGACTTACTGGGAGGATCCATTAGTTCTACCCTTTGAAAAGTATGGAAATTCCTCAGGCCTGTGGCAAAGGCCCTAATTCCTCGCAGTGACCAAGTTAAACGCCTGTACGGGGCACTTTACCCACTCTGACGGGAGTGGCGACGATTAAGTGTGACTGTACTGAGAGCAAGCAAGCAAGCTGCTCTTCACAATATCCAAGGCCTGATACTGCAGTTTTCTTCCTCTCATCAACCTTTCTCTATAGTGTGCCATGTTGATGTTGGCCATGTTGGGCCTTGGAATAAAACTTTGAAAATGCACTCTGATGTCTGGACACTCGCTTTATTCACTTTCCACAAGTATTCACCCCTAGACATGTATAATTGGTAACTTAATACGCCGACCCCGAAATCAACCAGCGGTTCCTTCGGGGGTAGGGCTACATAAAAAAAATAAAAAAAAATAAAGCTTTACAATCAGTTGTACTCTCTAGATATTAAAAAAAGAATTTTTCAAGAAAATAAATTTCTATGCGAAAAAAACACTGCGCAGAAATAAAAAAACGTAAGTGCTGCCAGTACCAAAAAATGAAGATACAATTTAGAATCAAAGTGAAAAGGGAGAGGTACGGCGCTAAAACGATAAACAATACATGTGAGAATTCAAATGTTGTAAACACTGAATATAAATGTACAATAAATGAATGTGATATAAACAGTGAACTAAAAGGCTGTGATCACCCTGATTATTCAGCTCACCATTCGCCTGACTCCTCCAGCCAGCGGGCGCCTCGTCTAAACAGGCCGGACACTGGGGACACCGCGTACCCGCCTCAGGTCTTTTACCCCTTGGTTCCCAACGTGTGCAACACTGTTTGAGACACATTTCTCAGATTCACCTTTTCTGCTGCTCATTCTTGTAGAAACTACTGACCTGCAGACAGAGCAGTGATAAACACGCTTCATGCTGATTTAACAGGACTTCAGAGGTGGATCGTTCCATAGTCTTGCTGGGAGACTATAAATAAATCCAGGGCCGTTACTGACTGCTCCTGTAGTCACGCACGTCTGGTAAGAAGACTGCAACACTTTATCACTGGGGTGTTTCCACTGGTGGACAGACTGGGCCAGATTCAGGTAGATGAGAGTATCTTTCCTCTGGAGTAACGCTTCTCATTTACGTTACTCTGAAGACCCTTTCAGCGCAAGTCCTGTAATTCACATAGCAGTTGCACGTAAACTTGCGCCAGAGTAACGATAATGCGCTGGCGTAACCCGACGCAAGTGGAAGTGGGTGTGATCATATGTAAATGATGGGCGTAGCCCAGCGCAGAGGCTTACGTTCAGCGCATCATCCACGGAGCATGCGCAGTGAGTGCGGCTCCACTCGCCCCCCTTGTGCGCATGCTCACAACTTCCGTCGGCACCACTTCCTGGGAAACGTCAGCGCAATGCGTTCCGCTGGGCGCTTAAAAGCGCTGGCGGAAACGCCATTCCGGCGCAAAAGTAGTTCCGCTTCCCCCCACCCCAGGGAAGATACTTTTGTGCTGTGATGGCTGCTCCCGCTACCCCCAGAGAGAGGAGGAACCTTAATTTTAATGCCCAGGAGGTCTCAGTGATCATTTCGGCAATGGAGAGGGATAATGATTTTCTCCATGGCAAAAAAAGCCGGAAGACCAGCCGGGAAAGGAAGCAGGGCATCCTGGAGTCGATTGCTGCCAGGGTCAATGTCCTGGGCTACTCCACCCGGACTGCTGGGGACATACAAAAAAAAATAAATGACCTGCGGCGCAAGGTGAGGGACAAGGTGGCCTCCATCAGGAGGTATGAGAGGGGCACAGGTGGTGGTCCCCCATGTCCTGTCACCCTGACCGCAGAGGAGGAGGTGGTTGCTCGCTGCCTGGAGAGGGAGCAGGTGGAGGGGGTCGCAGGCTATGACTCCGTGGAGGAAGGCACAAGGACAGGTAAGTGTTTTATAATCCCCTATTTGTTGTTTTGCATTTGGGGGGGGGGGGTACATGTGCCAAGTGTGTGGGACCACCAACATGTGTCTGCTTTGTGTCATCCACAGATGACGGAGCTGGGCCATCATCTGTCAGCGTGCATTCCACCCCATCCCCCCCACGCCATCGTGTGCCTGAGCCACTGGGTGGTGAAGAGGTTGTGGAGGAGGAGAGTGGCCACACCACACCTGCCGAGGTGGTTGTGGAGGATCCTGCTGTGGCAGAGCAGGACTTTTCATTAGTGTTGTCAGTCTCCTCCCCTTCTTCTGGGCCGTCTGTCGTCCCGTCCCCCATCCTTGGAAGCCCCTCAAGGGCGACTCCTTCCACCCGAGGACATCCATCTTCTGGCCCCAGGAAGGCGACCCAGAAGACCAGGGGGGTGTCTGATGGTATACAGGACCAGTTGGCGAGGGATCACGCCAGGCAGACGGAACAGATGGGGGCCATAGCGGTGCACTTGGAGAAAGTGTCTGACAGCCTGGGCTCCGTTGCCAACCTCAGCAACGCAGTGCAGGATGTCAGCTGTAATTGCGCTGCAGTGGTCACCACTTTGGGGGAGGTGCAGGGGGATATTCGGCACCTTACTGCAGCCGTCCAGGCCAACAGTGCTGCCATCCGGGACCAGGGGAGGCTGAGTCGGCGGGCCCAGCACTACCAGGTCACCCGTCAGCTCCGGATGCAGGCCCAGACCAACTCCTACCTTGGACGGATAGCCAGGGCCTTGGAGGGCACGCAGGCCACACCTGCCAGGAGTGGCCCACCTGGGGATCAGCCACCTCCAGATGCCCCCCCACCCCCACCCACTCCATCCAGGCAGCTGAGGAGCCAGAGAGGGGCCCCCAGAAGAAGCCCCCGGCATCCCCGATGAGGCCTTTTTTTTTGTTGTTTTATATTTTTGATTTGGACATACTCAGGTCATGAGTTTATTTTTTCTTTTTCTCAGGTTATGAGATTTTGTTTCTTTTTATTATCAGGATATGATATTATTAATTTCTTTTTGTACTGCACACGGTCAGGAGTGCAGGGGACAGTGTGAATGGTGTGTGAATGTGAGAGGGTGGCACTCCTGAAAGTAAGGGGTGTCACCCTCGGCCGTGGTGGTGAAGTTAACCCCACGGCTGAATGAATCACGTGTGAAAGGTGTGTGAATGGACAGTGACATCATTGGGGCCTTGACGCTGGCGTTACTGCTCCCAACTCCTACATGCTGGACTTGGGCTAATCCAATGCGATGTGCCTGTGGTGTGTGTGATCCAGTGGTGTACACGCGTGCACTGTCTGTGTGATTAATGTTTTGGATTAGTGTCCAAAGATGCCTACGGCGAGGACCCTCCTGACTGCTCTTCCATCAGCAGACTGGGTGTCCTCTGGCAGGGGGGGGCTGTGTGGGTCGGGGGTCAGGTCATCACGTATGTCAATATGCAGGCCTTTTTTCATAGCAAAGTTATGTAGTATGCAACATGCAGCGATGATCTGACACACAAAGGTAGGGGAATACAATAGGGTCCCCCCGGACTTATCCAGGCAGCGGAAACGGGACTTCAGGAGCCCAAATGTTTGCTCCACCACTGCACGGGTTTTGATGTGTGCTTCATTGTATTTTCTCTCTCCTCTGGTTTGGGGGTTCCGGAAAGGAGTCATTAGATGGGGTCCCAGTGCATATGCAGAGTCACCTGTAAGGTAAAAGACAGGAGAATGTTAGTCATGCATGTGCGATTTCTGTTGTGCATCACGGGAGGGGATAGTCATGCCTGCCACCCATGTCACTCACCAACCAGCCAGCTGTCCCCATACATGTTCTGGTTAAATTCCGTTGGGATGGGGCTCTGATTGTATATGTAGCTGTCATGGCTGGATCCGGGGTGTTTGGCACGGACGTGCCATATGAGGCGTTGGGCATCGGCTATCACCTGTACGTTGATGGAATGCCAATGCTTCCGATTGCGGTATATGTGCTCTGTGGCACTGGGGGGCTGTAGGGCCACATGTGTGCAATCAATGGCCCCCACAGTGCGTGGGAATCTGGCAATGTTGTAGAAATCTGTCATTGCCTTCTGCCGCAGCTCCTCATTGGTGGGTCTGATGAACTGGTTGGACATGCGTCTGAGGATTGCAGGGACAACCTGGTGCACACATCTGCTTATGGAGGATTGTGACATCCCAGCCACCACTCCACTTGTACGCTGGAATGATCCACTGGCAAGGAAATGAAGTGTTGCCAGGACCTTCACCAGTGGCTGCACTGCTTGTGAGCGGTATGTCTTGCTGGTGATGTCACCCTGCAGGGTTGTGGTTAGTTCAAGTATTGCATCTGGGCTGAATCTGAAGAGGCGATACACCTCCTCCTCCCCCATGCCAAAGAGGTTCATACGAGTGCGGTATATCCTCTCACGTGGCCGCCTTCTTGGTTCCGGGGGACCCATCAGTAGTTCTAGGACCACAATTGCCCCTGGCATGTTGGCACACAGAGGTGTTGTCCTTGCAAGTGGGGGTGCTCAGCAAGCTCCTATCGTCGGTAACGCTGCTGTAGCTGCTCTCCTGCTGACCTGTGACCGTCTGGAGTAAAGATAAAGCAGCCTTTTGTAGATATAACTTTGCGCCGGACGGACCAGATACGCGCGGCGCATGTAGCCAGCGTATGGTGCTAATCCGTTCGTGAATTGGGAAAAATACCTCATTTGCATATTTGCAGGGGAAATCAATGGGCGCGACTGATGCGCCCAGCGAAAATAAGCGCTGACGATACTCTGGCGTCGGAACGTTCCGCCGGTCGCAAATGACCCGTTATTGGGCGCATCTAGTTTGCTGGGTACGGGCACATAGAAACGACGGCGCATCATCACAGTTACGCGGCGCATATCCAAATACTCCAGCGCAAGTGTTCGTGAATCTGGCCCACTATCTGGATTTTCTTTGCTACCACACTTTTTCAACATCAATGTTGCACCTTAGATATTATATTTGGGACTAACTTTTCCAACTTGTGGTTGCTCCCCCTACATTCACTTTTTATGGACATTGGGATTGCTTATATCTAACATAGATTCACCTATATCATTGTTACTTATTATCGCAGCCTTTTAGTTCACTGTTTATATCACATTCGTTTATTGTACATTTATATTCAGTGCCGTACCTCTACCTTTTCACTCTCTAGATATTACTTCTATACTAACCTGTGACGGCACTCTCCGTTACACATTCCCAGACACACACACAGAGACCTGCCAGGAGCCACGTAGATTGAGGTCAAAACATTGACACAGAATAATGCATCACTAGTCCTTTCTTTCCTGGTTTAGTATCTTAAATCCAATATATTATCAGGATATGACCAGGTAATGTTTACAACATTAAACCAATAGAAACCAATAGGAAAATGTCCACCCATTGCTTGTCGTCATTAACCACTTCGGCCCCGGAAGGATTTGCCCCCTAATGACCAGGCCATCTTTTTGCTATGCAGCACTGCATAGCTATAACTGACAATTGGGCGGTGGTGTGACGTTGTACTCAAACAATATTGATGTCCTTTTTTTCCCACAAATGGAGCTTTCTTTTGGAGGTATTTGATGACGTGCGTTTTTTATTTTTTGCGCTATAAATAAACAAACAGCGACAATTTTGAAAAGAAAATATTTTTTTTTACTTTTTGCTATAATACATATCCAACAGACGGATTTGGCCACCCGACAGATTTGAAAGCATGCTTTTAAATCTGTCGGCTGGGAACCCGTCCGCCCGACATGTCTGCTGGTTAGTATGCTAACCAGCAGACATATCTGCTCGCACACGCGTCGAATGGTTTCGACGCATGCACGGAAGTGTTTAACTTCCTGATGCGGTGACGTGGCGGCGTCAACGTCACCGCCACGTCACCGACACGTCAGCGCGATGTCTGCCGGCGGGGATTTTGGTTTGATCGTGTGTACACGATCAAACCAATACATCCCAGCAGACAGATTTGTTCAAATCGGTCTGTCCCACCGATTTGAACAAATCTATTTGCTCGTGTGTACAAGGCCTTAGCGAGAAATCAATAGATCTCTAAAAATCAACCAGGATAACTATTCTTGGCAAGTAAATTTGTTAGGAGCAACCCTGCATAAACTCCAGGGTGCTACATGCAGATCATTATTCAGTCTGCAAAGCAGGTATAAATGTGTCATTCCTGTCTTACAGCAGGCCAAAGAACAATGGATTACTGCAAGTCTACAGAGGAAGGGCTATGTGAGGTTATTATGAAGGGGTTTCCTTCATATGTAAATGATTCGGGATCAGGATCTGAGAGGTGGGAGTCTAGGAAGGTGGGATCTGAAAGGTGGGACTCTCCCTGTTCTCACTGGTCAGCACATGTAACTAGGCAGGATTGATTTTAAATTGTGATCCATTCAATCCTGCCCAGCAGCAGCACAGCTAGCTATCTGTGTATGAAGATCCTTACCTGGCAGGGGAGACACCATGATCATGAAGGTGGTTCTCCCAGGGCGAGGCTCAGCCATTGCACTCCGGCTGGGCTGATCGTGGTGTCTTCCCTGCCACTGCTCTGCCTTTTGGCTAAGATTGGGTGTAGTATCTGTTCTTATCAGTTGTTAGAGGAGCGCTAAAGCACCTCCTATGTGGGGAGGGCGGATGCAATCCAATAACTTCATTGCACCTGGAAGGATGGTTTCAGCAGGGACTACGCCGTGCTGCCCCACAGATACTGGGGGCCGGCCAATGGTTGCGTTTGAGCCATCTGGAAGGGTGCTTCTGGTAAGGATGGGTGGCTGCGCTTGGTCAAGGTCTTTTTGCCGGGTTCCTGTCTGGCCTTCTGGCTGGCTGGTGTAAGTGCTGTCCCTGTCAGAGATCTGGTAGGAGGAGCTGAAACTGCCCTGTGGTAAGACGGGGTAGGACCATGCAAATCCTGCCGATTTGACAGGAAGTCTGGAAGGGTTAGTATTGGCAGAGGCTGCTAGGTGGCGGGTAGCTCTCCCCAAGAAAACCTTGAAGGGCTCTCTATCTGGCAGGGGTGGAGGGCTGCACTGGCCAGTCGGGGGGTTGGATTTGGAACGGAAAAGCCTATGGTGCATGTGACTGTGAGTTCTTGGAGTCTGGTTTGGAGCGGAGGGCGCAGCCCTGAAGTCCTGGGAGGAAAGACTGGCTAAGATGCGACAAAAGTTTGGACTTTGGAGCAACAGAGATCTTACCATCGAAGGGAAAACACTGGTACTCCGCAGCGAGATTCTCCCTGTGTTGCAGTACCTCGCCCAGGCCTGGCCCCCCCGGGTCAACACCTGCAAGGCCATCACCAGGGCGGTGTTTCACTTCATCTGGAACTCCAAAATGGACAGAGTAAAGCGGACTGTTATGTTCAAGGAACCTCTCAAGGGCGGTAAGGGCGTGCCCGACATCGCCACATTACTGATGGTGTTCTTTGCTTGTAACTGCATCCGCAGGACTTTGGTTGACAGAACTGTGGACTCTGGCGGTAACTCCATGTCCCGTTTTTTCCTCCTGCCTCTTTGGAAGTCGCTTGGATGGGACAAATGGGACAGTTCCGTCCCCTACAACTGGGACACTCCATGGTATTACTTGGATACTTTCAAGTTCATCAAGGAGCTGGGGCTGCATGGAGTTAAGCCCGACTTGTGGAAGCCAAAAACTATCTAAAAGTTGATTAGAGCATCGGACATCTTTGAGACTATTCCAGGCCTCCCTTCAGCCACTTGCAAAGTGGTCTGGAGGAATGTTTCTTCAAAGAGACTTACCAACAGGCACAAAGATCAGGCATGGATGGCAATCCAAGGGGGATTGCTGCTCAGGACATTCCTACATGCCAGAAACCTGTGCAGATACAGGCACTGCCCCTTTTGCATCATCCAGGAGGAAACGGCATATCATGTGTTCTGGGAGTGCCCCTTTGCACAGGGCCTGTTGAGTGCCTTGGAACCTGAACTTAAAGACTTTGTACCACAGACTGCTATTACACACTTTGGTGTGTTAAACGGACTCTTCTGTGGAACTCATTCACAGGAGGACATTGACAGTGCGTGGCGGGTTCTGTGTTGCTTTAAGGATGCCTTATGGTACGCCAGAAATCGCCGCGTCCACAACCGGCAGAGGATGTCCATCGAGGACTGTCGCAGACTGATCTTCAGCCTGCTGAGAGACTATACCTTGATGGACTTTAAGGAGGAAGAGGACGTCTGAAGATTTCCCCCCTCCCCCAACTGTACGTTTAAACTGGAAGACTTTGGCCCTCCCCGGGCATTTTGACAGTATATAATATGGACATTTCTTGACACGTTTTTTGAAGTGCTGTTTTCAGGGTAATGCGGCATCATACCGCAGGACGGATGAATGTAATTTAATTGTATGCTTGGAACTGTATTGTTATGTAGTGTATTTATGCGCTGCGTCGCAATACAAAGTAGAATGTACCCTGTTGAAAGTATTGGATTTTTGATTTTTGTATATTTGCTTTGCAAAATAAACTTAAATATTGCATGTGACTGTGAGTGATGGTCACTTTGATTTAAAGACACCACGGGCACTGCACCAGCTACATGCTTTTTTAGCACCTGCCTCCTGGGCCGGGCCTTTTGGCTAGGACCGGAGGAATTTTTTATTCCTGGCCAGAGGGCCTGGTCATTGTTGAACACAATGACCACTTCTTTCACTCTCCTCTCCACTATCCCTTTCCCCCACTTTATTTAATTTTTTGCCTATGTTTGTCACGTTTTTGTCTTTTTTTGTTTGTGCACGTTTTGTTCACTGTGTGATTAGTAGGGTGCCGGTCCTCGGGCCAGCCCTGAACGTCTTGGGAGTGGTTGGACATGGCCTTCTGTCTTAGTTCGCCTGCTCTCATGGGGTCTCCCTTCGGGGGAGCCCCACCTAGTACTGGGAGGGTTGTGTATTGGCAGTCCCTCCAAGGAAGTTGGGTCCGTGTCGGCTTCGGTTGCTCGGACCACAGTACCTCAGTCCCCGTCTGGAGCCTAACGCCCCGGGGGATCAGGGTTTGGGTCCCTTCTGCACAGGAGGACCACTTGACGTTGCACCCGTCTGCACGTTTTTGTGAACACTCTTTATGTGTGTGCTAATTTTTTCTGCACCGGGTGGAGTTTTTTGGGTGTGTTCACACGCCATAGGCTTTTTAAAAAAAAAATCTGTGTATGAAGACGTTTCCTATTTGATTTTGAATAATGCTGTGATCTGTGAGGTGTGACTTGGAAGGATTGGACTCTTCCTGTAGGTAAGATTGGCAGACTGAATGCTAATTAGAATGTATTCCATCCCACCCACCATCAGAGCTGTGAAGGAAGTTCCATAATTTGCAGACTCAAAGATTATGGAGGAGAGTGTTTTAGGCTAGAGATGCCACAGGTAGTGGCTATTGAAGAGTCTAAGTCTACATCAGACTATACAGAATGTCACATGATGCAAAGCCACAACTAAACACACAATCAGGGGTTTCTGCAGACAACATGGTACAGATGAATGATCTATGTTGGAAAAGATCATTATATTCAGTTCTAGTGAAATTAAAGTTGGAGTTCAGCTTTCACCACTTGCCGACCACCTCACATAAAAGTATGGCAGCAGAACAGCTCTCCTGTGCCGAATCATGTTTCTAGTACGTGATCCGGCACTTCCAGGTAGGGGGGGTGCATGCGTGCACCGCCGGCGCACTGGCTGTGCTGTGATTAGACACAACAGAAACCGATTAGCTGGTGCCGGACAATGATTTCTCGCTGGCACCTACTGATTGGTGAGGAAGAAGACAGGACAGAGCTATGTCAATGTAAATAACACAGAGCTTTGCCCTATCAGTGGGGGATGTGTCACTTTTTGTTTCCCTGCAAAGTAGGGAATAAAAACCGACACATCCCTTAGTGAAAGCACCTCACAGTACACACATAAACACTGGTTAGGCACACATTTACCCTTTTGATCGCCCTAGATGTTTAACCCCTTCCCAGACAGTGTCATTGGTACAGTCACAGTGTATATTTTTAGCACTGATCACCTGTATTAGTGTCACCGGTTCCCACAAAGTGTCAGTTAGTGTTAGATTGTTGCCATACTATCGCAGTCCTGCTATAAGTCGCTGATTGCAGCCATCACTAGTATAAAAATAAATAAATAAAAATCCAAGTATATATACTGTACCATAGTTTGTAGACACTGTAACTTCAGGCAAACACGTGTCGCTGATAGTAAGACACAGGGCTCTGTATTACTGTTTTTTAAGGGAATACTGAAAAGCGATACAAGATTTGGAAAAAAGAAGAGATGAGAAAATGTAAGGGGGGGGGGGGAGAGAGACGCCCCCTTGGTCTAAGATGGCCTCAGTTGATGGTGTCACACTCAAGGAGTTCTTTGTACTTTTGTGCACTTGTGAGTGAAGGTAAATTGGGTCCAGTAAGGTAAGGTCTCAAAGTCAGGTTCGTAAGGTATCAAAGTCACATCCATATGGTCTCAAAGTCAGGTCCGTATGGTCTCAAAGTCAGGTCCGTATGGTCTCAAAGTCAGGTCCGCATGGTCTCAAAGTCAGGTCCGCATGGTCTCAAAGTCAGGTCCGTATGGTCTCAAAGTCAGGTCCGTATGGTCTCAAAGTCAGGTCCGTCAGGTCCGTATGGTCTCAAAGTCAGGTCCGTATGGTCTCAGTCAGGTCCGTATGGTCTCAAAGTCAGGTACGTATGGTCTCAAAGTCAGGTACGTATGGTCTCAAAGTCAGGTCCGCATGGTCTCAAAGTCAGGTCCGCATGGTCTCAAAGTCAGGTCCGCATGGTCTCAAAGTCAGGTCCGCATGGTCTCAAAGTCAGGTCCGCATGGTCTCAAAGTCAGGTCCGTATGGTCTCAAAGTCAGGTCGTAAGGTCTTGAGCAAGGAAATCTTTTTCATTTTAATCTGTTAACAATAACAACCATATGGATTTTTAACATGTGTTTGAGCTGACATGCCATTTCTTCATTCTACATTTGTATGAATCAAAAGAGTAACAACTGAGAACTTCTGAGGACTGTTATGTGGATTTCTCAAACATTTACATATACCATGAATAATGTGCCTTTTAATTATTGTGGGTGGAGAAGAATATCAAAGAATTTCATAACCCAGTTTAGGAAAACTTCAAATACAGTATCTATAATTGATTGGTCCATAATATATTAATTACTTGGAAAGGAATAATATCTTTCTGAAATGAATCTTACAGCCCAAACATTTTAAATTTAAAATAAAACTTTTAAAATAAAACTACCGTACATTATTTTTGCTGGAGGCTTTTATAAAAAGAAATATGTAGGAGAACACGATTCCTCTATTACTGGTCAAACAAGAAATGCAGAAGCAAAGGGAGTGTGGTATCATTAATATCAATATCCTAAACTAGAGAAAAAGATTTATATAATTAAGTGAAATGCCTTGTAGCTAATCTTACTTTTATTCAATTTCCAGTATTCTTAGGACCACTTACCCAAAAATAAAACCTTATAACATTTAAAAGAAAACTTGTGGGAAAGTAAAGTAATGCCTTGTACACAAGATCGGTTTTCCCGGCGGTAAATAGTCTGCCGTGAAAACCGAGGGGAAAACGGAGAACCTGAACGGTAGTGTTGCTCACGAATATTCGCATTGCGAATATTCGCTACGAATATTGCATATTCGAGTATTCGCGAATAACTCGAATATCGCGGCGAATATTCGCTATTTTGAATATTCGTAATTTTTTTCGCAATAAATTTCGCAATCAATTTCGCAATCAATTTTCGCTTTCGCATATGCGAAATTTTCGCTATTTTTTTTTTAATAAAATATAGCGAATATTCCTAAATATCGAATATTCGTGATTTTTTTTAAAAAAAAAAAAAAAATCGCGAAATTTCGCATTAGCGAAATCTCGCATTGGCGAAAATTCGCATTAGCGGAAATTCGCATTGGCGAAAATTCGCAATTTTTTTTTTTAAATAAAATATCACGAATATTCGATATTAACGAATATTCGCGAATATTCTTCGAAATATTCGCGAAATATCGCAAAATCGAATATTGCGTATTCCGCTCATCACTACTGCACAAGGCCGGGTTTCCTGGCAGGAAAACTGCTATGAAAGCTTTGATCGGGAAACCCGGCCGTGTGTATGCTCCACCGCAGGTTTTCCCTATAGGTAAACCGCCGGCTTAAAAACCGACGGCAATCCCGGCGGGAAAAACTGTGATGGACAATACACACGGTCAGTTTCCCCGGCCAAAAGCTGTCATGGCAGTTTTCCGAAGGGGAAAACCGGTTGTGTGTATGTGGCATTAGACTAACTACAAGTTGTAGCGGTTAGCTTAATTTTTAAGTCACAATTCCCCTACTTTGAAGCCACCAAGAGACCACTGTTTAAGTGTCTCTACTTTATATTGTAGGTTAGGTATACTTGTGCACTTTCACATGGGGCAGGGCGCAGAATGGTGGATAGAATACTCTGTAGGGACCTCTGCAGAGAGGCTACTGCTAGAGCAAGAGTCCTTTTCTACAGTATGCAGGGAGACAAAGGGCTTCTCCACTCAAGCTGTGGCTGCTTTTTAAAGAATACAAACTGTAAAACGTTGAAACTCTTTTGATTTGATGCACCTGGAATGTATTCCGCTAATTTAAGCTAAAGGTTCACTTGGGCTTCAACTTTCCACTTGCTTTTCATTAGTTCCGTCTGCATGAACACACATTGCATTGGCTATGTGCCATGTGTTTTTGAAGGACACCAATTAAACTGGCTTGAATGTCAAAATAGATGCCTACATACCAAAAATACAAATCACTGATGTCAATTGGCTCTTTTGAAAAGTATGGATTTTTCTCTCTTCCCTGCAATTTTTATCCTTTTTGTCTGTCAACCCAGAAAATCTAGAAAAACAGCAAACACAACAATGACAAATTTAACAACATAATTGATTTAAATTAAAGTAGTACTTCACAAACTAATGTGTATGTGGACTTGAGATCTTGAACTGTTGAACAGCATACAGACATGTTACAAACACAACACAACACAACGATACATGTTTAAATAACTCCTTCAACCAATCACAAACTGCCCCCTCAATAAATCACAAGTAGGGTTGAGCGAACCCGAACTGTAAAGTTTGGGTTCGTACCGAACTTTAGTTTTTTTTGACCCGGACCCGAACCTGAACAATTTTCTGAAAGTTCGGGTTCGGTGTTCAGCTATGTAACGGCGATCTGCAGGGCAGCCAATCAGCATTTCTTTTACTTGTGTGACTTGGAAGCCATCATTGGCCAGTGCAGCATGTGACAGAGCATGTGACCCAGCCCTATATAAGCTAGAGGCACACAGCACAGCTCGTCACTCTGCTTTGGCTAGGGTAGGGAAAGGCTGCCGCTGCTCTCAGGGACAGATTTAGATAGGATTGTCCTGCTTCAGAAATCGAATTACAATACTCAGCAATCGATCTACATAGCATTAGCTACATTAGGGAAAGGTTCCTGATTGTGCTTATAGGGAGAGAATTACTTAGGAGTTAGCAGTGTTGTAACTAACGGCGTTTAAATAAACGCCTTTAGGTAACGATACCCCTTTGGAGGGTAACGAGTAATCTACCAGATTACTCTTCCCCTCTCGGCAACGCCGCTCCCATTACTGGGGCGGCGTTACCGTAATTACTTACCTCCTTTGTCAGCAGCAGCCATCAGCCAACCATTATCAAAAGCCACGCCTCCTCCTCCTCAGGCTGTTCCGTGATAGGCGGAAGAGTAATTTTCCCAGCAGTGCCTCTGTTTAGTGTTCAGCCTATCACGGATGCCTTCTCATCCCCAGCCTCAGCCTTGGACGATAAGAAGGCATAGGTGATAGGCTGAACACTAAACAGAGGCTCTGCTGGGAAAATTAGTGTTCAGCCTATCACGGAACAGCCTGAGGAGGAGGCGTGGCTTTCAAATAATGGCAACCGACGTCTGACATATGGAAAACAGAAGAAGGTAGCGAGATCATCGTCGAGGCATTTTACAGGCACAGTGAGGCATGTATAATGGCACAGTGACTCACTGTGCCATCATACATGCCTCACTCAATGTGTCTGTAACATGCCTCATGCCTCACTGTGCCATCATACATGCCTCATGCCTCACTGTGCCATCATACATGCCTCACTGTGCCATCATACATGCCTCATGCCTCACTGTGCCATCATACATGCTGCACATGCCTCACTGTGCCTGTAACATGCCTCATATGCCTCACTGTGCCTGTAACATGCCTCACATGCCTCACTGTGCCTGTAACCAGTGGCGTAACAACCAGGGGGGCAGGGGGTGCGTCTGCCCCGGGCGCTGAGCTGAGGGGGGCGCCAGCGACCGGCAGCTCTGCGGATAGTATAGTGAGTGGCTCCTCCACTGAGCGCACAGCCCCCCGCTGGTACCTCCCAGCAGCCGGCACGGGCACGCCTGGAAGGATGCAGGTGATGCCCTGTTTGGCATAACACCGGCGTGTGCTGCGGAGGCTCCAAGATGGCGACACGCTCTGCAGTCCGGCGGCACCTGCAGGGACTCCCGCTCAGCCAAGCAAGTAAGCGTCGCTGGGATGTGATGCAGGGAGAGAATGGTTTAGCTGTCCCAAGTCTTTCCCAGCGCACACCCTGCCTCTGCCACAGGCTGAGGCTGGGACTCCGCTGGAGTAGAGTGTTGGCCCGGCCCGGTCCATAGCTTAATAGGGAGCTCCACACTGCAGCCCTGATATCATGTTTATATAAGGGGGGGGGGGCGAAAAAAAAAATCTGCCCCGGGCGCCCATGACTCTGGTTACGCCACTGCCTGTAACATGCCTCATATGCCTCACTGTGCCTGTAACATGCCTCACATGCCTCACTGAGCCTGTAACATGCCTCACATGCCTCACTGTGCCTGTAATATGCCTCACTGTGCCTTTAACATGCCTCATGCCTCAAAAAAAAAGTTAGTTACTTTGCTGAGTAACTAATTACTTTGCCAATGTAGTAACTGAGTTACTAACTGAATTACTTTTTAGGACAAGTAATTTGTAACTGTAACTAATTACTTTTTAAAAGGACGATAAGCAACACTGGTTAGGAGTCAGTCCTACTTCACAAATCTAATAGCAGCAGCACTGCATATGTTCCTGTGAGATACTCTGCATATTGCACCAGCAATGCATATGTTCCTGTGAGATACTCTGCATATTACACCAGCACTGCATATGTTCCTGTCAGATACTCTGCATATTGCACCAGCACTGCAAATGTTCCTGTCAGATACTCTGCATATTGCACCAGCACTGCATATGTTCCTGTAACAAACTCTGCATTAGCTACTGTAGGGAAAGGTTCCTGATTGTGCTTATAGGGAGAGAATTAGTTCGGAGTCAGTCCTACTTCACAAATCTAATTGCTCCAGAATAGTGTCCCATCATTGGTATCATTAGCAAGAATAGTGTCCCATCATTTGTGTCAGTGGGATAAATAGTGTCCCATCATTGGTATCATTGGCAGGAATAGTGTCCCATCATAAGTGTCAGTGGGGGAAATAGTGCTGCATCATTGGTATCAGTGGGAGGAATAGTGTCCCATCGTTGGTATCATTGGCAGGAATAGTGTCCCATCATTTGTGTCAGTGGGAGGAATAGTGTCCCATCATTGGTATCATTGGCAGGAATAGTGTCCCATCATTTGTGTCAGTGGAAGAAATAGTGCTCCATCATTGATATCATTGGGAGGACTAGTGCCCCATCATTTGGGAAGGTTCCTGCTTGTCAAGATTTATTTTAGTGCCGCATCATTGGTATCAGTGGGAGAAATAGTGTCCCATTGTTGGTATCATTGGCAGGAATAGTGTCCCATCATTGCTATTAGTGGGAGGAATAGTGTCACATCATTGGTATCATTGGCAGGAATAGTGTCTCATCATTAGTGTCAGTGGGAGAAATAGTGCTGCATCATTGGTATCAGTTGGAGGAATAGTGTCCCATCATTGGTATCATTGGCAGGAATAGTGTCCCATCATTGGTATTAGTGGGAGGAATAGTGTCACATCATTGGTATCATTGGCAGGAATAGTGTCTCATCATTAGTGTCAGTGGGAGAAATAGTGCTGCATCATTGGTATCAGTGGGAGGAATAGTGTCCCATCGTTGGTATCATTGGCAGGAATAGTGTCCCATCATTGGTATTAGTGGGAGGAATAGTGTCACATCATTGGTATCATTGGCAGGAATAGTGTCTCATCATTAGTGTCAGTGGGAGAAACAGTGCTGCATCATTGGTATCAGTGGGAGGAATAGTGTCACATCATTGGTATCATTGGCAGGAAGAGTGTCCTATCATCTGTGTCAGTGGGAGAAATAATGCCCCATCATTGGTATCTTTGGGAGGAATAGTGTCCCATCATTTGTGTCAGTGGGAGAAATAGTGTCCCATCATTGGTATCATTGGCAGGAATAGTGTCCCATCATTTGTTTCAGTGGGAGAAATAGTGCTCCATCATTGATATCATTGGGAGGAATAGTGCCCCATCATTTGGGAAGGTTCCTGCTTGTCAAGATTTATTTAATTTTTTATGTATTTTATGTTATTTTAAGTTATTTCCCTATCCACATTTGATTGTAGAGTACTTGCAATGCTCTTACCAACATTTTGCTGCCATTTGCAGCCCTCTAGCCCTTTCCCTTAGTTTTTTGGAGACATTTTAGTAGTCAAAAATTCAGATCCTTATTGACTTCAATGGGGTTCAGGTTCGGGCCAAGTTCGGATCCCGAACCTGGACTTTTTTCCGAAGTTCGGCCGAACCCGAACATCCAGGTATTCGCTCAAATCTAATCACAAGCCAATCACATTTGCTTGTCTGATTGGTTCATCATGTATTTTGCGATTGGTTTTAGGGAATATTTAAATGTAAGGCCGCGTACACATGATCGGTTCAAACCGATGAGAATGGACTTAAGTCCAGTTTCATCGGTCCAAATCGACCGTGTGTACGGCCCATTGGTCCGTCGTATGTCGGACCAAAGTTTTAAAACTTGCTTAAAAATCTGACCGATGGACGCCTGACCATCGGTCCAAACCGATGGTTAGTACGCAAAAGCATCGGTCCAAAATCCCGCGCATGCTCAGAATTAGACATGTGCGTTTCGTTACGAATTGGAATTCGGACAAATTTTTCATTATTTGGAAATTCTTATGCATCCGAAATTCCGAATTACAAAATTAACGAATTTAAGCAAATTCGAAAAAACGTGAACGAAATTCGAATTTGAATTGAATTCTAATCGAATTTGAAAACAAATTCGAATCGAATTTGAAAAAAATAGAAATCGATTTTCTAAAAACTACAATAAAATAGCATATAAAATAATAAAGCAATAGAATCAAAAAGAATACAATAGAAGTTAATAGAATGTAATAAAATAGAACATAACAGTCTTCCGAAATTTGAATAGTATAAATTTGAATTCTAGAATAGATTGGAAAATAATTAAAATTAATGGAAACTAAAATTTAAAAGAATAGAAAAACAATAGAACAGAATAGAATCAATTATAATATATATATATATATTTTTAATTTTATTCTATTCTATTCTCTTGTTTTTCTTTTCTATTCCATTCTAATCTTTTCTATTCAAATTTGAATTCATTTTATACCAAATTCGAATTTCTTATTGAATGAAATCGAATTGGAATAGAAAAAATTATAAAAGACTAGTTTCATATTAGAATTTTGAAATTTTTTTGACCGAATTCCTAAAAAGTCGATCAAATTTGAAAAATTTAATTTGATTAGAAAAAACTACCGCATTTGAAAAAATCTACTAAATTAGAAAAAATTACCACATTCGATTTTTTTTAATTTTTTTTTACATATAACCATTTTCCAAAATTCAAATTTAATATAGAATGAAATAGAATTGAAATAGAAAATATTAGAATAGAATAGAAAAGTTAATGAACTAGAAAAACAATAGAACAGAATAGAATCAATTATAATATATATTATATTTTATTCTATTCTGTTGTTTTTCTTTTCTATTCCATTCTAATCTTTTCTATTCGAATTTGAATTCATTTTATACGAAATTCGAATTTCTTATTGAATGAAATCGAATTTAAATAGAAAAGATTATAAAAGATTTGTTTCATATTAGAATTTGAAAATTTTTTGACCGAATCCCTAAAAAGTCAATCAAATTTGAAAAATGTAATTAGATTAGAAAAAAAATCTACTGCATTCGAAAAAATTCTACCGCATTTGAAAAAAATCTATTAAATTCATATATATATATATATATATATATATATATATATATATATATATATATATAAACCATTTTCTGAAATTCGAGTTTGGTACCGAATGAATTTGAATAGAAAAGGTTAGAATAGAATATATTATATTTGTTTTTCTATTCTGTTCTATTGTTTTTCTATGCTTTTATTTTCTATTCTATTCTAATCTTTTCTATTGAAATTCAATTTCATTCTATCCGAAATTCGAATTTCAGAAGATGTTTTATATATATATATATATTTCTGTTATGTGCTATTGTTTTTCTATACTATTCTTTTCTATTTTTTCGATTCTAATTTAATCGTTTCTATTCAAATTCGATTTCATTCTATACAAATTTAGAATTTCAGGAAATGGTTATATATAGTTTTGTTTAAATGTGATAGCATTATTTCGAATTTGATAGTTTTTTTCGAATTCGGTAGATTGGTTTTCGAATGCGTTAGAATTACTTTGAATGCGGTAGAGTTTTTTTCGAATGCGATAGAATTTTTTCGAATGCGTTAGTATTATTTTGAATGCGGTAGAGTTTTTTTCCAATGCGATAGAATTTTTTCGAATGCGGTAGAATTTTATCGAATGCGGTAGAATTTTTTTGAATACGAAATGAATCCCGAAAACGAATTTAATGAATGCAACAAACTTAACTAAACAAATTTAATTAAATAACGAATCAAAACAAAACAATTTTTTTCATCCTGCACATGTCTACTCAGAATCAAGTCGACGCATGCTTGGAAGCATTGAACTTCGTTTTTCAGCACGTCATTGTGTTCTACGTCATCGCGTTCTGACCCGATAGGATTTTGAACTGATGGTGTGAACGCACATCAGACCATCAGGCCACTGCAGCGGTAAACCGATGAAAACGGTCCGTCGGACCATTGTCAACGGTTTGAACTGATCGTGTGTATGCGGCCTAAGGGTATTATGTGTTTGTATCTGTTTGGCTTGAATTTTTTCAGATTTTATTCTGTGCTGCTTTTAAATTTTTTAATAAGCAATAAAAAAACAATTTTTACACAAAGTGCTTTTTGAAGTTTTTGGTGCTGGGATCTTTTTTTGCTATATGTTCTGGTTAACCCTGTGGATTCTAGTGGGTTGATGACTATAACTCAAGGCACTTTATTAAGACTGGTATTTACCCTGCAATTCAGTGAGCCTTTCAAGTTCTGACCACAGTCAATATGTTGTTTAACAGAAAACAAAAGGTTTGTAACCAATAGTAAGTCGCTACATCCCATGGCTTTCCTGCTGTTACATTATTAATCAGATGAAAGGATTATTATGACCAGCCAAGTTCTCAATATTAGAAACACAGGCGTGAGCACAGGGTGTGTCGGATGTGCCTGGACACACCCTAATCTGGGGCTCGACAACCCGTTGGTCACAGTCTACCTGTCAATCCTGGGCAGGTGACTGATGGACTGTGAATCTTCCTTGCCAACCTCAAGAAAAAAATATATATTGGAAATAAAAAAATACTAAAAAAATACTGACACTATCCACTGCCCTACTGAGTTTTTATTTGTGCTGATTGTAGGGGGGCCAGCTTTCACTGTCCTCTGCCCTATTGACACCACCCACTGTCAATTGAGCACAAATCAAATTTTAAAAACAATTCCTGCAGCGCACACACACAAATCCTTAGTGCTGTTCACACAGGGGCAAGCCGACTTACAGCGCGACTTTGCAAGGCGACTTCAGCACCACTTGGAGCAATTTACAACGCGACTTAACCACTTTAGCCCCGGACCATATTGCTGTCCAAAGACCAGAGCACTTTTTGTGATTCGGCACTGCGTCGCTTTAACTGACAATTGCGCGGTCGTGCGACGTGGCTCCCAAACAAAATTGGCGTCCTTTTTTCCCCACAAATAGAGCTTTCTTTTGGTGGTATTTGATCATCTCTGTGGTTTTTATTTTTTGCGCTATAAACAAAAATAGAGCGACTATTTTGAAAAAAATGCAATATTTTTTACATTTTGCTATAATAAATATCCCCAAAAAAGATATAAAAAAACATTTTTTTTCCTCAGTTTAGGCCGATACGTATTCTTCTACATATTTTTCGTAAAAAAAAAAATCGCAATTAGCGTTTATTGATTGGTTTGCGCAAAATTTATAGCATTTACAAAAAAGGGGGTAGTTTTTATGGCATTTTTATTAATATTTTTTTTTTACTAGTAATGGCGGCGATCAGTGTTTTTTTTTCGGTACTGCGATATTATGGCGGACACATCGGACACTTTTGACACATTTTTGGGACCATTGGCATTTTTATAGCGATCAATGCTATAAAAATGCATTGGATTACTATAAAAATGCCATTGGCAGTGAAGGGGTTAACACTAGGGGGCGGGGAAGGGGTTAAGTGTGTTCCTATTTGTGTTCTAACTGTATGGGGGGGGTGGACTCACTAGGGGGAATCACTGATCTTCCGTTTATACATTGTATGAACGGAAGATCAGCGTTTTCCCCGCTGACAGGAACGAGCGCTGTGTGTTTACACACACAGCGCTCGTTCCCCGCTCTGTAACGAACGAGCGCGTGTGCCCGGCGGCGATCACGCCCGCCGGGCACGCGCGCGTGGGATTAGGGGGCGAGTGGGGGGCGCGCGCGGCCGCGAAAGTCCCGACGTAGAGCTACGGGCTCTCGCCCAGGAGAGCCGACCTGCCGCCGTAGAACCACGGCGGCTGGTCGGCTAGTGGTTAAAGTTGCCTCCAGGACAGGCGACTTTGGCTGTGGCCAATCACAGAATAATCAGTTCTGTGGGAGGGAGCGGTTTGCGAGTGTTGTCTTGCAATATGAGCAGGATTCAAGCCACAGCGGTGTGCAGTACCGCATTTGGACCTTGGTGCCGGAGACGAGCGGAGCCGATAGGAGCCGTTCCAAAAAAACTCAGAAAAACTCAGAAATACTCAGTCCCCGAGTTTTGCCGTGTTCAGCTGAGCTGTCCCCGGGCCTTTCCAAGTATTTCCGAGGCTCTCCAGCACCCCCCACTTTTTGCCACATGCGGTATTGCATGCCATAGAAGTCAATGCAGAACAAATTATTTTAGTTTCCATTGACTTCTATGCAGAAACTTGCTTTGATATGCGAGTGCTTTGGATTACAAGCATTCTCCTGGAATGGATTATGCTCATAATCCAAGGTTCCACTGTATAAACTATACATATATTTTGCTATTAAATAACATTTCTAATCATATGATCTTAATAACAAGAGTCCCCTTTTACATCAGAGTCCACAGAGTTCCCCTTTAACATCTGAACTCGCTGAGTCTACTTTCACTGTAAGGGAGAACTTTGCAGACTCTGATGCAAGGGAGAACTCTGGGGCCTCCAACATAAGGGATGCTCCGGGAACCCCGATTTAAGGGGGAACACTGAGAACTCTGATGTATGGAGAACACTCTGATGTAAGGGGGAACGCTGTGGTCTCTGGTGTAAAGAGGAACTCTGATGTAAGGGGTACTCTGAGAACCTTGATCTACCTTAGCGTACTTACTCAGAGGCAGGAGAGATAAGGGGGAGACTTCAGTCACAGACAGGGACAGGGCTGCCATCAGGGGGGTACAGCCCATACAGATGTAGGGGGCCTGGGTGTTCCAAGGGCCCTGTCCCTTGGGAAATTGGGTCCCCAAGTTGCCACCTCTCCTTTGTTCCTTTCCTTTCTGGGATGGCCAGTGGGCAGACCCTTGGGAATCTTGGTGGTCAGCCCTGGGAGGGCCCAGGCCTAAAGCTGTGTAAGGGGCCCCAAAGGATTATTCCTGCTATTTTGGGCCTTCCCTGAGATCATCACAGAACTTTTGATTCCTTGACTTTCCCATATTTTACACTCTCATTCCCCTATCCCTTGAAAAAGCGGTAGTTTGAATATAAATGCCCATGTTACTCAAAGATGATCAAAACCGAGGTTCTCTACAAGCTTTTGTCATAAAAGATAGAAAATGTGATTTTTTTTGCCTATGCTGCAGTTAGCACTCTTTTACTTTAACTTGACAGATCTTTCCCAGCTATAAACAAGACCTCTTTTTGCTGTCAGCCATTTCTACATCAATCAGTTCTCTTCTTGTTCTGTCTTCTCACACTCTAGAGAAGTCAGAGCTGAAAGGAATCTTCTGCTCCTGCATATGGAATGATCTATACTTGCCCCAGGCTTTAAGGTATTAGTCTGTCCTGGTTTCACATGAATGATAAGCTTCTGCCTAATCTTCTCTATGATTGTAGCATGACACACGGGAATCCTAATGCCGAAATATTTTTAGTTCTATTTCAAAGGGTAATGGATACTTTGACATTTATGATTTAACCCCTTGGATGATGTAGCTCAACGGTGCTCTTATGGAAGACTTAACGGGAAGCTGATTATGTTTTACATGGAGTCATTTTTAGACACACATTTAAAGCAAAGGTTTAGCTAAGAAAATACCTACAGTCTTAGTTAAATCGCTTACCTATAATAAAGTATGTCCCATGTTGTGCAGGTAGCTGGATCCAAGAAAAATCTTTACTGTAGGGTGCCTGTCCTCTTCTCCGAACTTCCAGTACTGCAAGAGTTACCAGCTTTAGGCAGAACAGCAGTACAGATGGTCCATCAGGGACACGCCCCCCTTCCTCTTCTATTGAGAAAAGTTATAATATTGATTAGACTGCCCAGAACATAATCCTGTGACTGATCAGATTCCTCCCCCTCCAATTCAAATATTGGGTTGCAAGCAGTAAATTAAAAAAATAACTTTTCTTAATGAGAAGGGAGGGGGTGTTTCCTTGATGAACCATCTGTACTGCTGTTCTGCCTGAAGACTCAAAGCTGTTAACCATTGCAGTCAGTGCCGATCCTGATCTCCCTGGGGCCCTAAGCAAAATCACATGTCACATTAAAGGTTGAGAACCGGGGGGGGGGGGTGTTTTCTGCTGAAAATTTCATCTTACATTAGGTGCTCTGCTGTCGGAAATAACATCTTACTGTAGCGCCCCCTTACTTTCAGTGCGGGCGCTACGCTAAAGTTAGTGGGTGAATGGGAGAGTTGGACGACAGTTGGCTCTAGAGGGGTTCTGACGGAAGCCACTTTTCCCTAGCAGCCAATTATAGGAGTTCTTGCCTTGCTGGTCATGCTGGGGAGGGGTATATCTGTGGCAGCTGCCGCGTGTTCCGGGAGTCGATTGGGTCGTTTGGGTCGTTGGTGGTCGGTTCCTCTTCTCTGAGCAGGGTCCACGTTCCAGGTGCGGCATCCAACTTCAGGGTGCCCGCATCAACGGACTCCGTTCGCATGGCCCACCTGGCCAGGACCACCTAGCCAGATCCCAGGCTGTATGCTGTTCGGTGGGGGATCGGCTTGAGGAGAACTGCTAGGCGAATGTGCTAACCACTACACCACTGTGCTGAGCCATTTATTTTTTTGGCAACACATGGATGTATGATCAAGGAATTTCTCTGGATATACCCTTCATTTACTGTGTATATGATTCAGTTTGGGAAGATTCCTATGAGCCCTTTAGGGTTAATGAGCGTTCTGACCTTTCTGTTACTAGAGAGTCATGGCTATCTGGTAAGCCTATAGGGCAGTGATGGCGAACCTTGACACCCCAGATTTTTCGGAACTACATTTCCCATGATGCTCAACTACAGTGCAAAGTGCATGAGCATTATGGGAAATGTAATTCCATCTGAAGTGCCAAGTTTCGCCATCAATGCTATAGGGTAATACCTGGTCTATGTGGATCGCTTTACCCCGAATCTCTGCATACTTAGATGCGCCTCTTTTAATCATCAATCATGTGAGTTTCTAAATGTTGTACCTTCATTAAATGTAACCATATTGATACACGTGGAGGCACATCTCTTTACTTGTATACTCAGTTGTGACATGACGCTACTCTTATATCAAGACATCGCTTGTATATCAAGTCAAAATGTATTTAAAAATTTTGATTGTCTTGCAAAACGCTCTCAAATCAAGTTACTCTGTAGCTCCTGCTGGATTTTGCTTCTAATCCCCTTGTGGAGGTCTCCATTTGTGGATGGATATTTTATGGTTACACAACCTGTCACATTGCTATAATCTTTATATATGGACTATAAACTGAAAGATTTATGAATAAATGGTTGTGGAATGAATCATCCGAATTTCCATTATTTCTTATGGGGAAAATTTGCTTTGATATACAAGAACTTTGGATTACAAGCATGTTTCCGGAATGAATTATGCTCGCAATCCAAGATTTTACTATAATTTCTATGAAAGCAATTAACAAAAAGGGTAGTTTGTAAAAGAAAAATTTTGAGGTGTCAATCAATACACAAGAAAAAATATATTCTCATAAAACATTGCTTTTAGTTACAATTCATAAAAATGTAATACCATTAAAATCCTATACATCAAACATAAACACTGTCAGGATGTATAGAGCACTGCCAATAAAATGCCTGTTTCTATTTACCTATAGCTCTTTCGATGTATTGTGAGCCAGGGAAGTCTGTCTTTACAAGTGCATAAGGGATAACACGGTAGACTGGTAACATTAACTGTTAATGTGTTTCACAGATGACCTGTGCTTCTTCAGACAGTGTGAGAATAATATATATTGGACATGTGCAATGACCCAAACAGACATGATTCCCCAGGGGACTGCAGAGAACACAAAGGAGAAGGCAAGGAGTACTCCTAGCCAAACCTAAAGAAGTTCTTGGGCTGCAATAGTAGTCGTTTACTTTTTATACAGCACAAACATTTTTTTCCCAGTACACATACCAGCTAACCTGCAAAAAAACAAAATGGCACTGTCCAAAAATGAGTGTTAAAAACAGATGTTTTTGTTGCACAACATTTGCAAATATATGTTGAAACCTCACTACCTTGTCAATGCCTCTCTGTAAAGTGTGGTCCTTACTCTTAGGCCGCATACACACGATCGAATCTATCTGCTGAAAACGGTCCGACAGACCGTTTCAGCAGACAAATTCGATCGTGTGTACGGGCAGACAGACAGATTTTTCCAGCAGACAGATTTTAAAGCACATATCTGCCCGCACATGCGTCGAATGGATTCGACGCATGCGCAGAAGTGTTTTACTTCCTGGTGACGGTGTACACGATCAAACCAATACACCCCAGCAGACAAATCCGATCAAAACGGTCTGTCAGACCGATTTGATCGGATTTATTTGGTCATGTGTACGCGGCCTTATATTTTAGAGCCTTGCTATTGGAGCATACAGTATACAGCTGTCGGTAAATTAAGTCGCTGCTCTGCCTTTTGTCTAAGATCATGTGTAGTATCTGTTCTTATCAGTTGCCAGTAGGTGGTGCTATGCTGACCGTCCCCAGTACACGGCGAGGTGGAAAGGGATGGCGGTTGGCAGATGCTAAACCTGCTGGCGTGGAGGTGGTAGCCTTCTGATTTGGATAGAGAAACATGAGGTCGAAGCTGAGGGGCCGGGCCCCTGGCCTCTGGCCTGGATTTGGTGGTACCTGCCCCGGTCAGTTGTTCGGGAGAGAACACTAGCTCCTCCTTTCCCTTGGGGGGAGTGGTTAGTATTTCCCGAACGTGATTAGGTGGGAGTGATGGGAGTAGCCTATTGGCGTGGGCTGTCCCCAATCTCTCAGAGCTCCTACCTTCCTGGCTGGGATGGGTGTTGCTGGTCTGGGCCGGGGGTCAGGTTACGTTGAAAAGTCTGTGGAGATAGTGCCCCTGGAGTGGCAGCCCAGGGGTGCCATACAGTGCACAAGTTTGTTTGAGAGGGCACTTACTCGTATGGCACCAGGGCCACGTCTCCACAAACACCCTTTTCACACCGGCCTCTAGGGCCGGGTCTTTTGGCTGGGACCAGAGCAATTTTTGTTTCCTGGCCGGAGGGCCGGCCATAGTGTTGCATGATGGTCACTATCTACTCACATCTCCCACCTTCCTTCTCCCCCATTTTATTTTTTGTTTTACCCTGTGTGTGTCACTTTTTTTTTAAAACGGTCAAAGTTTATTCATTCAGAAGTAGCATAATACATCATACATGAATAATACAAAGCGAAATACAAAGTTTCCGTAGTGAGATAACAGAGGTAAAATAAGTGCAGAAGAACACAAATGTCATAACTTTTTCTATTCTTTGTGGAATTTGGAGCGGATGTAAATTCTTATGTAGCCTTCGTTAGAAAGGATTGAGAGGAAGGGGGGAGGGTGTGGGTAGGGAAAGAGAAGAAGAGAAAAAGAGAGAGAAAAAAAAGGGGGGGGGGCGGGGGTAAGTAGTTATTATGTTAGAAGACTGAGGGAAAACAGTATTCAAGACAGCGGGTAAACAGATGTAATGTCCACATTCTACAGTACAAGAGAGTTCCAGTAAATCAATTCATTAGCTGTTGATAATCATTAGAATATTTAAATATTATCCAAGGTTGCCAGATGTCATTGAAGCGGGCGGAATTTTCGTTTCTCATGGCTACCAACTCATCCATTCTATAGATATAGTGCACCCTATGTAACCATTCCTTGATTGATGGGCATTTAGTGGTCTTCCAATGTAAGGGAATTAGCGTTTTTGCTGCTGTTAGAAGATGTCTGGTCAAAGTTTTTTTATACCTGCTGATGGACAGTCGGTTAATGTGAAGGAGACAAGCAGCAGCGTCTAGTTGGAGGTTAGTGTCCGTGATCAGCGTAATGTGATGTATTACTTGGGACCAGAAGTTACTTATAAGGGGGCAGCTCCACCAAATATGTATGAAGGATCCCTCTTCGGTTTGACATCTCCAGCATCTGTCTGAGCTGGCAGGTGACCAGGACCTGATGTTCATGGGGGTGATATACCACTGGCTGAGGATCTTATACGAGATTTCTTGAAATTTTGAGCTTAAAGAGCAAGCATGTGCAAATACACATGCTCTCTCCCATTGATCCTCAGTCAGTGTGACACTTAGGCATTTTTCCCATTTCGACTTGTGTCTGTCTACCAGTTGTGGCGGTTGGTTACTAAGCCAGGAGTAAGCGAGAGATGTAGTTTTTAGGGTAGGGGAGCCTGATAAGCAGATCTGCTCTAGTTGGGTAGGTGTCTTATAGTATGCCATCCTGAACCCGCCATTGGCCAAAAAGTCCTGTATTTGTAGATAAAACCAAAATCCGGGGAAAGACTCCCCGAACTCTGATCTCATCATTTGGAGGGATTTTATCCTATTGTTGGAAAGGCAGTGGGTGGCCAGGAGTTTTCCCTTTTCAGGTGGGGTAAGCCTAACAGCTAATCCAGGAGGGAAATCCGGGTTATCCGTTATCGGGGTCAATGGGCCTGGTATGTTCGCAAGGTGAAAGGCCTGGACCGAACTATGCCAGACTGATAATGTCGCTGCCACTAGAGGGTGAGTGAGTCTATTAGTCCTTTTTGAGTCAGTTGACCAAGGATAGTATGCTATCGTTTTGGTATGGTGAGTTTTCTCTAGGTCCACCCAGTCCTTAGTAGATTGGTGACAGTGCCAATCTATAAGTCTGGTGATGTGGGCTGCTACAAAATATTTTTTAAAGTCTGGGAGGCCTATTCCCCCCATGTATTTTGGTAGAGTGAGTTGGGAAAAACTAAGTCTCGATCTCCTGCCAGCCCAGAGAAATTTCAATTGGGCTGAGCGAAGTTTGGCAAAGAAGGAGGAGGGAAGTTTTATTGGTAGGGTGTTGAAGTAATATAATAATTTTGGCAAAACAGTCATTTTGAGAATGGATGCCCTGCCAAACCAAGAGAAGGTCCGTGAAGTCCATTTGTGTAAGTCTGTGCAAATAGATTGTAATAGGGGTGTGAAATTCGCTGAGTAAAGGTCGTCTATTGTCGGGGTGAGTCTTATCCCAAGGTACTTGAGATGTTTTTGCTCCCATCTGAAACTATGGTTGCTTTACAATTGTTCATACTCATGTTTGTCGAGAGTCAAGTTTATCGCCTCAGATTTACTACGGTTGATTTTGAAATTGGATATGTAGCCAAAGGTGTCAAAGATTTTTAGTAAATTGGGCATTGAAATGTGAGGTCTAGTGATAAAGAACAACAAGTCATCCGCGTAAGCGGCAATCTTGAACTCCCTCTTATCTATTTGGAAGCCTCTGACATCAAGTGATAGGTTGATAGTCCTTATTAGGGGCTCCAAAGAGATAATGAATAGCAGGGGAGATAGGGGACAGCCCTGTCTTGTACCATTGGTGATCTCCAGTGGTTCTGAAAGGATGTTATTAATTTTGATTAGTGCTCGTGGGTTGGTGTAAAGAGCTTCTATCCAAGTAAGCATATGGCTACCTAATCCTATGTGTCTACATGTAGCCATCATGTATTCCCAGGAAACCCTGTCAAAGGCCTTCTCCGCATCCGTGGACAGGAGAAGGCCCTTGATTCCCATCTGTTTGGCATAATGTATCAAGCTCAGGGCCTTCAAGACGTTGTCCCTGGCCTCCCTACCTCCCTAATGTCGATGTTTAACAACGAGATGGGTCTAAAGTTTGCGCAGTCGGAGTGGTCTTTGTCTGGTTTCGGTATGACGGCGATGTGGGCCGAGAGAAGCGAGTTGGAGTCATGTTTGTTGTGAGCTAGATAGTTGAGAGCTTTGAGCAAGGGGGGTGAAAGTGATTGAAGAAATGTTTTGTAGTATTGTGCCGTGAATCCGTCGGGGCCCGGGCTTTTACACGGTTTAAGGGATCTTACAGCTTCGAGCAGTTCTTCTTGTGTTACTGGGTTCTCTAGCGAGGCAGCATTTTCTGTGGATAGAGAGGGGAGTTCACTCTTCCTCAGAAATTCCCCAATTGATTCCGCCATAGTGTGTGGATTATGTGCTGGCTTGTGTTGTGGTGGTAGGTTATATAGCTTAGAATAAAAGTCATGAAATTGTTTTGCTATGCGGGTGGAGTCACACTCAAGGACACCCTGTTTGTTTTTGATTGCATGTACAAGTCTTGCGGAAGAGGCCTCTTTTAGAGCTCTAGCCAGATATTTCCCACCTTTGTCTCCATGTTCATAGAATACATGTTTTTAAAAAAATAGGGACCTCTGGGCTTGCAAAGAGAGTTTTTTTATGCTGCAGTTCCAAGCGTGCTATCCTGTTTGACAGTGATGTTATCTCTTTGTTTCTTTCTCTTTTTTTAATTGCACCCCATCTAATCAGGTTTCCCCTCACCACCGCCTTGTGGGCCTCCCAATTATTTAGCGGGTTTGTGTCTGAATCTATGTTATTCAGAAAATAGGTTTTGATGGAATCAAAGATATCATCCTGTATAGTCTGGTCTGTCAGTAGGGCAGGGTTGAGTCTCCAATTGAAATGTGGCCTCGTGGGGAAGCCTGGTTTCAAAGTCAGCGATACTGGGGCGTGATCCGAGAGGGAGATGATGCCCATCTCGGATCTGGTCATTTTGGGTAGATCTCTCTGAGTGATGAAGATCATATCTAGTCTGGCATATCGTTTGTGGGGAGCGGAATAGAAGGAGTAGTCTCTTTCAGTGGGGTGTGCTACTCTCCATGAGTCTATCAGCGATAGTGACTGGAGTAGCGCCTTTATTCTCTTTAAGATTCTGTAGGATACATGTGTGTGTCCGGTGGATGAGTCTAGCAAAGGGGAAAGGGGGACATTAAAGTCCCCTCCTAGGAGGACACACCCTTCAGCAAACCATTTCAATGTATCTATGATTTCTCTGCAGAAAGTGATGTGGTTCCTATTGGGGAAATACACGTTGGCAAGTGTGATAGGAGATCCTTCCCATGTTCCTTTCAGGAAGATGAATCTCCCCTCCTGATCAAGTAGGCTGTGAGTAAGGGCAAATGGGGCATTTTTATTGATCAGGATTGATACCCCTTTCGTTTTGGAAAGAGGGTTAGTAGCGTGGTAGGCTACAGTGTAGAGGTTGTCTGTCATTTTCGCGATATTTTGGCCCTTGAAGTGTGTTTCCTGTAAGAAGACCAATAATGGCTTAGTCTTCCTAATTTCTTTAAAAAATTTGGAACGTTTTTCAGGGATGTTCATACCGTTAATGTTATGAGAGATCAGCGTGGGGGTTTGACCTAGAAAGGAGTAAGCCATTTGGGACCTTGATTAAAAAAAAAAAAAAAAGGGGGGGGGGTGGGGGGAAAGGGGGTGGAGGGGTAAGCGGGAGAGGGTTTGTGGAGGGCCCACAAAGGTAAGGGGGGGGTGGATGTAAATGTGTTGGTATGGGTGAACCAACACCGGTCGCGAGTCGTAGCCCTCTCTTTATACCTTGTATAAAGGGGCTCTATAACACCTCTATAGTAGAAATGATCTATGTAGGAAATGTCAGTGTGACTCTTGGGGGAGCACGGGAGGCGCCCTTGTAGATGGAAAGGAGGATTAAACTACTCGTTAAGGTCCCGGGTCATGAACGTGAGGTTGCATTCGGTGAGTGTTAGTCTCAGCCGAACCCCAAAGGGGGAACAATTGTTTGTGGGTCATATCGTGAAGTAAGATTAATGAGGCATCTACCTATGGGATACATACCACAACGAACAGCAAAATAATGTAAACCAATGTGAGTTATTGTAAACCAATGAGAACCAAGAATTTGTGTTATAGGAGAGAGCCAACTCTACAAGCCCATATTGTGAAAACCAACTAAGCCTGTGCACATTCACAGCCCATAACAATCTTATTTAGAGCTGCGTATCACCTAACAGGCTGAAAGTGCAGGTCCCTGCATTCAGTAAACTTGTCTGTTATCTAAGGCCCGTGTAATGCCACCCACCACTCTTCCAGATATAACTTCCGCCATAAGTGTAATAGCCTGCCTACATCCCTCTGTGTGCGTGGGTGTGGTTATTTAATGGGGATAGTCTGCCCCCTCCGCAAAAGATTGGAGAAGTGAGCAGACTAACCTGAAATATTACAAAACAACTCACAGTTTTTCCACGGAGGAGGTGCCGATTTATGACTCTCCTTGTGCATCCTTGGAAGCTACTTAGAGGGATGTAAAACGTAGGCATGTATTTGATACCACCGCCCTCTTCAACCTAACCTAAGAAAAAGGGGAGGGGTGACAAGGGAGGGCTGAGAAACAGTGAACAAGCAAGATAACATAATACTATAGGAAGAGGCATGCATTAGTTCATGATGGGGGGCACAACCCTATCCTGCGTCTCCTGGATGTTATCCAATAGAGTGGAAGTCCGTGACTCAGTATTGTGCAGCTAATAAAAACCAAAGCAAAACTGCTGCAAAACTGCTGCGGATGTTTCAAACTATACTGAGCTCACAATGAGGAGCGTAGAAGTTTGGCGCCCTCCAGCGTCCAGGGTATGCAAGTCTTCCTAGGGTGATCCGCAGGCTCATGTAAAAATAAAGAACAAAACAAAATAAGCAAAAAAAATATGAAATAGAGCAGTTGGAGAGTAGTGTCATCAGTCCTTTAGCCCTTTAGTGCCTCAAGACCACACGCTTGGTCGCAAAATGTAATGAGACAGACTGAGGGTGCAGCGCCGCAACAACGAGGCGGTCATGGTAGATGTAGGATCTAGACCTCATGGAAGTGAGGGCTGATCCATCCTGGCGTGCATACCAAAAACGGGAGGGTAGGTAGGCAAAAAGGAGAGAAACAAAAATAAAAAATAAAAAAACCAAAACCAATGAAGGGAGATAAATGGAGTACAGTACCTTTGCAGGACCCCTTCCCACCAGGGCAGGTCGGAGGCGCAACAGCCCTAGGGGATCCTGGAAAAGAATCACACAGCGCAGAAATGTCCTCACCAGGGATGGCTTTGGTGGCACGTTGCACTACTCATTGAAGGAAAGGTGTGTCGGCTCGTCTAGCGGTCATCCCTGCTGTGTAGAGTTGGGGTGAATCTCTCCTAAAATTCAACATAACTGGACTCTCATCTTGGGTCCCCTGGCAGCCGGAGATGCATGGTTGTTCTTGCGGGGAGTCTTCCGATGCTTACCCGGAGTGTAAGGAGACTTGGACGGAGATGGGTCCTGTGTGAGGGGGTGGTGGATGAGGGCCGGCGGAATCAAGAACTCCGCATACCAGTCCGGTAGTTCCACCGGAGCTATCTGTATGTTCTCACAGAACTGCCGCAGCTCACTCGGGACTCTGAGCAGAAATTGTCTGCCGTTGTGGGTGGCTTGTAGGGCGAACGGGTATTTCCATCTGTAGGTTATACCTTTTTCAGTCAGCACTTCCAACAACGGCTTCAGGGCTCTCCTATTCTTAAGTGTGATAGGCGACAGGTCCTGGAAGAGCTGTACATTCGCTTCATTGTAAGTAATCTGGCCGTTTTGTCTGGCTTTGTGCAGGATCTCTTCCTTCAGTGTAAAGTTCGGTAGCCGGCAAATTATATCTCTGGGTGGCATATTGTCCGGGGCTCTGGGGCACAGCGCCCTGTGAGCCCTATCGTACTCAATGGGTGAGGCTTCGGGCCTGTCCAAAAGGTTGTTGAAAATGGAAGACAGCGCGGGCTGGATTTGGTCTTGGGGTACAGTTTCGGGGACCCCCCGTAACCTAATATTGTTGCGGCGTCCTCTATTATCTAAATCCTCTATTTGCCTATTGGCATCAATCAATTGTTGAGAATGTACCTCCACGATGTCGTCCAGTCTCTGAAGGGCCCTGTCCCTTCTTTTTCCTGCTCTGTCCGTCACCGCCATTTGTTCCGAGAGCCGCAGCAGCTCGGTCTTGATGTCTGTTATGGCCATCGAGAAAGAATTCTTGATGTCCGCGGCTATCTCCATCATCATGGCGTAGTTTAGAGGACAATCAGGTCTGTTGCCCTCCCCTTCCAATTCCTCAGAAGCTGCGAGAGAAGCCTCATCGTCCTCCGTGTCCTCCCTCTCCTCGTGTCTTGGGACCGGCGCCATCTTTGTCTTCTGCTGTCCGCTCGTATAGCGGAATTTGTTCAGGTCTGTGGTTGTAACTCTGCTTGTCGGTGTACCCATCGACCTCAGTTGCCAATTAGGGTGACTTTTCCGAAGTCGGGTGCTCATAATCCTCTTGGGAACGGCCGTTTTCAGAGCTTATTCTGACCCTGGGACCGGAGCTCCTCTAGTCTGCGTCCATCTACTCCGCTCGCCAAGCCACGCCCTCGTGTGTGTCACTTTTATGTCTTTTTTTGTTGGTGCACGTTTTGTACACCTTGTGTGTGACAAGTAGGGTGCAAGTCCTCGGACCAGCCCTGAACGTCTTGGCAGTGGGTGGACAGGGCCTTCTGACTTAGTTTGTTGCCTGCTCTCATGGGGTCTCCCTTAGGAGGAGCCCCACCTGGGAGGGTTCTGTTTCGGCAGACCCTCCAAGGAAGTTGGGTCCGTGTCGGCTTCAGCTGCACAGACCACAGATTACCTCAGTCCCTGTCTGGAGCCTCGGGGACGCCCCGGGGGATCAGGGTTAGGTCCTTCTCACGGAGGACCATTTGACATAGCACCCGTCTGCACGTTTTTGTGAACACGCTGTATGTGTGTGCACATTTTTTCTGCACCGGGTGAAGTTTTTTGAGTTGTGTTTTTCACACCACAGGCTTTTCAATAGAAAAAAGGGGCAGGTATGCCTAGATGCAGTCCATTCCTCCTTAAAGGTGCAGCGACACACTAGAAGCCCAACAAGATAATTTTTGGATGCACATATGTTTACGCACGTGTATGCACATATGTTTACGCACGTGTATATCTATGTTATCCATGATGTTTTATGATTGTTGGGCTTATGATTTTATCAGTCACAATTATATTTACATTATAAAATGTTTTATTGTAGCTCTGATGACGGGGGAGTTCCTTTGACCCCCTAAACGCATTGCTGTCTTTTAACACAGCAATCAATAAGTGAATTTGGACTCTTTTATCTTTTGGTCTGGCTCTCCTTCCATATATAGACGTCTGTTCCTGGTAACCTGATGGAGTACCCACAGTAATGTAGCCTTGCCTGTTGTGAGCAGCCTAACCTGAGCCAGTGGGCTCTTCAAATGCTTTTTTACCTCTCCCTACATTCCTTAAACTCATATTAAAGTTCCAGAACCTCTTGGAAGCCCCTTTTGTTCACTGCAGGCAGCCAAAGGTATCCAATTCCAGAAAATAAGCTAAACAAAAATGGCAACCACTCCAATTTATAACCAACTTTTGAGTTAAGGTGAACATGGAAGGGCTTTTCACAAACAAAAAAAAGTTTTCCAAGCACACAGACCAGCTAGCCTACAAAAAAATGACATTAACAATTTGTGTTAAAAACAGTGGCCCAGATTCAGAGAGCCATTACGCCTGTCTAACTGGTGTTAGACTGGAGTAATTTCAAATTACGCGCGTTTTCTAGCTAGTCGAAAACCTCAAACCATGAATAGACGGCTGCGGGCTTCAATTCGACTGGATTACGTGTTCATACGCCTTCGGATCTACGCTGCAATAAAATTTTTGGCCACTGGGTGGACTTCCCGTCGTTTTCAGGGTCGGGGTATGCAAATGAGCTTTTGCCGGCGATCCCCGAAATTACGATCTTCAATCGCAATCTCTTACGGCACCTTTAGTCATCTTTTATTTGCGTAACACTATACCAGCTCTAATATTAGACAGCCCATGTTAAGTATGGCCGTCGTTTTCCGACGTCTTTTATTTTTTTTTACGTAAGTCGTCCGGGAATAGGAATGTTCGTAAACGACACTACTCAAATAACGAATGACGTAACGACGTGATTTCGCGCAATGCACGGCGGGAAATTTCTGAACGGAGCATGCGCAGTTCGATCGCCGCGGGGACGCGCTTAGTTTAAATGCTTTACGCCCCCTAATCGCGTATTTCGATTACGCGGCGAGAAATAGACTACGCCGCCGTAGCATACGGGCAAATCTACCAGGATTCAGTGTAGAGCCTGGTGAAATACGGCAGCGTAGAGTATTTCGATTACGCAGCGCAATATTAAGTGTATGTGAATCTGGCCCAGAAGTTTCAGTTGCACAACAGTTGTAAATATATGTGGAAGCCACACTGCCTCATTAAAGGAGTTGTAAAGGAAAAACATTTGTTTACAGGGTATATAGACATAATAGTTAACGGATTCCTTTTAAAAATTATTACAAATAGATAAAAATCAATCATATAATGTACCTGCAGTTTAGTTTAGTTTTTGCCTGTTGTTTCCTGTCTTTCGGATGTACAGAGACACAGAGCCAATACAGAGCCAGTGATGGTTTGTAAAACGAAAGTGATTGGTGCTGAGGGGTTTTAGACACACAGTAATCACACCTCCTTGATTAGTGACCACAGAGAGAAAGCTCCCAGTACTGTGGTGATCAGGAAACAGACAACCAGGAAGTGTGGAGATCAGAGAAGAATTACAGCAACTTGAGAGCAAAAATTATCAATGAGGACATGAAAACAGCACTGCATTAAGGTAAAGGAAGCTATTAAGATAAAAAAAAAATTCCTTTACAAACCCTTTAAGATCCGTCTGTATAGGGCAGTCCTAGCTCAAATTTTGAGTGTCTCCATATTGTAGCATACATACCAATGAATACATTCATTGTTTGTGTGGTGCAAATCCCTTCCGTGTACTTCTAAAGCTAGTTACAAATTGGGGTGGTTGTCATTTTTGTATCACTTTTATGAAGACTCTATATTTACCATGTTTTGATGTAGGAGGTTGTTTATGGAATAACTTTGGTTGGATGTTGGTGATTTTTATTGCCAAGGGGGAACATATTTCTGGGGCCTTGGACCACAAATCTTCTTTCTCCTTTGGACTTGTATCTGGCTGGGTATCTGGAGCAGATTTTAATTGGTGGATCGCAGAAAGCGATTGGAGTTGTGAGCTTTTTGTTTTTCGCATAGATATTGGGGGGCCTTCCCATGAAGGCACTTATGCGTGAGACAGAGTGCTTTAGGCCGCGTACACAGGATCAGACATGTCCGATGAAACATGTCCGACGGACCGTTTTCATCGGACCAGGCTGAAGTGGTCTGTTGGTCTGATGTGTGTACACAACATCGGACTAAAATCCCCTCGGACCAGAACGCGGTGACGTAGAACACAACGACGTGATGAAAAAACGAAGTTCAATGCTTCCAAGCATGCGTCGACTTGATTCTGAGCATGCGCAGGATTTTGGTTTCCATCGGACAGGTTTCTAAGCATGTTTTGAAACTTTTGGCCGCTGGAAAACAGTCCGATAGGCTGACTGCGGACCAGTTTCAGCGGACATGTTCGATCGTGTGTACGCAGCCATAAATGCAATTCTGTCTTTTACTGGCAACCAATGAAGGGTTCTCGGCGAAGGTGAGATTGATTCCTAGGGTTTTATCCCAGTCACAAGACTGGCGGCCGTATTTTGAACGACTTGCAGACGAGCGATTTGGTACTTTGGGAGTCCAAGATAGAGGGCATTGGCATAATCCAGTCTGGAGTTGACAATTGTTCCCACCACGACTGCTATGTCTTCTTTTGGATTAAAAGCAATAAGTCTGCGTAGTAGGCGCAGCAGATGGTGCGATCCGCTGACTACTGACCCTATTTGTGCATCCATTGTCATGTAGGTGTCGAAGAAGACTCTGAGACTTTTGACTTTGGTGCTAGGGGTGATGATTTCGCCCATAATGAGCGGGGGTGTCCAAGTTGTTGCAAGTTGATTCTTTTGACTGGCGTGAAACAGGAGAAGTCCTGTTTTTGAGCTGTTGAGATTAAGATAACTCTTCGTCGTCCAGTTTTCTATCAAAGAGAGGCATGTCTCTAGACAGAGATGACAATCCTTTTTGTTGCAGATGCGCAAATACAGTTGCGTGTCATCTGCATATGAGTGGTAAAGTAATTTTTGGATACTGATGATTTCAAAGAGAGGGCGAAGATAGATGTTGAACAGCACCGGCGACAGTGGGGATCCTTGAGGGACTCCGCATGACACCGTGCGTTTTTCAGGAGTAAAGCATCCTAATTTCACTATTTGTGATCGGGAGAGGAGAACCACGGTAGATCATCTTCCGCGACTCTAGATATTTCAGCTAGCCGAGTCAGTAACAGTTTGTGGCCTACCGTGTCGAAAGCTGCGCTTAGGTCCAACAGTACTAGAAGACAAGATTCTCCTTCGTCTGCAGCCTCGAGGGCATCATCCCATATTTTAAGTAGTGCTGTTTCTGTCCCATGACCGGGACGGAAACCCGATTGAAAAGGATCAAGCTAATTATGGGTGTCTAAGTGATGTTGTAGCTGTTGTACCACTACTTTCTCCATCACCTTAGAGAGGACATTTAGGCCTGTTATAGGATGACGGTGTTTTGGGTCTTTGGGGTCGAGGGTGGGTTTCTTTAAAATAGGTTTGATTATACCTTGTTTTAAGCAGCTGGACACTATACCTTCTTTGAATGACTGGTTTATAAGCTGCATGATAGGTGGTGCCAGGATATCGGCACATTTCTTCAGCAGTTTGGTGGGGATGATATCATTCGGTGCTGTGCTATTTCGTAGGGAATCGATGATGTTTTTGTGGCCTCGATGGAAATGGGTTTTAAAGTGAACTTTGTTGCTTGTGGCAAATTTGTGTGGGTATTGGACGTATAGTTGAGGGGGGGGGGGGGTAATGGGAGTTCTATTTTGCTGAATGTTTTCATGGATTCCCTCAATTTTTGTTAATGAAATAATCCGATAATTCATTGCAAAATTCTTGGGTATCAGAATTGGGGGCTTCAAGACTGGATTCATGGTCTGGGTGACTAAATTAAAGAGTTCGCAGGGACGGTTGAGGGCATTAGTAATGATAATGGTGAAGTGATTTTTTTTGGCTTTAAAGATTTCTTTGTGGTATTTATTTGTTATCTTATAGCTGGTATGGTTTTCCTCTGAAGAGCTTCTTCTCCAGGCTGCTTCCGCTCTTCTTCGTTCTTGCTTTAGCAACAATAGCTGGTCGTTAAAACCAGCTGGAGTTGTTTTTCCGGATGCAGGTTTTGCCTTTGGGCGCTACTAAGTCAGCTGACTGCAGTAGAGCTGTGTTTATGGCATCCAATGTTTCGGTGGCTGTAGTTGGATTGTTTTTATTTTGTTCCCTAAAGTAGTTTTGAAGAGCTCCGAATGGAGCTTCTTTTGCGATCTGGTCCAGTGCGTTGTTGCTGGTTTTATGGTAATTGTGAATTTAATTGCATGGTGGTCTGTCTGTTTTCAGAATGTTTTATCCAGATCTTGTCTGAAAATAAGATTGAGCGTGTGACCTGAAGTATGGGTGGGCCCACATACTAGTTGCTGCAGCCCTAAAACTTCCAAGTGGTCAATGCAGGCATCGGAAACGGGATCCTGTGGGGAGTTGGCCCAGAGGTTGAGATCCCCGAGCAGCAAAAGGTGTTTGCTGTTTAGGGTGTAAGTGGAGATGAACTCTGTGAAGGGTGAGAGAAGCTGTGATTTTGGACCCGGTGGTCTATAGCAGAGTAGGATATGGACAGTCTCCTGGGGATTTGTTTGTAGTTGCAGAGTGAGGGTTTCCATGAATGGAAGTGGGTTTTGAAGGATTGGTTTAGAGATCGAGAGGTGAGTCTTGTGGATCACCGCCAGGCCTCCTCCTCTTTGCCCCACTCTGTTTTCTGTTATAATGCGATAATTTTCTGGCACCAATTCACCTAGAATGGTGTTACAGTCGGCTGTGAGCCAGCTTTCTGTGATAAAGAGGCAGTCTAAATCGCATTGTAGAATGAAATCGTGGATTTCTTGTGGGTGTTTTACTGCCGATCTTGTGTTGATCAAAGTGCATAATATGCGCTTGGGTTGAGGTGGATGCTTGAAATTTTTAACTGTCGATCGACGATCAATTCTTAACAGTTGCTCACTTCTTAGAGCTTTTTTGGTGACCAATTTGGTAATATTGAGGCGAATGGTTTTAGTTTCCAGATGGTTTCTGCAGAGTAACTTAGGTTACTCATAGTCGCAGAACAACGCAGGTAAGTGAAGTTGGTTGACGGTCTTTGATGGTGGATGGGTAGGGAGATTTTTCGGGTGGGTGACCAACTCGTCGGTCTTCCCATTCCGATTGGTCCAGAGGAAGGCGAAAAAAAAAACAGGCGTGCAGGCCAATATGCACTGACCGGGGGAAAAAAAATTCTTCCTGACCCCTCTGGGGCGATGGGCAAAAACCCTGGATCAATCCTGAATAACCGATTTCTGCTGATGGGTGGATGAGGTGCGTCCCACCTGTGATCACAGGTGGTGGCAATCCTTAGCGTTGGGTTGCGGAGGGGAGGTGGGTGTGAGCTATAGTGGTAGAGTATTGCTTTGGGCGAAGAAAGATGGCCGCCGACTGGGACTAGGCCCGAGCCAGGGCTGGAGTACTGGGGGAACCGCGAGGGGGAGGCGGTGGGGATCTTGGGGCCTTGCGGGGCGTCCGTGGGGAGCGGGAGCTTGGAGGGGTTTGCGAGGGGAGGTATTGTGCAGTATATTGCGTGTGCGGCTGAAGCCACGGCCTTTCCTGGATGAGGCCGCCGCTATATCGAATGCAGATTGTTCGGTGAGGTGAGCGGTTGAGGGTAGGAGGAAACGACGGGGGCTGTTGGAGATGGTGGGCGCAGTTTTTAGGGAGGTAGCGGGGGTATATTATGGACTGGATGGGGGTGTGGGGGAGTAGAAGGTCGGATGTTTCTCAGGCTGTAACTCCATTCGGGCACAGCCGCGGCTTATGCTTAGGACGGCCGCAAACTGATCCAGGGGAGGAGGAAACCAGGGCCCAGGGAAGAAGCAGGCTTACCTGTGAAGCCCACCGGGAGAACGTGCCTGAGGGCGGCACGGAGGAATAGGGAGGCCAAGGGGGACTGGAGAGATGGAAGTCCTGGATGCTGCAGCAGGGAGATGGGAGGACCCTGCCTGTCTAATCTATCTGTGAGAGCAGACTCGTTTGAGAGCGTCCTGCTTCACCGAGGGAGACTGACTGTAAATAGTACTGTAATAAAGGGTCAGGATGAGTGGTCACGATGGCATTGGGTTCCTGACAATTGTTGCAATGGTAGGAAGATCAAGTAACCACCGCAAGCATAAGTAGAAATTAAAGGTTAATATTAGATTAATAGTATTTGTGCTCACCTCCTTTAATACTACAGTGCTAAATGTCTTTTTCTTCCAGCTTATTATATGTTAATTACAGGAATGTCACATTCCATCTGTGAGTAGTGCGTGGGAGCCTTGAGACTGGGGGACGGGCCTACGTTTGAAAAAAGCTAAAGCAATTTCAGGAACCTCAAGAAACTTTGTCTTACTGTACTTTATCTCCATATTTTACTTTAGCAAAATACAAAGACACTTTTAGGTTTATTCATGTATTTTGCCAAAAATCATTTAATTATTTTCAAAATAAGCTGGTATAAGTCTTTTAATAAAGTTCCACAAGAACTGCTAGAGTACAGATTGGCTGATGTCGTACAGAAACAGATCAATGCAAGTCTCAGCGTACACATAGCCTCCTTTTCCCGCAGACTCAGGTTCATTTCCATTTAGTAAATAAAAAACTAGTAAACGGGATTTGGTGAGCAGGGCATTCAGCTGCACAAGATGAATGCCTAGATGACAAATAGAGATGCATGGCAGTGTGTTCAAATTGAAGTAGTTCATGTTTGGCTGGAACATATATTTAAGATGACCAATCCATCCCAACTGACTTAATTTTATTAAGACATTTCATTCGAAACATTGTCTGTTTCTTCTGACCCCTAGGGAACAAAGTGCATGTAATACTTTGTCGCATTTTGATAGGTGCTGCAGATACTGAGCAAGCGTTTTCAAAAGTGCACTACACCTCTCCCACACTGCTTAATAGAAGATGAATACCTAATTACTTGTCTCTTGTCCAGATGCTTGCCTGAGACTAGTGCTATCACAAGTCATACAAGGGGTGGCGTGCGTGTCAGTACAACAATTTGTAATATGAACAGAGTTCAGACGTGCTTACAAACGAGAGGGAATGGTAGCAACTGAGCTTTGCCTGAGCTCCAAAATAGGAACATTTCATCAGGGTCATGCGCAGGTCAGGTGCCTCCCTTTATCAAGTGTTGGCGCACCTGATAAGTTCCCTTTGGATTTCCCGAGGGGAAACTGAGAACTTGCTTGGGTCAGTCTTTCCCCTACACACGGATGGTTTTCCCGACAGGAAAACTGCGATGGAGCTTTGGCCGGGAATCCCGGCTGTGTGTATGCTCCATCGCAGTTTTTCCCATAGTAAAACTGCCAAAAACCGCCGGGCTAAAGTCTGCTGGTTCTCTTTTCTGTCCGGCGGTTTTGGGGCAGTTTTCCCATCGGAAAAACTGCGTGGAGCATACACACGGCCGGGATTCCCGGCCAAAAGCTCTTCTCACAGTTTTCCCATCTGGAAGACGGATCGTGTGTATGAGGCATAAGACTGAGAAGCGAGGGATCAAAGAGCGCTGATTACTTGGTTCTCAGCCTTTAGGACTTTGGGAGGAGACGTGCTGACGTCACCGCGCATACGATCCATACCCGGAAGAGACGGGCTGTGTTTGCTAGCCGGCCGGCTACATTTTTACATCCATGCTTTTAACTGTATACCCTTTGTAAGTGCATTACTGTTATTATTATTTATTTCATTAAATGAACGATTCACACTATGTGAGCCTTGTTGTCTCCTGTACATACTTCATGCTCATTGAGTATGCGAGGAGATTGTCTACATCCAGGTGACTGCAATCGAGAGCCTTCCCAGGATTACACGTTTATCTCTGAATGCTGTCTTTTTTCTCTTATCTGGTAAGAGGCCATACTTATACATGTGGTGGAGGTTCTATCTGTAGCACTTTGTCCGGAGTGTTTGTTTTCATCATCTTCACCTGGGAGTCTTCCAATACATGAACTTTGAATCTATTGATGGACTGTACTTATGTGTGAAACCACGTTGAACATTTAATCCACGTTTTCAGTCTGTGCACATTATTTTGTATATATTTTTTATCTTTAACCACTTAAGACCCGGACCAATACGCTGGTAAATGACCCAAGGTGTTTTTGCGATTCGGCACTGCGTCGCTTTAACAGACAATTGCGCGGTCGTGCGACGTGGCTCCCAAACAAAATTTGCGTCCTTTTCTTCCCACAAATAGAGCTTTCTTTTGGTGGTATTTGATCACCTCTGCGATTTTTATTTTTTGCGCTATATACAAAAATAGAGTGACATTTTTGAAAAAAAACCACTATTTTTTACTTTTTGTTAAAAAAAAATCAAATAAACTAAATTTTAGTCAAACATTTAGGCCAAAATGTATTTAGCCACATGTCTTTAGTAAAAAAAAAAATCGCAATAAAAAAAAATAGCTACCTAGCGGGAACAGCGACACTAATACAGCGATCAGAAAAATGATCGCTTAGTGACGCTGGCAATAGGGAGTGAAAGGGTTAACTAGGGCGGTGATCAGGGGGTTAAAACTTTATTAGGGGGGGTGGGGGGGCTATCCTGAACCTAACACTAACTGTTTTTTACACTGCCTGTCACACTGACACTAAATGCAGTGATTAGATCACTGCATTCAGTGACACTGTGACAGGGGGGTGGGGGGGGCGATCACAAGGGGTTAATATGCCTATGTGAGTGTGTCAGTGTTGTGTTGGTGCACACTTACTTGTGATGTCTTCTCTCATCAGCAGCGCTGGGAAACAGCGCTGCGATGAGAGGTGACATCATTTCCTCCTTCCTGTGTAAACAGAGGAGGAGGAACTGACAGGATGGGAGCGCGCTCCCATTGGCTGGGAGCGATCGCGGGGGGGCGGGTAAGCGCCGACATCCGCCCGCTGATCCCGGATCGCTCCCGGAGCCAGGGGGACCCCCGCACGCCGCGGAGGGGATCCCGATGGGACCCCTGAACCGCACTTAGGCAGGGACGTAAATTTACGCCCTTGTGCCTGTACGTGCCATTCTGTGGCCGTATATGTGCGTGCGGGGGTCCTTAAGTGGTTATATTTGTAGGTGTTTGATATACCACAATTTGTCCATTTACAGCTTTAGCGCGGTTTTTCTTGCCTCATACTGTATATCTCAGCCTTTAGTGACTGCATTCCTGTGATCCCAAAGAGATCACATAATTATCCTTTAACCACTTAAGGACCCCCGCACGCACATATACGGCCACAACATGGCTCGTACAGGCACAAGGGCGTAAATTTACGTCCCCGCCTTCGTGCGGTTCGGGGGTCCCATCGTGACCCCCTCCGCGGCGTGCGGGGGTCCCCCTGGCTCCGGGAGCGATCCGGGACGAGCGGGCGGATGTCGGTGTTTGCCCGCCCCCCCGCGATCGCTCCCAGCCAATGCGCGCGCTCCCCCTTTGTGTCACTTCCTCCTCCTGTGTAAACACAGGAAGGGGGAAGTGATGTAATCTCCCATCGCAGTGGTATTTCCAACCGCTGCGATGGGAGAAACACCTCACAGTAAGTGTGCACCAACATTACACTGACACACACACACATAGGCATACTTAACCCCTTGCGATCTGCCCCCCACCCCCCCCTGTCACAGTGTCACTGAATGCAGTGATCTAATCACTGCATTTAGTGTCAGTGTGACAGGCAGTGTAAAATCAGTTAGTGTTAGGTTCAGGATAGCCCCCCCACCCCCCCTAATAAAGTTTTAACCCCCTGATCACCGCCCTAGTTAACCCTTTCACTCCCTATTGCCAGCGTCACTAAGCGATCATTTTTCTGATCGCTGTATTAGTGTCGCTGTTCCCGCTAGGTAGCTATTTTTTTTTATCGCGATTTTTTTTTTTTACTAAAGACGTGGCTAAATACATTTTGGCCTAAATGTTTGACTAAAATTTTGTTTATTTGATTTTTTTTTAACAAAAAGTAAAAAATTGTGTATTTTTTTTTCAAAAATGTCGCTCTATTTTTGTATATAGCGCAAAAAATAAAAATCGCAGAGGTGATCAAATACCACCAAAAGAAAGCTCTATTTGTGGGAAGAAAAGGACGCAAATTTTGTTTGGGAGCCACGTCGCACGACCGCGCAATTGTCTGTTAAAGCGACGCAGTGCCGAATCGCAAAAACACCTTGGGTCATTTACCAGCGTATTGGTCCGGGTCTTAAGTGGTTAAAGTATTAATAAAGTCTTTACAAGCAGTAAATTGCTTTAAAACCAGTTTTCACTGATCTATGTAGCTGCAGATACTGTGGAGAAATAAATCCTTAATGTAACAACAGAGACACAAACCACAACTCCTCCATATATATTTTTTCTGGCAGTTGTAACTTGGCAGTCTGCTAGTCCCCTAATGTTAAAAAAACAAAAACAAAAAACAAGTTCTGTATGTTGTTAGAAACTGACTGAAACTTGATGTTAGAGTCTATGTTGTGATTTTTGAGGATGAATCACCCTGTGGTACCTGCAGCTACAGAACCCAATATAAAGATTGTATTAAAACTATTTTACTCCTTGTTAAGAGCATAAGTTAAAAGATCACTAAAGGATTTTTATTTTTTTAGCTAAATAGCTTCCTTTACCATACTGCAGTACTGGTTTCATGTCCTTATTGTTCGTTTTTGCTTTAAAGTTGCTGTAATCCTGCTCTGTTTTCCACACTTCCTGCTTGTCTGTTTCCTTATAACCACAGTGCTGGGAGCTTTCTCACGATGGTTTAAGCTGTCATTACTGTGTGTCTAAAACTTCCCAGAACCAATCAGATTCATTTAAAAAAAAAAAAAAACCCTTCCCTGGATTTGTTTGTTTTTGTTCTGTGTGTCTACTTTGCAGAAACATGAAGCCAGTTCAAAAGTGAAACTAACCTGCTGGCACATTATATGATTGATTTTGATCTATTTTTAATCATTTTGAAAAGGAATCAGTTAACTTTTATGTCTATATACCCTGTAAACAGTCATTTCAGCAAAAAATGTTTTTCCTTTAGTGACCCTTTAAGTAAATTCTTTATTGTCCATAGCTTGGGCGCAGGTGCACTTTGAAAGATAAATAACTAATGAAATATACAAGATTTCTAAAAGTATAAAGTACGTTTTTGCATTTTTCAGTTATTTGTTACATTCTTTAGCTAATGCTCAATATAATACAATATTTTTTTAAACATCAAGAACAATATTTACCACTATTCATTTCATAATTTCTTTACACAAAATATATTTTAGAGACTCTTCATTCTTTCTATTTTCTCATTCCACTCTGACATTCTCTGTCCTCAGTCGTTTAATATGACAATGGATGTCACTTTGTCTGGAGCTCCAACTGCATTAGGAAAATGTTGATTTCCATATTTATTAGATTTTAAAACAGTACGTACCTCTTTTTGTGCCCTGTTAATTACTACATCAGATAGAAAGCTTGGTCTGCACGTATTACTGGCATTCTCTATAGAAGAGCGCTCCTTTCATCCTGAAATGTTAGGCAGTGAGGAGAACAATATATATATTTGCAACTGGTAGGTAATAATACAATTTTTGTATCCCTTTGACGTTCTAAAACCTTTGATCGAGCCTAGAGAATCTGTTAAATTTTATATTTTGATTCCTGAGTTCAATTCAACATTTCATTTTTTTCTGTGGAAGTTTAACCACTTCAATACCGGGCTTTTATACCCACCTCAATACCGGGCCTATTCTGGCACTTCTCTCCTACATGTACAAATCATCATTCTTTTGCTGGAAAATTATGCAGAACCCCCAAACATTATTTATGTTTTTTTAGGAGACACCCTAGGGAATAAAACGATGGTCATTGCAACGTTTTAGCTTGCAAAAAAAATTCAAACGCCTTTTTTTAAAAAAAACAAATGGTTTCATTAATTAAAAAATAACAAAACAGTAAAGTTAGCTTAATTTTTTTGTAAAATATGAAACATTATGTTACACTGAGTAAATAGATACCTAACATGTCAGGCTTTAAAATTGCGCACACTCATGGAATGGCGCCAAACTACGGTACTTAAAAATCTCCATAGGCGACGCTTTGAAAATTTTAACAGGTTACCAGTAGGGATGAGCTTCGAGTTCGAGTAGAACTCATGTTCGACTCGAACATTGCCTGTTCGCCGAACAGCGAACTATTTGGGGTGTTCGCGGCAAGTTTGTGTGAACTTTAGAACCCTGTTAAAGTCTATGGAACTCGAACGTTTGAAATCTAAAGTGCTAATTTTAAAGGCTAATATGCAAATTAATGTAATAAAAAGTGTTTGGGGACCCGGGTCCTGCCCCAGGGGACATGTATCAATGCAAAAAATGCTTTTTAGGACAATTTTTAGGACAATTACTGGCATATTAGCCTTTAAAATTAGTACTTTTGATTTCAAACGTTCGAGTTCCATAGACTTTAACAGGGTTCTAAAGTTCACACAAACTTTTGGTCTGTTCGCAGGTTCTGGTGCGAACCGAACCCAGGGGTGTTCGGCTCATCTCTAGTTACCAGTTTAGATTTACAGAGGAGGTCTAGTACAAGAACTGTTGCTGGCACTCTAACGCACACGTCGATACTTCACATATGTGGTTTGAGCGGCGTTTACATATGTTGGCGGGACTTACGTGTGCGTTCGCTTCTGCTCGCGAGCTACCGGGGACAGGGGCGTTTTAATTTATTGTTTTATTATTCTTTTTTTTATTTTACTTATTTATTTATTTTTTACATTTCTTTTATTCTTTTTTTTAATTCTTCTTTATTGAGAGATGTGGGGTCAACAAGACCCCGCATCTCTCCTCCAGGCTGGAAAGCATGAGATCGTGAAAAAAATGTCACCGATCTCATGATTAGTATTGCTTACTAGCCGCAATTGCGGCTTCGTTTACTTCTGACGGTCATAGAGATGACTCTATGCTTCCTAGCCTGCGCCAGACGATTCTTTCTCCGGGCCCCCGATGGCACGGGAGAGCCCGGAGAAGCCCAGAATGGCGGCGGGATGGGGGATGTCCCATCCCACCGCCTATAAGAACAATCAGGCGGCGGAACCGCCGATATGATCATTCTTATGGTGCACAGAATCGCCGGCACTAAAGAATGATATCTGAATAATGCCTCTAGCTGCCCCCATCATTCAGATATCACTGCACAAAGTCCAGGACGTCATATGACGTCCACCCATGAAGAGAGATCCCATCTGTGAATGTCAAATGACTATGGGCTGATTGGCTACCATGCACATATGCACCAGTAAATCTCCCCTATTGCATCTCTTGCTCTTAATGCAAAGAGAGATAAACAGTGTGTTAAAATAAAAACCTAGATCAAGGTTTAATCTACTGTAGGTTAGTGTTTGGGTCAGGTCAAAAGTCATGGTAAGCATATTTTAGGCAGGTTTTTATCATATTTTTTTTTTTAAATCAGTGTCAGTGTGTTTTAGGTAGGAAAAAAAAAGAAGCAAAATGTGCACTATTGTTTCTGGACTGGAAGGGTACAAACAACACAACACTAAAGCCTCGTACAAGAGAGTGGATCAATGTAGTAACTAAAACAATATGGAAGGAGAAGGTAGTAAATATTAAGAGAAGGAACATCAGGGAATTTGTTGAAATGTGGAACCCTTGGCTGGAAAAAATGGGATATCCCATATAAAAGGGGGGAAAAAAACTATTAACCTTGATAGCAAAGAAGAGGGAGGGAGGGGGGGGTAAATTGAATAAATGTTTGATATTGAAAAGATTATGTTATAAGAGTAATAAAAAAGATGATATTAAGTTTTAATATGAATGTAATCTGTTTTTTATACGATGAAGAAAATTAATACAGAATCTATAAATTAAAAAAAAAGCCTCGTACATGCGATCGGATTTCCGTCGGACAAATCGTTGGCCGTGAACTTGTTCTGCGTTCAGTCGGGAAAATTTTGTCAGCCAACAGATACAAAACTACGTGGTTTATCAGCTCTTTACCACCTCCCTTTGGGAAACTTCTGCTAATGTTGTGATATGGTTAGCATTGCTTCTGAGCATGCGTGTTTGTACTTTGTATTTTTTTCCGACGGACTTGTGTACACATGATCAGATAATGCGACATCACACATTTGTTGTCAGAACATTTTAAAGCATGCTATCCAACATTTGTTTGTTGTTTTTTTTTTTTTTACTATTTTGGGCCAGTTTTCCTTTGATAATAAATAAATAAATAAAAATCAGGAGATATCCATTACCATGTACAAGCAAATGAAAGCCCAATTTGTCCTGAAAAAAACAAGATATAATCCACCTGGATGAACAAAGTAGATGAGGGTCTCAAAGAGGAAGAGCAGGGAGAGGTAAGTGTATACAAACCTCTCCCCGTGCTTCCTGGTCAGAGTATCATTAATTGTCTGTTCCCTGTCATAGGGAATGACGATCAGTGATATCACATGCCCAGCCACGCCCCCCTACAGTAAGAAACACAAATTAGGACACATTTAAACCCTTTAGCGACCCCTACAGGTTAACCATTTTACTGGCAGTTTCATTTTCACAGTAATCAGTGACAATGGTCCCAAAAATGTCCGATGTGTCCACCATAATGTCGCAGCCACGAAAAAAATCACTGATCACCGGCATTACTTGTAAAAAAAAAAAGTATTAATAAAAATGCCATAAAACTATCCCCTATTTTGTAAACGCTATAACTTTTGCGCATACCATACAATAAACGCTTATTGTGATTTTTTTTTACCAAAAATATGTAGAAGGATACATATCGGCCTAAACTGAAGAAAAAAAAATGTTTTAACCGGTTAAGGACTGCCGCATGTACATTTACGTCGGCAGAATGGCACGTACAGGCACATTGGTGTACCTGTACGTCCCTGCCTAGACGTGGGTCGGGGGTCCGATCGGGACCCCCCCCTGGTACTTGCGGCAGTCCCCGTGGCTGTGCGTGCGATCCAGGATGAGGGGGCGGCTGTTGGTTTCTGTCCTCCCCCTCCGGATCGCTCCCAGCCAATGCGCGTCCTCCCCCCGTGTCACTTCCTCTGCCTATGTAATGTAAACACTGGCAGAGGAAGTCATGTGAGCTCTCCTCTCTGCGGTATTTTCAATCCGCCGAGAGGAGAGAAGACTCACAGTAAGTCGCACCAACACTACACTGACACCACACACATAGGCACATTTAACCCCTTCCGATCACCCCCCCACCCCCCTGTCACACTGTCACTGATTGCAGTGATCATATATTTACTGATCACTGCATTTAGTGTCAGTGTGACAGTTAGTGTGACAGGCAGTTAGTGTTAGGTTGAGGGTAGCCCCGTACCCACCCTAATAAAGTTTTAACCCCTTGATCACCGCCCTAGTTAACCCTTTCACCCCCTATTGCCAGTGTCACTAAGCGATCATTTTTCTGATCGCTGTATTAGTGTCACTGTTGCCGCCAGGTAGCTAATTTTTTTTTTATTGTGATTTTTTTTTTACTAAAGACATGTGGCTGAATACATTTTGGCCTAAATGTTTGACTAAAATTTAGTTTATTCGATTTTTCTTATAACAAAAAGTAAAAAATATTGATTTTTTTTCAAAAATGTCGCTCTATTTTTGTTTATAGTGCAAAAAATAAAAATCGCAGAAGCGATCAAATACCATCAAAAGAAAGCTCTATTTGTGGGAAGAAAAGGACACAAATTTTGTTTGGGAGCCACGTCGCACGACCGCGCAATTGTCTGTTAAAGCGACGCAGTGCCGAATTGTAAAAACGCCTTTGGGCATTTAGCAGCATATTGGTCCGGTCCTTAAGTGGTTAATATATTTTTGGGGGATATTTATTATTGAAAAAAGTAAAAAATATTGCATTTTTTTTAAATTGTCGCTCTGTTTTTGCTTATAGCGCAAAAAATAAAAACGCAGAGGTGATCAAATACCACCAAAAGAAAGCTCTATTTGTGAAAAAAAAAGGACACCAATTTTGTTTGGGAGCCAATTGTCAGTTAATTGTCAGTTAAAGCAACGCAGTGCAGAATTGCAAAAAGGGGCCTGGTCCTTTACCTGCATAATGGTCCGGGGCTTAAGTGGTTAATCACAATTTTTTAAAGTTGCTCATAAGTATATTGCAAAACAAACAATGTTCTGCCCCACTGTCATGTAATATTTATATAGTGATGATTTTGGGCCACTACATTTTGCTTATTGTGATTTTGGTCCTCTGTTCTCCCCTCCTGTTTAGTGCTACTTGGCTTGGTCCTAGCTAGACTCCCCACTCCCCTAGACTCCCCACTTCTACCATGTTCCTGTGTTAGTTATTCAAAGAGACAAGGTTCAGGAAAGTCATTGTCTTCTTACACTTCAAATGAGCAGAAAAAACATCCTCTGTACTGCAATTGTCTATGGTAAAATTGTGTTGGATTTAACTTTTGTGTCTTATTGAAGACTTAAAGGGTTTGTAAAGGATTTTTTTTATCTTAATAGCTTCCTTTACCTTAATGCAGTGCTGTTTTCATGTCTGCATTGTTCGTTTTTGCTCTCAAGTTGCTGTAATCCTTCTCTGATCTCCACACTTCCTGGTTGTCTGTTTCCTGATCACCTCAGTACTGGGAGCTATCTCTCTGTGGTCACTAATCAAGGAGGTGTGATTACTGTGTGTCTAAAACCCCTCAGCACCAATCAGTTTAGTTTTCCAAACCATCACTGCCCTCTATTGGCTCTGTGGGTCTGTACATCAGAGAGACAGGAACAGCATGCAAAAACGAAACTGAAACTGCAGGTACATTATATGATTGATTTTTATCTGTTTTTAATCGTTTTTAAAATGAATCAGTTAACTATTATGTCTCTATACCCTGTAAACAGTCATTTCAGGGAAAAAAAATAAATCCTTTACAACTCCTTTAAGCTACCTGTGGATACTGCCAGGTCAGCAGGTAACCATACTGTTCAGACAGACTGGGTTTAAGAAGAAATGTCAATGCATAAAGTGTAAAGAGCTCAACCCATATGCTGACAAATTTGCCTGCAGCGGTAAAGAAGCTTTCACCATAACAGTCAGTGCCATCTCTAAGCACTAACAAAGTATAAAAGCTACCAATCAAGGTATGTAAAATGTGTAGGCCGTGTCTGTAACATTGTTATTAGAGCTCAACTATGAGAAGTGTCTATGTTACCCTCAGCAACCAGTCATCCTTTCATATTCTATTCATTTTCTCACCTTCACATAGTAAAACAAAAGCTTTATTCTGATAGATTGCTATAGGTAATACGGACACATTTTTATACATGTGGCTCAATGGTGCAACTATAACCTCCTCAAAGGGCCTTTCTCACTGTAAAGGTCAAATGACAGTTCCACTGATAATTCCTATACCTCCAGATAGATAAGGTCACATTTTGTCACAAGTAAAATAGAATCCCTATATAGAGACTTTCACAAAAAAAACAAAAAAAAAAAAACGGTCTACTGCATTCAATTCTGACACAAAATAATGTTCTTTTCATCGACCGCTAGAATTTCCTCGCATATACACTGCTGCAAAAGGTCACCTGTGTTTCAAAAGGTTCTTTTTTTTCCCCCTGAACATCGAATAAGTATGAACGTGTGATGTGACTTTAATGCCATAGGACACTGCACAAGTGTGTAGAATACAAAGTGTGTTGAAGACAGATTAACGAAGAATAGCTAAAATGAACGGGATAAATTGATCTGATGTACGAGCAGAAAGAACATGACGTCTTCCTCATACACTCAGAAGCAAATTAAGGTGCTATTTTCATTAATGAAACCTTAATCATAAATCCTCTTTTATCTCATATTGTATTATCAGAGCTTGATTTATAAAAAAAATTAGCATTTGCCCAGTGAAACTGCATATACACTGTATATGTTTTCTGTGCGCATAGGGCAAAAATGAATGTATATAAGTTATATCCTGAACCGTTTGAATGTAAATCATTAATTAAAATGGCATTCATAGCATTCATAGCATTTGGCCACTAGAAGGAGCTAAGTATTATAAGAGATTTCTATGATACTTGGCTCCACCTTGTGGCTGAAGGCAGTAATTTTTCATTTTAAATCACCTTAAAGTGGATGTCACAATGTAGAGTATAAGATTTCCGATCATCTGTGCCCAGTCTTGCCACACAGAGTTAATCCAGCGCTGAGTAATCCTCTTTTAATGTTCAGTGAGAATTATCAGAATTCCAGATAAAAACTTGCCAAATTATAAAGTCAGTTTTCTGTGTTCTTGCTTTGAGTGACAGGTTATTTACATATCTAGCTTGGACATGTTTATCATATGTTATGTTATGTTTATCATAACATGAGGTGATCCAAAGTTCATTGTATATTACCAGGATGTGTTATGTGGGGGAGGGGTGGATTTCTCACTTTTTATACCGTGAATCACCTCATGTTATGATAAACATAACATAACATATGATAAACATAACATAACATATGATAAACATAACATAACATATGATAAACATGTCCTAGCTAGATATGTAAATAACCTGTCACTCAAAGCAAGAAGACAGAAACGGACTAATTATTTAGGCAGGTTTTTGGCCTCGTACACACGAGGGGATATGTCCGCTGAAAACGGTCCGATGGACCGTTTCAGCAGACATCTCCGCTCATGTGTATGGGCTAGCGGACAGATTTGTCCACCCGACAGATTTCAAAGCATGCTTTGAAATCTATCCGGTGGGAATCTGTCCACCCGACATGTCTGCTGGTTAGTACACTTACCAGCAGACATGTCGTCCCGCACCGCCGCCGCGCCGCCGCATGGATTCGGCGCATGCGCGGAAGTGTTTTACTTCCTGGTGCGGTGACGTAGCGGTAACGTGGCGGCGTCAACGTCACCGCCACGTCACCGCCACGTCACCGCGCCGTCCGGCGGCGGGGAATTTGATCCGATGGTGTGTACACGCCATCGGATCAAACTCCCGATCGGACATATCCAATGGAAATGGTCCGCGGACCGTTTTCATCGGATAAGTCCGATCGTGTGTACGAGGCCTTAATCTGGAATTCTGTTCATTTTCACTGAACATTAAAAGAGGATTACTGAGAGCTGGATTAACTCTGTGTGGCAAGACTGGGCATGGATGATAGGAAATGTTATACTCTACATTGTGACATACCAAAAAAATTTTTTGGGGGGGGGTTTACATCCACTTTAAATCAACCTTCACTGGGTGAATGCTTATGCAAATTCTTTATAAATCAACCCCAATGTGTTGTTGTGATGAACTTTAGTATAATAGAGTAAGTTTGTGTTTATGTTATTTTTGTATGCCATGTTTGGAACACTTTAATAAACAAAAAGCAACAACTCCTCTTTTATCTGATCCAACTACAAGAAAGTGAAATATAGCTGGTTGCTATAAACTATTGTGTTTGAACAGCACATTTTTCTCTTAACCACTTGCCAACTGACTAGTTTTGGAATGCGGACTATTTCTGGGACAGCATGAGGAGAGGAGAAGAGAGCCAATAACCGGCTTCTCTAAAAGGGACATGTACACTGATAATCAGGGCACTAATTATCAGTGCAGTCCCAACAGTGCCCATTAGTGCTGCCAATTAATGCCCACCAGTGCTGCCAATCAGTGTATCCTCATCAGTGTCCCCTACCAGTGCAATAAAAAATGGAAGGGGGAGAAAAATAGGACAGCCCCCTTTTAAAGAAGCTGCGGGTGGACCAAGCTGCCTGAAAAAGTGGTATATGTTTATTAAATAGAAAATTGTATTTTGCACATGTTACAGGCACTAGACGCCCATCACCAACACCCAATTAATACAATTACCAAAGACAACTTTGTCTAAACTAAAAACAAACTAGGCCACTTCTCACCTATCAGTGCTGCCTACCAGTGCCTAACACTGCCACCAACCAATGCCCATCAGTATCACTTATCAGTGACCATCAGTGCCACCTATCAGTGCCCATAAGTGCCGTCTATTAGTGCCCATCAGTACCACTTATCAGTGATCATCAGTGCCTCCTCATCAGTGCCCACTAGTGCCGCCTCATCAGTGCCCATCAGTGCAACCTCATCAATGCCCACTAGTGATGCCTCATCAGTGCCCATCAGTGCAACCTCATCAGTGCCCATTAATGCCCATCAGTGCCACTTCATTAGTGCAACCTATCAGTGCAGCCTCATCAGCACACATCAGCGAAGGAAAAAATGACTTGTTTGCAAAATTTTATAACAAACTATGAAAAAGTTTAGTTTTTTTTTCAAAATTTTCGGTCTTTATTCGTTTATTTAGCAAAAAAATAAAAAATCCAGCAGTGATTAAATACCACCAAAAGAAAGCTCCATTTGTGTGAAAAAAATATATAAAATTTCACATGTTTCCAGTGTTGCATGACCACGCAATTGTCATTCAAAGTGTGACAGCGATTTCTTCCTGTTTGGCAATGGGACAGAAAGTAAATGAAATCTCCAAAATGATACACAGATAATGAGAAAAAATATGTCAGAGGTTTTAACCCTTCCTTGCTTGATCCAAAATAAAACATAAAAATTTAAAAACGTTTTGACCATAGTTCTACGTTATGTACCAGTATGTCTTTAGAGTGTAGGTGGAAAATAGAGCCTTGAAAAATATCACACAGGCACATGGAGAACATCCAAATTCCATGCAGGTAGTGTCGTGTTTGGGATTCAAACTAAAAACACTAGTGCTGGTAGGTGGAAGTGCTAACCATCTTTCAGAGTTAAGCTCTGTGAAGATGAAATTTAGGTGTGTTAAAAAAAAGATTGTTCCATAAAATGGCTAAACTAATTCTGCTTTATGGATATACTGTATTTATCGACGTATAACACACACTTAAAATCAGGGCAAAGTCGCGTGTGGGTGTTATACGCCGCTTCATGCTGTCTGAGTAAAGAGGAGCGAGCGCCGCTAAATTACATAGAACCGTGATCTCCTTCCTGTGTATCCTAAGGTGACCAGATTTTTTTAATGAAATCCGGGGACATATTTTTTTTTTACTGGTAATGGCGGCAATCAGCGACTCTCTGCCCGTTGCCGCCCACCTCACAGCCTCTCAAGTCTTACTCTTCGCCCCCCGACTACTAGTGGTTGGGCAGCGGACGAAGATCACTCCGCCAGGGAAGGCAAGGAGATAGGCAGGTGGCTGGCCAGGACTTGAGCCAAAGCAGAAGAACATGCGAGCGAAGCTAAATGGGCATGCGCCTAAAACTGAAGAAATATTCCCTCCACTCTGACCAGCACATGATCATCAGAAAGGGGCACAGATAATGGGAAAAATACAACCCCCCTATGGCGGAGCGGGGGGTGTAATTCTCATTTTTTTATTTTAATTCTGCACTGACTGTCTTTGAAATTGCCCCTGCCCCCTATTAAATCCAATCTGGGGACAAAAACAGGGACAAACTTGGTCCGTGGACAGTGTCCTTAATCAGGGGACTGTCCCCTGAAACTGGGGATGTCTGGTCACCCTAGTGTATCCGACACTCCGTCGCGCACAGCCACGCCTCCTGGACCACTGTACTGTCTATCATATGAGCGGGGGCAGGAGGCGTGGCTGTGAGTGACGGAGCGCCGGGTACACAGGAAGGAGATCACGGCTCTATGTAATTCAGTGGCGCCTGCTCCCCCTCTTCCCTCGGAGACAGCAGTGATGATCTGACAATGAAAGGTAAGACTGCAGATGGGCACTGAACAGGCTGCATTAATTCTCAGATACCATCATTTTGCTTCAAAGTGGTTTGTTAAAAAAAAAAACATTTTTTTTCCTGAAACTTCCCTCTTAAATTGGGGTGCGTGTTATACGCCGGTGCGTGTTATACGCCGATAAATACGGTAATTTGTGATTCAACTGCATAACATAACTTGTAGGCATAATCTATATTTGATCAAGATTCATCTTGAAATGACACATTTATTCAGACCCTACCTGATATCCTGGAGTAATATTATATTAAATAAGCTGAGGTGATTGCAGATTTCAAGTAGGGGCTGCCCTTAGAAATCACAGGGCCCCGTACAGCCTACCTGGCAGGGCCCCCCTTAAATAACAAAACCACATTTTTCACAAAAAATATACTAAAATCATTCTTAGCAGACACATAGATAACAAAGAAAGCTGTGTGAATTAGCCCTTTTTAAATAGTTGTTTTTACATTTTTGAACAAAAACATTTTATAATTATTTTAAATGTTTTGAAAAAAAATTATATTACAATTTTTACAAAAAAATTTTTACAGTATTTTTTCCCCAAGAATTTTATTCCATTTTACAAGGGATTAAAAAATACAGGGTTACTGACATGGACATGTTATGGATAGGCAACTACTATCCTCGTATTGATTAGTGGTTCCAAATTAAGAATAACTACTGTAGTAGGGAACAGACAAAAGATACACTCAGCATCTTTCCAAATAACCATTCTCTTTTATTATGACGCAATTGAAGGTTTTTTATACACATGATTATGTAGGTATCACATTAATATTACAATTGTACTTTTATGGTAACAAGGGGCGTAACATAGGCAGACTAATTCTAATCAGCACTCGAAAGAATGCAAAACATTATTAGTGCCGTGTGCACAGTGAGTGCTGTGTGCAAAACATACAGTATAGAATACAATTATATACAGAAATTATAAATTTCCTTAAAGGAACACTAAAGGTTTGTTTTTTATTAGATCAATTGATTGCTGTAAGCTAGAGCATTTAATTATCACTTACCTCGTTTTTCCTTTTGACTTCCAAAATACAGTAATCCAGGTTTGAAAGTACCATTTCCTGTCTCTCCTCTTTTTGCTTTCCACCAGCATCTGCATGGTGGAAAGCAGAATGTGCTCACCCCCTCCCTATGACTACAGCCCTGCATGAAGATGCTCTCTTATCCCTCACAGGCATGGAGGCCAAGTCTAATAGGAACTCTAGTTCCCATTAGGCTGTGATGTAGCAAGAATGAATGCAAACCGCAAACCAGGAAGCCAGTGAGAATAACGATTCAGGAGTGACGGAGGTGAATAAAACGGCTCGATTTCAACAAGTATCTAACTAGTTATACTGCAAAACATTACTTTTTACTTTATCAGCTACTGTCAGACTTTAATTTAAGAGGAAATTTTTTTTGTCTTTACAACCCCTTTAACAGTTACCATTTATAATTTTTTTTTAATGGCACAGGGAAGCTGGCAGCTGTGTCTGTCTCTCTCTGCAGCAGCTGAAAATCGGTGGGAGGGAGAGAAACCGTTTCCAGCTGCTGCAGAGAGCCACAAAAGGGAATCCTGTATTTGCCCCTCCATCCGACCACACTGATTCCCTGATTCCCTCTGCTGTTTGGGCCCCCCTGTGAGCCCGGGCCCCCTACAGGAAACTGGTGGTCCCCCCCTATCAGCAGCCCTGATGGCGATCAGAAGTTTTGTCTTCACTTTTGAAGCTAGAGGTAACCAGGAAAGCAGCATTTTCAGTATGAGGTCTGCAGTGGTAACACCTGAAACCCTTAGTACCCGAGACATTCCTTTGGGAAAATGTCACAACTCTACTTTGGCCTCAAATAAGTTTCCTTTTCAGCACACTGTTATTATGAACATACAGTACATGAACTTGTGAATATACAAGTCTATGGGCCTCTTGACACTTCTTCAATACACTGCGGTGCATTACTGTGCACTTTAATGTGTGGTATTTTGAATGTTGCCCAAGGGAATAGTCACCAGTATTGCCAATGGACTCACTGTAGCTGACATTTCACCCTTACTGACTTACAATGTCTTTTTCTGAACCCTGTATGGAGGTGGCCATCTTGGTAGAGTCAAAGCTCATGCCTACTCAAATCAGAACCTACCCCAAGCAGAATAGTGACCAGCACAGTAGTGATATCACCAAATTTCACTTTGAATCTCCTGAGAATAGCAGTCACAGGGAACAGTACCTTAATGTTATGCAGCACCCCTCTGACAACCCAAAGGCAGGATAGCACCTCCAGAGGCAGGCTGACATTTCACTCCAAGGCTGAGTCCATGGCTAAAATGGGGGTACAGAGAAATTATATTGGGCGCCAGTCAAGTTTTTATTGTAGAATGATTAGGGAGGGTAGGGGTCCCGGATACTGTAGCAGATCACTTAGGCCGCATACACACGATCAAATCTGTCTGCTGGAAACGGTCTGCTAGACCGTCCCAGCAGACAGATTCGATCGTGTGTAAGGGCGAGCCGACGGATTTGGCCACCCGACAGATTTCAAAGCATGCTTTGAAATCTATCGGGTGGGAACCCGTCCGCCCGACATGTCTGCTGGTTAGTACACTTACCAGCAGACATGTCGTCTCGCACCGGCGCCGAACGGATTCGGCACATGCGCGGAAGTGTTTTACTTCCTGGTGCGGTGACGTGGCGGCGTCAACGTCACCGCCACGTCACCGACACGTCAGCGCGCCGTCTGCTGGCAGGGATTTTGGTTTGCTCGTGTGTACACGCGAGCAAACCAAAATCCAAACAGACAGATTTGTTCAAATCGGTCGGACAGACCGTTTTGAACAAATCTATTGCCTCGTGTGTACGAGGCCTTACAGACTCTCAAGATCAAGATTAATGTCCAGCTTCACAGTGCCAGAACCTTTAAGCCACCCAACAACACTATAAGCACATTCCTAAATGTGAGTGGATCCTCCAAGTGTGTCAGTAGGGCCTTTTGTGAGACAAGTCTGTCCCAATGATTTATATCCTCCCTTAGCATGCACAAGTGGCATAAACCACCTATTCGATTGGCTGAAGAAAATATTCATAACGTAGTTTTGTTTGAGAAATCTCATACCTTGATTAGTGGTACCCATGAAATCTATTGGTGACAGTAAGAATTTACAAGCCAACTTAACCTTAGATAAAAATAATTCTGAGCTAACTACAGTCCAGCCAGAAAATAAATTGACTTAGATTCCCCTGTTTAGGACAGAGAGGCTACAGTTACTCAGCTATGAGGCTATTAAAAACAGGAGTGCCTAAGCAGAAAGACTGATGATGTCACAACCTCTAACTCAGCTAATCAGAGTAAGCTTTGTATTTACTGATAGAATTCCTATTGCACATGTTAGTGAGGGACATATTTCTGTCGGGGAAAGCTGGCCCAAATGAACTATGTAAAATATGTAAAAAGATGGTGTTAAGCTTTAGTGGAACTTCTGCTTTAAGACCTCCTCCCCACCTTCCTGTTTGTGAAACTGAGCTTTTGTTGGGGAGGAGGGAAGATGGTATCCAATTTTGACAGGTATCTGCTCCCACTTCCGTTCCTGTTGTCTTAGGCAATCGGAAGTATAAGTTCTCCATCTCAAAGTTTTCTGGGACATAAGACATGTCCTAGAAGACTTCGAGACCAGTCACAAAGCACAGCACCACTCGCAAATGGGCAGTGGTCACCCGGCTGTGAATCCCATAATAGAGATGCCAGTTCGCAGAGGGAGGACACAGGGAGAACACAGCGCAGGTAAGTGCACCGCTGGATAGTGGGACAGGTGAGTGACTGTTTATTAAAAGTCAGCAGCTATAATTTTTGTAGTTGCTGACTTTTAATAAACAACAATATGCCTGGAACGCCGCTTTAAGTTGGAAGCAGTTGGCTGTAATAGTTTTGCAACAAGGCCCCATTATATTCACCATACACACCCCAGACGAAGTGTTGTAACACGAAACACGTCGGGAGGACTCCACTGCTGCCCCACTTGTATACAAACGTGAAATATACCAGCTAAATGTAAGTGTGATAGCTGCAATAATTTTTTTTTTATACTTTAACAAGATTACGCTATGTGGCCACTTTTCTTTTCCATCTCTTCACATACCAATAATCCTGCGAGAAACCAGCCTGGGGATTTCATTTTCCAGTATAGGTCTGGCTTTATTCCATCCATCAGTCCAGCAGAGGCTATGATGATTGGCTAATCTTTGATTCTTCAATTGATCATTCAGGACTTCAGTCCTTACAAGCCTTCTTGACTTTCGGCGACATATGTCCCCTTAAGTCCTATTTTTCCGGTAAGCCTGCACTTTTTCCGGTGGTGGGAATACTAGATATGGAAGAAGTCACTCGTTTGATGTTCTGATACTTTCATACATTCACTTGGTGGATCCCCATTTATATGGACTTTGTCATATATTTATTGCTTTGTCAGTTGAGACACAATTGATGTATATTATAGTTTTGTGATATATATATTTATTCATATCCAATGTTTTTTATCATGATCACCATTGTTTGAGCGCTACACATATATATTTTTTTGTTTTTTTCAAATCAGCCATTGTAGCAGCTATTCTTCTTTTTTTTTTTCTCCTTTTTTTTGGCAGTGCAGGGTACCCACACTCCTTTTACCATACACATGAAGCTGTACCAAAATCTAGGAAAATCTAGGCTTTTCCAGGTGCATAATTACAGGCAGTAGAAGCAGAAAGGTATTTTTGGGATAGGAAGAGGTGAAGTGTGACTATGGGGCGAGCTATACACCAAAACAGGTGCTTACCCTCAGCTTCTACCAAGACGCTCAGAACAGAACAGGCGACAATTGCTGGAGCAAAGCCATACAGAACATTTCATGACAGACAGCCACATTTGCATTGTTCTAAAGCTGGCACATTTGCATAATACAAAGTTTAGATGAAAAGGGAATTGGTACATATTATCTGCTTGAGCTGTAACCTGCAGGTTCTGGAAAAAGCCAGGACAGGAAAAAATATGCAGGAATTTACCAGGAATAGTAAGTCAATTTTCTGTAAAAACTACAGAACAATCAGTCATTTGCTTACCTTGAAAACATCAAATCTCATTTGGGTGTCATAATTTATTCCCTGCGTCTGGTTGGTTTGTCACTATCCTCTTATAAGCACAGCAATAGGCATTTAGCCATGCAGCAAATCCTGGTAAGAAACTACTGATTCCTGGGGCTGGTATTGACAGCTGTGTGTGAATAGCTGCGGCCACTGAGCCAGTACAGTGCCATGACAGGCTGTCAGCGGCCACACCTGTTCGTGACTGTTTGCCCACACAACTATTACCAGCTTCTGGACATGATTACCACAGGTAATCGCTGGCTGTGCAAACAATCAAGAATAGCGGCGGCTGTTGACAGCCTGTCTTTGCAGTGTGTGGGCTCAGCATAGGGTTGTCACTTTTTCTTCAAGCCAAACCTGAACACTTTAGCGCCACACAGTAAATTGTTTTTGTTTTAGTATACACTATAGGATTGTTAGACCTGGGAAACCTTTGAGCACTCCAAAAAGAATAGTAATGTGGCGTACATAGTGCACCCTCACCCTCCTGTCAAGCGCTGTTCCGAGTCACATTCCCGTCTGGCTAATGTGTCCAGGTTTCAGGTGGACTGAAACTAGGACACATGATTAAAAAAATAAAAAAAAATCAGAATGGCTAAACGTGGGTGCAAATGCAGACCTACTGGGTCTCCTGCACTACCCTGAACAGGTGATAGGAGTTTGATGTAAGCAGATGGCATAGCCCATTGAAGCTGTGTGCAATTGAAATTGCCAATCATGTGCAGAAAAATATAAAATGAACATATAGAAAATTCTATGGCACAAGAATAAATGATTGCAGTGTACACAGGTAATGAACAATCTACTCATTTAGGTAAAACCCTACTCCAGGCTAATTGTTTTTGAATAAAATGAAGCACCATCAGCTGCTCAAAATAAAAAAGGCAGCTCAAACTTCAACACTTACCTTCAATCCGGAGCTGCCTCCTGCATTTAGGGTCTCTTTCACACTGTGTGCAAACGGTCGCTGTTGACAGTCTGTCTTGGCTCAGCAATCGTAGCTATTCGAAATGTCGAAGCAGTCTAAGCAACCTAACCACTTGCTGGTAATTAATAGAAGAGGGGAGTTCAGCAAAAGTGCTAATTGCAATTGCCTGACAAACATGTAGAGTCATTGGTACTGATTAGGGATCATTCTGAACCCGCTTGAATTACCCCACCAGAAAGCTGTCACTGCAGAAAGCCCGTCATAAGACATTCCTCACTGATTCATTTCAAATATTTAAATATTTAAACATCATTGTCCCAACAGAACATTATTGCAAAAATAAGTCCAGGTCCTCTCTATGGTTCAGACCGGAAGGTGCTCTGGTGTCCAAGGTGTGTATCCACTATACTTCTTGGCTTCAGTAGAATGAGGTGCATGTCTTACCCTCTGGCAGATCTATTACCTTTTTCTATGCTGAAAAAGGAAAGATAATTAAATTCATATTAATATTTCTTAAATTTTCCTTAAGATGGAAGACAAAATAGATATATTTTTAGCATTTGGATTGTTTGTGTCATTATGTTCCACTACCCTGACCCCGAGGGGGCACATGGTACACCCCACATTTTGGACTTTGCATGTCCCACACTCCACCACATAAACCACATATTCAGAATTACAATTAATATACTGCTTAAGTTTACAAGTGTTTACACTACAACAGTATGAACCTTTCACAGACAGCTAGGCTCTGTGAGCATGAGTACCAGCTAAGTTGAACCAACTAGGAGATAACATACTGCCTAGACTAGGGGCTCGCCTAAAGTACAGTATGTTATCTCCTAGTCTGTTCAACTCAGCTGCTACTCGTGCTCACAGAACCTGGTTGTTAAGGAAAAACATAATGGTAAAATATGAATTATTTTTTTCAGCATAGAAAAAGTTAATAGATATGTGTTAAAAGGGAAGGCATGCACTGCACTCTACTGCAGCGAGAGGTCTGGTGGATACGCACCTTGGACACCAGGGCACCTTCTGGTCTGAACTATAGATGTCACCTGGACTTATTTTTGAAATAATGTTCTGTCCTTTTATATATTTCAAATTTACTTGTGCATATGTTCACCATCATTGGGCTTTGCTCTACCCATTTGTCATGTTACTAATGATTTTAATTATTAGGCTCCGTCTCCTTAATTGGTTTGGCAGTAGATGCTGGAACCCATATTAGTTGTATTAATTTTGTGTTTTATAATGCTATGAGGCCACAGCAGCTGAATTGTGTTAGCATTGTTTTACTGGATGTACTTGTGTAGCCAATAAAGATTTTCAATGTTTGAGTCTACCGAGTTGCCAGCTTATATCTTTTAACATTAAAAGTACTGAAGGACTGCACATCCCAGCCACGAGCACCATTTTTCAGCCTCAGATAGCATCACTAGAAGTAGAGCTTGGTTGGACAGAGAGAGAAAGAGAGGAGGGGGTGACACAGAGAGAGAGAGAGCGGACGGGGGGTGACAGAGAGAGAGAGAGGAGGGGGGTGACAGAGAGAGAGAGAGGAGGGGGGTGACAGAGAGAGAGAAAGGAGGGAGGTGACACAGAGAGGAGGAAGGTGAAACAGAGAGAGGAGGGCGTGACACAGAGAGAGGAGGGGGTGACACAGAGAGAGAGAGAGAGAGAGAGAGGAGGATGACAGAGAGAGAGAGAGGGTGACAGAGAGAGAGAGAGGAGAGTGACAGAGAGAGAGGAGGGTGACAGAGAGAGAGAGAGAGAGAGGAGGGTGACACAGAGAGAGAGAAATGAGGGTGACACAGAGAGAGGAGGGGGGGTGACACAGAGAGAGAAGGGGGTGACACAGAGAGAAGAGGTGGGTGACATAGAGAGAGGAGGGGGGCGACACAGAGAGAGGAGAGCTGGTGACACAGAAAAAGGAGGGGGGTGACACAGGGAGAGGAGGGGGATGACACAGAGAGAGGAGGGGGGTGACACAGAGAGAGGAGGGGGGTGACACAGAGAGAGGAGGGGGGTGACACAGAGAGAGGAGGGAGGGGTGACAAAGAGAGAAGAGGGGTGACACAGAGAGAGGAGAGGGGGTGAGACAGAGAGAGGAGAGGGGGTGAGACAGAGAGAGGAGTGGGGGTGAGACAGAGAGAGGAGTGGGGGTGAGACAGAGAGAGGAGGGGGGTGAGACAGAGAGAGGAGGGGGGGTGACACAGAGAGAGGAGGGGGTGACACAGAGAGAGGAGGGGGGTAATTGACAGGAAGTGGGCTGACAGAGCAGATGAGACCGACCTTAGGGAGACACACAGCAGGCAGGAGCAGGCGCGCCGACGCGGCCATCCGCAGACCTTCATGTTGACCTGTTCGGCCAATCACAGGGCACGCGCTGGTCTCAGACACACAGCAGGTGGGAGCAGGAGCAGGTGCGCCGCTGCGCCATCGCAGACCTTCATGTTGACCTGTTCGGCCAATCACAACAGGGCACCCGCTGGGCTCAGACCGCACCGCACAGTTTTAGAGACATGTCACTGATACTGTAGCGGGCACAGGATGCGCGGCGCCACTCCAGATGCAGCCGGGGCCAGAGATCCGCTGCCACTGGCCACATTATGCTGAAATGTGTGCCCGGGTTTCCACGAGCTGTGATGGCCGCACAGCACCCCTGTTGTCCATGGCGCCCTGTGCGGCCACACGGCTCGCACACTCCAAAGGCTGGCCCTGTAAGGAGCCAAACTATAGTTTGGTGGAGGATACATCACTTTTCTTTGGACACGTTTTCAACTGATTTTGGAACTTGGCACAGAGCAATTTGGTGTTTTATACTGTAGGCCTGTAATTCTTAAGAATAACTCACTTAAATCTGACCAAACAAGAGTCTAATAGGCATCCCGGGTATGACATTGTTTTTAAAACAAAATCATAAATTATAATATAATAAATAATTATAACAAATAATAATATAATTATAATAAAAAATATTCAATAATATAATCAACTCAAAATCATTTGCAGAATTGCAGAATTGTCGCTGTCATTTTTTTTTATGACGAATTTCCCCACAAATCGCTATCGCTCAGTTCTGCAAGTGATTATAATTTATTATCGCTGTTTTATAGGTGCTCTAAAACCATTTTTGACATAAAGGGACACTTTTGGTTGCTATGGACAATCTACAGTTTGCAGGCAGAAAGAACAGTTTTTATTATGTAAAAGAACATGTAGGCTCACTGGGCAGACCACTATGGACAAAGAGGGTGTGTATTTATTACATACAGTACTATACTGTATGTAATGTGTTTGTTTACCTTTTTGAATATGATGCCGTTCTCCGCCCCCGTGCGTCGTAACGTCGCAGGGAGCGGAGATCGGTGGCACACAGAGGCATCCGCTCGCTCACACAGCGTGGATGCCTCGCTGGATCCAGGGACAAGATAAGTAAACCCTGCCTATGGATGCTGCGAGGCGAGCCCGAGTCTGGCTTGGGGTTACCGATCACAGCACAAAAATGTAACCCAGTCAGACTCGGGAATACCGCCAGGGGGGTTAATATTTATTGATCTAATGATATGATCCCAAATTTTTGTTGTTCATTTATCACTGTTTCACTGTTATTGAGGGACTTGAGAGTGCTATATAGTGCCCTCTAGTGGCTATTTACCTCTCTTGTTTTTTGGTATATTGGTGATTTATATATACCATCATATACCACATAGTTTATGATTTATATCAATATATATCTCATAGTTTTGTGTGTTTTGTGATTCAAACATTTGTAGTGCGATTTATATTTTTCTCACTTAAAGTGGAGGTTCCATCAAAAATAAAATTTTGCTATAAAGTGTAGATTAGACCTAAAAAAGAAAAAAAATATTTCTTTTACCCACCTTGAAATGCCTGTTGCTATGCGGTCCCACGAAATCTGCCTTCCTATCCACCAAGGATCCTGACGTCAGCTACCTCAGCTCCTAGCAGTGCTAATGCTCCTGGGAAATGATAAGTCATGATGCCGTGCACCTCCCCTGTGCCTCCCCTGTACAAGAATCGCGTAGGCAGGAAGTGACGTGATTCCCTGAATATCGTGGCGCCATTTTCAAACCTGGCATAGCTCCTTTGTTTATCTACTCAGATCACACCGTTCGGACGCATCATCCCCACTATTCCAGGAAGCAACTGCTTGTGGGCTTCACATTGCCCACAAGAAAAATTAGATCGCTTAAGAGGACAGAATATAAAGTATTCCTTTACAATAACTTTAACTAAACAAGCTTGAGTTAATAGCCAGGGGCGGACTGACAACTCATGGGGCCCCCGGGCAATAGAAGATTATGGAGTCCCCGGGCTTACAGATGGCCACCACTCCAGAAGGCAGTGCAGAGGCGGGGCAGCTAAAATCTCTGGATTTTCACATCAAAAGCATGTCAGTTTTGGACATATCAGGGACAGATGTAAAAAAAACACTGATTTTGACATACTGTCCCTGGTTTTATTGAGCCTGGCAACCCTGATGGGAACCCCTAGTGGCATGGGGCCCTCAGGCAGTGCCCGAGTGACTCAATGGTCAGTCCGCCCCTGTTAATAGCTAATTGGCTACTATGCACAGTTGCACCAGATTCAGACTACACCAGTTTTAGTAAATCTACCCCCATAAGTCAGAGCATGGAATCCACCTATTATTTTTATTATATATGGGCTATTAAAGCGGATGGTTCACCAAAAACAAATATTAAAAGCCAGCAGCAACAAATACTGCAGCTGCTGACTTTTAATATTAGGACACTTACCTGTCCTGGAGTCCAGCGGCGTCCGCAGCAGAGGATGAGCGATCGCTCGTCACCCTGCTGCTCCCCCCTCCATCCACGGCGAGGGAACCAGGAAGTGAAGCGCTCCGGCTTCACTGCCCGGTTCCCTACGGCGCATGCGCGAGTCGCGCTGCGCCCGCGATTGGCTCCCGCTGTGTGCTGGGAGCCGAGAGTTGGGCCGGAAGTGGGTGCGGATACCTGTCTTTAGACAGGTATCTGCACCCCCCTCCCCCCTGAAAGGTGTCAAATGTGACACCGGAGGGGGGGAGGGTTCCGATCAGCGGATCTTCACTTTAGGGTGGAGATCCGCTTTAATATTACTGGCTATGCTCTCTTTCGGAAAGATAGGGTAACAAGGAAAGGTGGAGAGGTCTGTCTCTAGATGAGAAGTGACCTCAAAGCAAGCGTGAAAGAGGACCTGGTTGATGGAGTGTGTGATGAAGCTGAAGCATTATGGGTGGAACTGCATACAGATGTGCGTAGTTCAAAGTTAATCATTGGAGTTTGTTATAGACCACCCAATGTTAACGAGTAGGTGGAGACTCGGCTCCTTGCACAGATGGAAAGGGCTGCAAGGGCTGGGACGGTGATAATAATGGGGGATTTTAACTACCCAGAAATTGACTGGAGTAATGGCACTGCTGAGACAGTTAAAGGGCAAAAAATGTAAAACCTATTACAGGACAATTTTATGGTCCAGCTTATTGAGGCCCTAACTAGGAATGATGCTCTGTTGGACCTGATAATCTCAAACCATGCAGAGCTTATTACTAATGTTCAGATAAAGGAACACCTGGGTAGCAGTGATCATAACATGATTTCATTTGATGTTAGCTGTAAGCAAGAAATACAGTACATACAGGAAAGATAAAAACACTTAATTTCAAAAGAGAAAATTTTCCAATGATGAGGGCTGCTCTCCAGGACTTGGACTGGGAGGGAATATTGGCACAGATGAACACAGAACAGAAATGGAAATTCTTCAAAAAGACTGTCTGGAACCTCACTGCAAAGTATATTCCCATGGGCAATAAGTTTAAAAGGCTAAAAATAAAACCTATGTGGTTCACGGTCAAAGTTAAAAAAGCTATTAAAAACAAGAAAATAGCTTTTAAAAAATATAAAAATGAAGGAACACTAGTGTGGTTTAAATGTTACAAAGAATATAATAGAATATGTAAAAAGGAAATCAAGGATGAAAAAATTCAAAATGAACGACAGATTGCAAAAGATAGTAGGACAAACCCCCAAAAAATCTTTAAATATATTAATAGTAAAAAGGTGAAGTCTGAGCATGTAGGCCCTTTACAAAATAACCTAGAGTGGGTGACTGAGGACAAAGAGACGGCAAATGTATTAAATGATTTCTTCAGCTCTGTGTATACAATGGAGTATGGGGGAGCTCATGTCCATAATGGGGGTGGGAGTGACACAGCCCCAAATCCACAATGGCTCAAAAGTGATATGGTCCAGAAATATTTAGACAGAACAAAGGTGGATAAAGAACCTGGACCAGATGGCATCCACCCACGGATCCTAAAAGAATTGAGCTCTGTAATTTCAAAGCCACTGTATCTAATATTTAGGGACTCATTAATGACAGGAATAGTACCACTGGATTGGCGTAGAGCCAATGTGGTGCCTATATTTAAAAAAGGGAACAAAGTCTTTTTACCAAGTAACTATAGACCTGTTAGTTTAACTTCTATATTTGGGAAGATACTGGAACTTTTAATAAAAGACCACATGGATGAGTTCTTGCTGGAAACAAACTATTTAAGCAGCAGACAGCATGGATTCATGAAAGACAGAAGTAAAACCTTGCACAGAGGCGTGGCAGTGGACGTGGTATACTTGGATTTTGCAAAAGCATTCGATACAGTTCCCCACACATGACTCATGTGTAAGGTGAGGTCTACAGGATTGGATATAGCAGTTTGTAAATGGATAGAAAACTGGCTGAAAGACAGGATTCAGAGAGTTGTGGTTAATGATTCTTACTCTGAATGGTCAAAGGTTATCAGCGGTGTACCCCAAGGTTCAGTGCTGGGACCCTTACTTTTTAATATATTTATAAATGATATTGGATCTGAGATTAGGGATGAGCTTCGAGTTCGAGTAGAACTCATGTTCGACTCGAACATTGCCTGTTCGCCGAACAGCGAACTATTTGGGGTGTTCGCGGCAAGTTCGTGTGAACTTTAGAACCCTGTTAAAGTCTATGGGACTCGAACGTTTGAAATCTAAAGTGCTAATTTTAAAGGCTAATATGCAAGTTATTGTAATAAAAAGTGTTTGGGGACCTGGATCCTGCCTCAGGGGACATGTATCAATGCAAAAAAAAGTTTTAAAAACTGCAGTTTTTTGGCAGCAGTGATTTTAATAATTCCTTTAAGTGAAACAATAAAAGTGAAATATTCCTTAATGACACGCATTCTTTTTTTATGAATGACTTTTCTCTGTATTGCTGGTATCCGACAATTCATTATAGCCACGAGTGATTTTAAATGACTTTTTTTCCTTCAGAAATTACATTTTGTGCAGGGACAGTTCTAAGCACAGGAAACAAGTGCTACGTTACAGGCATACTATACACCCCCCAAGGTACGAAATTTAAAGGAATATTTCAATTTTACTGTTTCACTTTAAGCATTATTAAAATCACTGCTCCTAAAAAAAAACGGCCGTTTTTTAAAACTTTTTTTGCATTGATACATGTCCACTAGGGCAGGACCCAGGTCCCCAAACACTCCCCTGGGGCAGGACCCGGGTCCCCAAACACTTTTTAGGACAATAACTTGCATATTAGCCTTTAAAATTAGTACTTTAGATTTCAAATGTTCGAGTCCCATAGACTTTAACAGGGTTCTAAAGTTCACACAAACTTTTGGTCTGTTCACAGGTTCTGGTGCGAACCGAACCCAGGGGTGTTCGGCTCATCCCTATCTGAGATCAAAAGTAACATTTCTGTCTTTGCAGATGACACCAAGCTGTGCAGTGGAATAATGTCCTTAAAGGATGTCTCCAATTTTCAAGCCGACTTCAATGCTCTGTCTAATTGGGCGACTATGTGGCAGATGAGGTTTAATGTTGATAAATGTAAAGTTATGCACTTGGGGGCTAAGAATATGCATGCATCATACATGCTAGGGGGAGTCCAACTGGGGGGATCTGTAGTGGAGAAGGATCTGGGGGTTTTAGTTGATCATAAGCTCAATAATGGCATGCAATGCCAAGCTGCGGTTTCTAAAGCGAGCAAAGTCCTTTCTTGTATTAAGAGAGGTATGGACTCCAGAGAGAGAGATATCATTTTGCCCCTGTGCAAATCATTAGTAAGACCTCATCTGGAATATGCAGTCCAGTTTTGGGCACCAGCTCTCAAAAAAGGATATCGGAGAACTGGAGAAAGTGCAGAGAAGGGCAACCAAATTGATAAGAGGCATGGAGGAGCTCAGCTATGAGGAAATATTAGAGGAACTGAATTTATTCACTCTTGAGGAGAGGAGAATAAGGGGGATCAACATGTACAAATATAAGAGGTCCATATAGTGAACTTGGTGTTGAGTTATTCACTTTACGGTCAACACTGAGGACAAGGGGGCATTCTTTACGTCTGGAGGAAAAGAGATTTCACCTCCAAATACGGAAAGGTTTCTTCACAGTAGGAGCTGTGAAAATGTGGAACAGACTCCCTCCAGACGTGGTTCTGGCCAGCTCAGTAGATTGCTTTTAGAAGGGCCTGGATTCTTTCCTAAATGTACATAATATAACTGAGTACTAAGATGTGTAGGTAAGTTGATCCAGGTTAAATCCGATTGCCTCTCGGGGGATCAGGAAGGATTTTTTTCCCCCTACTGTAGCAAATTGGATCATGCTCTGTTGGGGTTTTTTGCCTTCCTCTGAATCAACTGTGGATATGGAGTTGGGTATATGTGATGTACTGTGTTTTTTTATTTAGTTTATTTTTTTATGGTTGAACTGGATTGACTTGAGTCTTTTTCCAACCTGACTAACTATGTAACTAAATATATGTAGGACAAGCAAGTTGCATAAGGCACAATATTTTCTGGTATATACAATGTGTGTACCATGAATTGCAGAATTTACTGGTTTGTGTTCACTTTTTGGCTGATAAACTGGGGAGCAATATATCAAAAATATTACAGAATGAATAACATATACAGTGTATAGATGAAGAAAGCATACAGCTGTGTCTGCATTATCACTATGTAATTATGCTCTGTTACAGGAACAAAGGGGGGCCTGTCCTAAATATATTATGCATGTGTGTCAGAAATACACGTATAAGTATATATAGGGCCAGATTCAGGTAGAGTTACTCTGGAGTATCAGTGATACTCCAGCCTAACTCTCACTTTGAGCCGGCGTTTGTTTTCAGTAAGCAGAAAACAAGAAACGCCAGGTTGGAGTTTCTATACGAGCGGCGTAATTGTATTTCGCCGTCGTATCGGAACTGCAATTTTAAAAATGGCACTCGGGGCGTTCCCGCTGATTAACGCCGAGAATATGTTAATCAGCGAGAATCGGCAATTCACGATCGTATTCGGGCCCGACGCAGTGACTTTCCGACGTTTCCGTAAGAGATACGCGGCGTAAAGAAAAACCAGCCCCCTAGTGGAGTATCCTATGTTAAGTATGGCCGTCGTCATCGCGTCGAATTGAAAAAATTTCGAGTCGTTTGCGTAAAACGTCCGTGAATGGGGATTGACGTCATTGACGTTCACTGACAGAATTTGGAGCATGCGCACTGACAGTCGACGCATGCGCAGTACATTCGCCGCGGGATCGCGCCTAGTTTAAATAATACACGCCCCCTACCCGCCCAATTGGAATTCCGCCGGCTCATTTTTGCTACGCCGCCGCAACTTTAGGAGCAAGTGCTTTGTGAATACAGTACTTGCTCCTAAAGTTTTCGGCGGAGTAACGTAAATGACTAACGTTACTCCGAAATAAAGATTCGCCCATCTACCTGAATCTGGCCCATAGTCTATATTATATACAAACATATATATATATATATATATATATTTTGTAATATATACAATATGTGTAATATAGCAAAGGAGCAATATAGAAATCACGCAAGTTATTCCAAGTATGACCATGCCATAACATGGCGATATGTGAGAAGACAAGTGTCAGTACACATGTGCCATAATAAAAATATCACAAGTCACAATGTTAATACATTTGAGTATTTTAGAACATGTCACTTGTCATTACAGGACAATGCTCTGTGTGTACTCGGCATACCCCTTGCTGAGTGCCTAAATTATTAATCATGTCCATGGCAGAGAACCCAATGTACTTAACATACCTCTGGGAGAGTGCCCAATGTGGTTAGCGTGTCCTGAGAAAATGAGGCCTGAACTCAGCATGTACCTAGTAGGGTGCCCCATGTGCCCATTATGAGGCTAAAAGAGAATTTCTAGTTCTTAGCAAGTCTCTAGCACATTGCTTCATGTGCTAAGCATGTCTGACCTTCCAGATATTCTCACATGCTTAGCCAGGGATCCTCAAACTACGGCCCTCCAGCTGTTGTAGAAGTACACATCCCATGAGGCATTGTGACACACTGACATTCACAGGCATGACTAGACATGATGGGAATTGTAGTTCCTGAACAACTGGAGGGCCATAGTTTGAAGACCCATGTGCTTAGCATTTCCCTGGCAGACTGCGATTTATGCTCAGCATGTCCTTGGCAGATTGAACATATCACTAAAAACTATTATTATTATTTTTTTAACCACTTAAGGACCGCCTCCTGCACATATACGTTGGCAGAATGGCACGGCTGGGCAGATCCATGTACAGGTACACCCTGTACTACTGCCCAGCCGTGGGTCACGGGCGTGCACCCGCGGCGCACTCCCGTGACCCGGTCCGAAGCTCCGTGACCGCGGGACTCGCGGACCCGATCGCCGATGGAGTGCGGCGATCGGTCCCCGGAGCTGAAGAACGGGGAGAGCCATGTGTAAACATGGCTTCCCCGTCCTTTACTGTGGCGGCAGCATCGATCGCGTCATCCCTTTTATAGGGGGGACGTGATCGATGACGTCACACCTACAGCCACACACCCCTACAGTTGTAAACACACACAGGGAACACATAACACCTGCAGCGCCCCCTTGTGGTTAATTTCCAAATTGCAACCCCCATTTCCACAGTAAACAATGCATTTTTTGCTGTGAAAATGACAATTGTCCCAAAAATGTGTTAAAATTGTCCGAAGTGTCCACCATAATGTCGCAGTCACGAAAAAAATCGCTGATCGCCGCCATTAGTAGTAAAAAACAATAATAATAAAAATGCAATAAAACTTATCCCCTATATTGTAAACGCTATAAATGTTGCGCAAACAAACCGATAAACGCTTATTGCAATTTCTTTTTACCAAAAATAGGTAGAAGAATACGTATCGGCCTAAACTGGGGGATATTTATTATAGCAAAAAGTAAAAAAACATTGAATTTTTTTCAAAATTGTCGCTCTATTTTTGTTTATAGCACAAAAAATAAAAACCACAGAGGTGATCAAATACCACCAAAGGAAAGCTCTATTTGTGGGAAAAAAAGGACGCCAATTTTGTTTGGCAGCCACGTCGCACGACCGCGCAATTGTCAGTTAAAGCAACGCAGTGCCAATTTGCAAAAAGGGGCCTGGTCCTTTAGCTGCATTTTGGTCCGGGGCTTAAGTGGTTAAGGTGGTTGTAAACCTCAGACATTCAATATAAATAAAGCATATACCTCCATAGTGTGTACTTGTCGCAGTCCAGAGCACTAAGGTCGTGTACACACGATCGAACATGTCCGCTGAAACCGGTCCGCAGACCGGTTTCATCGGACCAGTTCGATGGTGTGTACGACCTATCGGACCGTTTTCCATCGGACCAAAGTTTTAAAACATGCTTTAAAACCTGTCCGATGGAAACCTGTCCGTCGGACAGGTTCGATGGTTAGTACACAAAAGCTCAGAATGAAGTCGACGCATGCTTGGAAGCATTGAACTTTGTTTTTTCATCACGTTGTTGTGTTCTACGTCACCGCGTTCTGGTCTGATCGGATTTTGGTCCGATGGTGTGTACGCACATCAGACCATCAGACAAGTTCAGAGTTGTCTGATGAAAACGGTCCATCGGACAAGTCTCATCAGACATGTCTGATCGTGTGTACAGGGCCTTAGGCCTCGTACACACGAGGGGAGATGTCCGCTGAAAACGGTCCGATGGACCGTTTCAGCAGACATCTCCGCTCGTGTGTATGGGCTAGCGGACAGATTTGTCCACCCGACAGATTTCAAAGCAAGCTTTGAAATCTATCCGGTGGGAATCTGTCCGCCCGACATGTCTGCTGGTTAGTACACTTACCAGCAGACATGTCGTCCCGCACCGCCGCCGCGCCGCCGCCGAATGTATTCGGCGCATGCGCGGAAGTGTTTTACTTCCTGGTGCGGTGACATAGCGGTGACGTGGCGGCGTCAACGTCACCGCCGCGTCACCGCGCCGTCCGGCGGCGGGGAATTTGATCCGATGGTGTGTACACGCCATCGGATCAAACTCCCGATCGGACATATCCGATGGAAATGGTCCGCGGACCGTTTTCATCGGATATGTCCGATGGTGTGTACGAGGCCTAAGTGTAATTTCTGTCTGCTGCCCTCTTCCTCTGCTATTAACATGAGTCACTTCTGACAAAGATTCTTGACACCAAGAACTAAAAAGGTGACAGGGGAGGCAACTCCAGCACACAGCCTGTAATTGACAGTCTCAGCTTTGTTCCTGACAACAATACACAAATATTGGCAGCAGCCTCAGCTCTGTTCCTGTTTGCTGTGTGGAGGTTGGGGAGTCTCTTCCCTCCAATCAACTCTCAGAGCTCTCCTAACTGAGAACAGATGTAGTGAGTGAGTGAGTGAAGAACTTATATAGCACAGCACATGCGAACTAAATCGCCTCTGGGCGCTCGTTGTTCCTTTCTCCTTTGTCTAGATGTAAAGAAGAGAAGACTGCAGATAGACAGATACAACTTTTGTAGGAGGAGATGCTTTATCTCTGTGTATCACCTGAGGCCAGTCACCTCACTGGTTGTATTTAAGGATTTCCAAACACTTTAAAGGGAAGTGAACCCATCCATAAAACAGTTTCATTTCTGGCACGTGCTGGAAATGTAACACTCCCATTGGTTGTGCTCTCAACCAAACTGTCAAACCATCCAATGGCTGGTGTCATAATTGTTCACGTGTGCAGCATCATGGCAGTTGTAAATTAAACAGAGGCAAAGATGGCAGCTTCATTGGCTGAAATTGATAGGGGGGTTTACTTACACTTTAACCACTTAAGGAACACTAAAGTCAAATTTTTTATTTTTTTTAAATAACAAACATGTTATACTTACCTCCACTGTGCAGCTCGTTTTGCACAGAGTGTCCTCTAACCCTGTCTTCTGGGGTCCCTCGGCGGCTGTCTCAGGTCCTGCTCGCAAAAGCATTCCACCTTAATGCGAGCGAGCATGGTGGAAAGCTTTTGCGAGCGCGCCCCTGTGAAACAGCGGTGGCCATAGCCGCCGACTGTATCATTCGGCCCCGCCCCCCGGCGCGCCGCGTCATCCGCTGTGATTGACAACAGCGCCAGCCAATGGCTGCGCTGCTATCAATCCGCCCAGCCTAGCCAATCAACGGCCAGGCTGGGAACCGAAGAGGATGACGTGGACGCGCCCGGGAATTTCGAACGGTCAGGTAAGTAAAACAGGGGCTCGGGCAGCATATGACGTCCTGTCATTTAAAGGCGCTAGGGGGCGCGCGCGCCCGTCGCGTTAATTGGGAACAACGTGCGAGTGCCCGGCGGCCGTGATGGCCACCGGGCACCCGCGATTGCCCAGTAACTAAGTAGGGACGTGGAGCTCTGTGTGTAAACACAGACTCCACGTCCTGTCAGGGAGAGAGGAGACCGATCTATGTCCCTTGTACATAGGGACACAATCGGTCACCTCCCGCAGTCACGCCCCTCCCCCTACAGTTAGAACACTACTTAGGACACACATTTAACCCCTTCCCCGCCCCCTAGTGGTTAACCCCTTCCCTGCCAGTCACATTTATACAGTAATTAATGCATATTTATAGCATTATTCACTATATAAATGTAAATGGTCCCAAAAATGTGTCAAACGTGTTCCGATGTGTTCTCTATAATGTCGCAATCCCGAAAAAAAATTGCAGATCGCCACCATTCCTAGTAAAAAAAAAACATTAAAAAAAAAATCACAATTATGTCCCCTATTTTGTAGGCAACTTTTGCGCAAACCAGTCACTATACGGTTATTGCGATTTTATTTTTTATTTTTTTTAACCAAAAATATGTAGAAGAATACGTATCGGCCTAAACTCAGATAAATGTATTTATTTATTTTTTAAAATAGGATATTTATTATTGCAAAAAGCAAAAAATATTGTGTTTTTTTTTTTAAATGTACGCTCTGTTTTTTTGTTTATAGCCCAAAAAATAAAAACCGCATGGGCGATCAAATACCATCAAAAGAAAGCTCTATTTGTTGAGAAAAAAGAACGCCAATTTTGTTTGGGAGCCGCAACGCACGACCGCACAATTGTCAGTTAAAGCGACGCAGTGCCGGAAGCTAAAATTTCGTCTGGGCAGGAAGGGGGTGTAGGTGCACTGTAGGCAAGTGGTTAAAGTGTATCTCAAACCAAGAACAAAATATAAAGCTCAATTGAACTTTTCGTTTAAATCAACAAAATACATTCCAGCTGCACCATGCTTCTTCCTCCTTTATTTAGAAAAGTTATTTCTATAATTACACGATCTATAAAATGAAGGAGAGTCTTATCAGTTGGGATTCTCTCTCCCATTCACAGAACATGTTACAGGCAGTGTAATCAGCAGTGGTGGCTTTTTTTTTTTTGGCGAGGGGGGGGGGGGGGGGGGCCCCCCAAACACCCCTCCGAGGCCTATGGTGAAGCGACAGTACCACAGCCCTCCACTACCACCCACTGTCCTTACCTTGGATAAGGGCGGTGAGAGTGTGGCAGGCTCGAGAAAACTGCTCTGATGACCGGTGTCCTTTCCTGGAGCAGCTTCTGTGGTGTCTCCTGCTCCCAGCGCTAGGCGTCCAATAGAATCGCCTGACATTTTGGCCAATCAAGAAACAGGTTTCATACCTGCTTCCCGATTGGCCGGGAGGAGGATCAGTGTCGCAACAGTGCATTTTCATGCGCTGTTACAACACACCTGGGTGGGCTTCAGACGCAATGCTTTGCGTCCCAAGTCCATCCTATTTTGAAGCCTATTAGAGCCTATGGCTCTAATCATTGCTTCTAAAAAGAAACCTTGCTGATCTAATTTATATGCCTGGTGACCTGAAAGGGGCTGGACACATGAATAGGGGCAGCAGCCATGGATAGATTCATGCTATACACTTTCTATCCACTGCATATAGGGGGTGGAGAGGATAGGGGGCGGTGCCCGGGCACCCCTAATGGGCGGGCCTCTCCTGGTAATCAGTGAAATAAACTTTTCTCAATAAAGAAGAGGTCAGAACGATGGCGTGTCTCCATTGGATCATATTTAGTGCTGCTGAGCTCAGAGACACCTCAGTGTGGGATGTTCAGCAGCAGGAAGAGGACAGGGCATCCCTGCAGTGGAGATTTCTGCAGTATCTAGCAGCCTACACATAATGACACATTCTTTGTTATAGTAACAGGGGTGGACTGACAACTCATGGGGCACCCGGGCAATAGATTATGGGGCCACACAGTATACACACACAGTACACATGCACACACTGAAAAGGTACTGAGATTTCTAAAAAAAAACACAGATTTTTACATACTGTCCCTGGTTTTACTAAGGCTGGCAACCCTGATGGGGCCCCCTAGTGTCATGGGGCCCTTGGGCAGTGCCGAGTGCCCGAATGGTCAGTCCGCCCCTGTATAGTAATATAACTAAAGCTGCAGAGGAAAAAAATGCTGTTTAGCTAAACTTCAACTTTAAACCTAGTCAGGATTATTTAATAAAGCAAAGTTCATAAATGTATCCCAAGTAATCAGAATGTTTAGATCTTTCATTGGCCTGACCTCAGAAAACAAACATCTGTAGAATACAACACTTTTCTTTTTGTCTTTGTTATTTGCATTGCCATGCCGAATGATTTTTTTCAGAATTTCAGAATTGCTGTCATTAATGTACTGACTGATTAGCAGGGCTCCATGCAATTACTGAGGTAGATGGAATAGACATTTTAATGAGAAGATTGCAATATTATGATTATGACTGTTAGGATGAAAATTTTTATGTTTTTAACCACATTTTTATAATATACTTTTGAATACTTTCTGTGATATAAAATAAATGATTATTACAATAACTTCTTTTTACCCTTTTTATGTTTTCTCTTACAATATGTCATCAGCTAGAATTCACATTTTCTGGACAAAAAACTCTTCTGGGAAGGCTGTCCACAAGGTTTAGGAGGGTGTCTATGGGAATGTTTGACGATTCTTCCAGAAGTGCATTTGTAGGTCAGGCACTGATGTTGGACAAGAAGGCCTGGCTCCCAGTTTCCACTCCAATTCATCCCAAAGGTGTTCTATCGGGTTGAGGTCAGGACTCTGTGTTGGCCAGTCATGTTCCTCCACCACAAACTCGCCCATCAATGTCTTTATGGTCCCTGTTTTTCAGGGGTTGGGCTTGGAGTAAAGGTAAGAGAACTCTTGAGGCATCAGCATACCAAGACATTTTGGACATTTTCCTGCTCCCAACTTTGTGGGAACAGTTTGAGGATGGTCCCTTCCTGTGCCAACATGACTGAGCACCAGTGGACAAAGCAAGGTTCCAGCAGGGTACTGATTGTCATATTGCATTAAATGTTTCAGAAATTATAGCACTGCAGCTTGAAAAGGAAAGGCAACTTTCAACAATAAATTACATTATGACTTGTGTAGTAATTATATACGCTATATTATTATTATTTTTTTTTGTTATATTTTATTGCCACAAAAATGGAGTTACCCTTTAAGCCCGCGTACACACGATCAGACCGGTCCGATGAAACTGGTCTGAAGACCAGTTTCATAGGACCAAATTAATCGTGTGTACGGCCCGTCGGACCAAAGTTTTAAAACTTGTTTTAAAATCTGTCCGACGGACACCTGTCCGTTGGACCAAAACGATGCTTCGTACACAAAAGCATCGGACCAAAAACCCGCGCATGCTCAGAATCAAGTCGACGCATGCTTGGAAGTATTAAAATTCGTTTTTTCAGCACGTCGTTGTGTTCTACGTCACCGCGTTCTGGTCCGATGGGATTTTGGACTGATGGTGTGTACACACATCAGACCATCAGACCACTTCATCGTGGTCCGATGAAAACGGTCCGTCAAGCCAGTCTCATCAGACCGGTATGATCGTGTGTACGTGGCCTAAGTTAGCCAATAAAGGGCATCCTTGAATTCCAAACTTTCTATTTAAACAAGTAACATAACTGCTTACATCATTACTGTCATTTGTTGTAAGTGGGGCAGAATTATAGAGGTACATAAAGTTTGCCTAATTTATGAAGGAATATATAATTTTTAAAACTAGGAAAAATAAATTATATTGATGAAAGCTTTCAAAGAGATTATTCACACAAGCAGTGCATGTAATACTCTGTTTAATATGCAGCCACTGGTGTGTGGTGTGATGGGGTGTTGCAATGCAGTGTCACAACACGTCACATTTTTTATATATATTTTTTTACTTTAACCACTTAAGCCCCGGACCATTTTGCTGGTCAATGACCGGGCCACTTTTTGCGATTCTGCACTGCGTCGCTTTATCTGACTATTGGGCGGTCGTGTGATGTGGCTCCCAAACAAAATTGACGTCCATTTTTTCCCACAAATAGAGCTTTCTTTTGGTGGTATTTGATCACCTCTGTAGTTTTTTATTTTTTTCGCTATAAACAAAAATATAGCGACAATTTTGAAAAAAAAAACAATATTTTTTACTTTTCGCTATAATAAATATCCCCCAAAAATATATAAAAAAACGTTTTTTTCCTCAGTTTAGGCCGATATGTATTGTTAAAAAAAAAAAAATGCAATAAGCGTTTATTGATCGGTTTGCACAAAAGTTATAGCATCTACAAAATACGGGATAGCTTTATGGCTTTATGACTGCGACATCATGGCGGACACATCGGACACTTTTGACACAGTTTTGGGGTGATTTTCATTTTTACAGCGAACACCACTGATTACTGTGAAAGTGACACTGGCCGTAAAGGGGTTAACAACTAGGTGGCACTGACGGGGTTAAGTGTGCATAAGGATGTGTTCTAACTGTAGGGGGGATGGGCTTACTGTGGCACGACAGTGATCACCGCTTCCGAATACAGGAAGCTGTGTACACTGTCCTGTCACTAGAAGACTGGGAAAAAGCTTGTTTACATAAGCATTTCCCCCTTCTTCCTCACTGTGACAGAGCTCCCGGCGGGCGTGCACGTGTTAGCGGCGGTGCGTGCGCGCCCACAATGCCGGCTTCTTAAAGGGGACGTATATACACATCCTTCTGCCTGTCCGTGCCATGCTGTTGATGTATATAGTCATGTGCTAGTCGGCAAGCAGTTAATGAAATGTCACTAAATAAAATTGATTAATTTATTTTCATTTACCGCAACGCATCGCAATGTGATGTAGTACATTGCAACACACTTGCCAACAAAACCCTGCGCTGCATTAAAAAATATTAAAAAAGTTAAATGATCTAAGAGGACATACGGTAAATGACTTATGTCTATGTGTTGGCACTGCGTTGGATCTAGCAATGGCATGAATGAGCTCCTACTCTGTCTTGCAATAGAAAAAATGATAGACTTGATTAGTTTGGATAACTACAAAGTGTCTGCAGATTACAAGCCTCCCTGGTAGAGCTTTCTCATTATTTTTGAACATATTCTTTGACACATCTGGAACCTCAGCTAAATAAATCATTTTAAATAACCTTTTTTTTGGATGGGTGTTAGAGAATTGGGTACATTGCAGAAATCTATTTGTAGCTGTGCGTGATAAAATATTTTAAAATATGTATACGATTGCCATTGCTTAAAATTCCAAAGGTGTCGCTTACTAATACACTGCTGTCAGTAATCGCATGGAATAAAACACTGAGAATTGCTGCAATTTGACAATCAGGAATATATTACATATAATACCGACATCTAATCACAAGTCTCAGCCGGAGGCTGATAAAGCACATATGACTTGTTGCTATCTGGTGCTGATCACAGCAGTCTCCTATAGGAAACTCTGCAACATTCTATAATGTGTGCTGCAAGCTATGCCCCCCCTCCCCCCCCATAACTCATTCATATAAATCTCTATCCAATGTTATTTCACTAAAAAGTGTCCGTCTTCCATAAAAGAACACTTGTACTTGTAACAGTGGACTAATGAGATAAAATGATATTGCTGAGTCTTGTAATAGTCTTAATTGTATAATTATTATGAGTGTCACTAAATTCTCTGCAATAATTGTTTCGGCTTTCTTCTATAGAAGGCATGGCAGCAGTTTAAGAAAAGAGAATGCATTATTTATTTATTTATTACAGGTAATTATATAGTGCCGTCAGTTTACGCAGCGCTTTAGATGTATATTGTGAATTCACTTCAGTCCCTCCCCTCAAGGAGGTTACAATCTATGGTCCCGAATTCTTATTCATGCATACTCATACTAGGGCCAATTTACCTACCGGCATGCCTTTGTAGCGTGGGAGGAAACCCACGTAGGCACAGGGAGAACATGCAAACTCCATGCAGGTAGTGCCGTGGTTGGGACTTGAACCAATGACGTTGGTGCTACTAGGTGGAAATTTAGCCACTTTGCTGCCTATTAACCTGTTGAGATCCGCTCTGAAGCCATCATTCGGCTATAGCGCGGATCTGAATTGCCAACAAGCCGTCAATTGACGGCCTGTCACTAGCACGTTCCCGCGGTGGGGAAATTCTATGTTGGCCATGTACATTGGATCAGAGTGGCCGTTTGAGATGCGATCTGTGCGGCGAATGAGAGATGATCTCATATGTAAACATATGAGATCATCTCTCATTGCCGTTTTACACAGAGACAGCGTCCTGTCTCTGGAGAGGAGACCGATCTGTGTCCCTTGTACATAGGGACACAGATTGGTCACCCCCCCCCCCCCAGTCTCCCCCACAGTTAGAACACTATGTAGGGAATACATTTAACTAGGGTTGTCCCGATACCGATACCAGTATCGGTATCGGGACCGATACCGAGTATTTGCGGGAGTACTTGTACTCCCGCAAATACCCCCGATACTACAAAGAGTACTCCAAAATTCTTACTTCACTGGGAAAAAGAATTGCAGAAGGAACTGTCGCCCTCCCAGAGAGATTCCATCTTATTTTTAGCACACACATCCTCCATCTCATCTAAAATTGCTGAGGTTAATTACAAACTACTCACACGGTGGCACTACACTCCAGTGGCCCTACACGCGTTTTTTCCCGAGGCCTCTCCACTCTGTTGGCGCAGTTGGCAATGTACATACATCCGCCCGTTTTGGTCAGCGGTTTTGCACTAGATGAAGGAGATCCAAGGTTACGAAACTATTGGGGATCCCTGGGTAATTTTATTGCACTGTACGCCGGGACATCCCGGTGCATATAAAAAGTCTATAACGCCTCATATATTGAATGCGGCAAAGTCTCTAATCCCACGCTTTTGGAAACAGTCTGCAGTGCCTACACTGGGCCTATGGCTGGTGGAAGTGGACCGAATCTATCATATGGAGGATCTCACCTACTCATTAAGGAACAAGTCAGACTTATTTCTGAAAATATTGTCCGGCTGGTTTGCGTTTAAATACACCTCAGCGTATGCTGATCTGATGTCTCGCAAGGGGTAAAAGAGTGTTTGTCACCTGGGATTTCACGTTTCACGTTTTACATCAGATGACTTATATTGCAGCTTACCCGATATGCCATGTATATAAGTAACTTGTGGGTCTGTTTGCTGTTTTTCTTTTGTTTCTCCGATACAGGTTGGCAGACGGAGGCGGAAGGTCTCCCCCCCCCCCCCACCCTCCCTCTCTTATTCCTTGTTTTTGTCTTTCTCACCCCCTTTTCCTCTGGTACTTTTCGTTATTTATTTTGATTATGAGTGCTAACGCCCCTCATGAGCGTGTTTGTTTTCATATGCTTGAGAGGCGTGCTCTAAGGATCAGCCACCCTCTCAGTCTCAGTCCTTCGCCGAGTTGCGAGTCATGGGGGCCTGGGGTTCCCGGACCTGATACTGCTAACAGCCTGTTTATACATCTTCTGAGCGGTATAATCATAATTATAATTATAATTGTTTTTGTCTGTGTATTCTCTGACATGTAACATGTGGTCATGCTGACCTCCTTGATTTTCGTTTGTCACCTGTTTATTCTTCTTTAATAAAAATATATTGAACAAAAAAAAATACCCCCGATACCCAAATAGAAAACTTGACCTGTTCATAAAAGCCCCCCCCCCCGCCGCCGCAACCGCCGCAATGAAAGCCGCCGTCCGCCGCAATGAAAGCCGCCGCCGCATGGTTAAAGCGTGCGGGAACATCACAGCTTTCAATTGAATAGCTGTAGTGTTCCCGCCGCGTATAGACAGACACTCCCCCTTGCTCAGGATTGGATGGGTGATCGTGATCTGTCCAATCCCGAGCAAGGGGGAGTGTCTGTCTATACGCAGCCGGGAAAACAGCTATTCAAATGAAAGCTGTGATGTTCCCCGGGCGGCGGCGGCAGCGGCGGCTGCTAGGTATGGGGTACATGGATGGAGGGACATGGATGGAGGGACATGGATGCAGGGACATGGATGGAGGGACATGGATGGAGGGACATGGATGGAGGGACATGGTTGCGGGGACATGGCTGCATTAGTGTGGGGGACATGGCTGCATTAGTGGGGGGACATGGCTGCATTAGTGTGGGGACATGGCTGCATTAGTGTGGGGACATGGCTCCATTAGTGTGGGGGACATGGCTCCATTAGTGTGGGGGACATGGCTGCATTAGTGTGGGGGACATGGCTGCATTAGTGTGGGGGACATGGCTGCATTAGTGTGGGGGACATGGCTGCATTAGTGTGGAGACATGGCTGCATTAGTGTGGGGGACATGGCTGCATTAGTGTGGGGGACATGGCTGCATTAGTGTGGGGGACATGGCTGCATTAGTGAGGGGGACATGGCTGCATTAGTGTGGGGGACATGGCTGCATTTGGGGACACATTTAAAAAAAGTATCGGTATTCGGTATCGGTATTCGGTATCGGCGACTACTTGAAGAAAAGTATCGGTACTTGTACTCGGTCCTAAAAAAGTGGTATCGGGACAACCCTACATTTAACCCCTTCCTCACCCCCTAGGGTTAACCCCTTCAATGCCAGTCACATTTATACAGTAATTAGTGCATATTTATAGCACTGATCGCAGTATAAATGTGAATTGCGCCAAAAAATGTGTCAAAAGTGTCTGATGTGTCCGCCATAACGTCGCAGTCCCAATAAAAATTGCAGATCGCCGCCATTTCTAGTAAAAAAAAAAATAATAAAAAATAATTCTGTCCCCTATTTTGTAGGCGCTATAACTTTTGTGCAAACCAGTCGCTTATTGCGATTTTTTTTTTTTTAAATTGGGATATTTATTATAGCAACAAGTAAAAAATATTGTATTTTTTTCCAAAATTGTCGCCCTTTTTTGTTTATAGCGCAAAAAATTAAAACCGCAGAGGCGATCAAATACCACCAAAAGAAAGCTCTACTTGTGGGGAAAAAAGGACGTCAATTTTGTTTGGGAGCCACGTCGCACAACCGTGCAATTGTCAGTTAAAGCGACGCAGTGCTGGAAGCTGAAATTTCACCTGGGCAGGAGGGGGGTATATGTGCCCAGTAAGCAAGTGGTTAATCACCAAGGAGACCAGGGCTGCTATCCAAGGGAGTAATAAAGCCTCCCTTGTCAAATTTAAATTTCCTGCTTACCACCCAAATATACCCACTTAAAGCGGAAGTAAACCCATCGATTTAACAGTTTCAAAAAGCAGTTAAATTTCAGGCATGCCGGGATTGCCAACTGTCACATTGGTTGTGCTTTCAACCAAACTGTCAAACCATCCAATGGCTGGTGTCATAACTGATCACATGTGCAGCACCACGGCAGTTGAAGATTAAACAGAGGCCAAGATGGCAGCTTCCTTGGCTGAAAATGATAGAAGGGTTTACTTCCACTTTAAGTATACGTCTGGGTAAAAAACATCTCTTCAATACATGCACATTTCACAATGTTTTGTCTCTTTAAACCCTAGGCACCAATGGTATGCAAATATGCGGCCTCTCAGCGGGTCGGCTTTGGCACCGAGAAGCTGCTCATTTGCATACCAATTTGCAGACACAGCTGTACTGAGTGTGTGCCTTGCACGCTCCTGTAACAGATACTGGCAGCTAACGGAAAGCTCCCGATCACTTCTTTTGCGATTGGAAGCTTTCTGATCATGTGACCGCCGTGACAGCCAATCACAGTGGTCACGTGATCATAAACCCTGCCCTACCTCCTAGCATCTCAAATCCCATAAAGGGCCAGTAGGCGCTGGTGCAAGGGGGTTAAAAATGCCCCGAGACGACGTGACCTATCACGAAACGCGTAGGGAGGAACGAGCGGCGTGTTCACGTCATCACCCTCCACTGCTCGATCTCCACACGGACGGTTTGCCTGTTTGCGGCCGGCCGGCGCAACAGGCTTAAGGCTGTTCTTTTTTCCAAGAAATTTGAGTTTTTTTACCTATTGTTAATTTTAAATAAACACCAAAGATTTTACACCATCGAGGCACCCGTTTTCCTTTGCATGTTATACCTACTGGTTCTTATGCTGTGGAATGTGCTGACCAATAAGACTGTGGACACAGGGGCTGTCAATATCCAGTTGGGATTTAACACATGTTGTCTTAGGTCCTTCGTTGCTCTGGTAAGCATAATTGTTGGTGGACTTCTCTTCGGTCTTCAGATCCTGAGAGGAGAGTCTGGTTTATTTTGGATCTTTGCAGGGGTGTACACTGATGTTATTTATGGACTTTTTATCCGTAACTCATGGGAACATATCTTTGCACTTTATGAATTCATTTATATGTGGTCACTTCATTGATGGCACATTTTAGAGTTTGTTGCACTTATGAACTTTAATATTTTTGCACTTTATGGATTAATGTCAAATACCTGTTTTATATACTCAATTATTCATTAATTGTTAGCACTTATCTTCTTCAGGTTTAATTTAAGGTTTAGCGCAACTCTTTATATGTTTCTATTGTCTATTCACTGATTTTATTTTTTAAGGTTAGTTTATGCTTTTAACTAGAGCTTTAGGCATCCTCTGTTTGCCATGTATGTATCCTAATGCAGTTTATTTTTTTATTTTTTCTTGGTTAAAAATGCTGCAAGCAAAGAGGAATCCAATTTGCTCCTACTGTGCTATTTAAGAGGACACTCCTGCATCTGCTGCGCTGAAATGCCAAGTAGTGTGGTCAGTTCTGCCCAGTTATGCCCTGTTGGACTACAGAATGCCTTCTCCCGATGCCGCGTACACACGATCATTTTTTGTGATGAAAAAAAACGACGTTTTCTGTGAAGTAAAAAACAACATTTTTGAAACGTCACTTTTCAAAGACGATGTTGCATACACACCATCGTTTTTTTCACAAAAAGCGAGGTTACGTTCACCACTCTTTTCCATTGAAGCTCGCTTCATAACTAGCTTCTGGGCATGCGCGGGTCGAAAAACTTTGTTTTAAACAACGTTTTTGCTACACACGGTGACTTTTTGTGAAACAAAAAACGACGTTTTGAAAAACGACACAAAAAATTCAAGCATGTTGGAATTTTTTTTTGGTCGTTTTTTGGAAGACAAAAAATGACGTTTTGCCCACACACGATCAATTTAAATGACGTTTTAAAAAACAACGTTTTTTTTCATCGCAAAAAACGACCGTGTGTACGCGGCATTATAGTAGGGTGATGGGGAGGTGTTCTGTAATGCAGCAGAGGAGATCTGGGCAGGACTGACTATACTGCTTGGGATTTTAGTGCAAACAAGTCAGGCTTTGAGCATGCTTTGTTAAAGCTCTCTGAACGCCAGTTAAAGCTCCTGTCACTAGACAAAACGCTTAGCTTACAGTCCTGTTTACACCGGCTTTTGCTTGGTGCTTCGATGAGGCTTCGTTGAGACTTTGGTGGGGCTTCGATGAGACTTTGGTGCGGCTTCAAGTGAGCTTTGCCATAGACTTCTATGGAGGCTTTGAAGACGCTTTGAAACACCACCGAAGCTACATGGGGTATTATTTTTGAAGCGAAGCCAAAGCAAAAGCAGGTGTAAACAGGACTGTAAGCTAACCATTTTATTTAGTGACAGGAGCTTTGACTGAGGTTCAGAGAGCTTTAACAAAGCCTGTCCGAAGACTTGTTAAAGCCGAAGCAAATTGTAAATGGGCCCTTAGGGCCACCACACACAGTACAATTTGATTTAGTAATCTCCTTTAGATCTACCAGCAACTATGTAGTGTAAGAGCCTGCCTGATTAGATACAAATTGATTGGATATATTAAGTAGGTTTCCATATTATGTCATTTTAGTAAATATAACGTTGATTGTATGGTCAGATTGTAACATGTATGTTGGCCGTTAGGGTTAAAGGGGTTGTAAAGGTTTGTTTTTTATTTTCTAAATAGGTTCCTTTAACCACTTGACTACTGGACACTTAAACCCACTTAATAACCAGACCAATTTTCAGCTTTCGGTGCTCTCACATTTTGAATGACAATAACTCAGTCATACAACACTATAACCAAATGAATTTTTTTGTCCTTTTTTTCCCACAAATAGAGCTTTCTTTTGGTGGTATTTTATCACCTCTGCGGTTTTTATTTTTTTCACTATAAATGAAAAAAGAACGAAAATTTTGTAAAAAAAATGAATTTTTCTTCATTTCTATTATAACATTTTGCAAAAAAGTAATTTTTCTTCATAAACTTGGCCTAAAATGTATACTGCTACATATCTTTGGTAACAAAACAAAACATTTTTAGATATTATTTAGTCTGGGTGAAAGTTATAGGGTCTAAAAGCTATGGTACCAATTACTGAAAATTTATCAATTTGATCACATCTGATGTACTGACATCCTCTCTCATTTCTTGAGACCCTAACATGCCAGAAAAGTACAAATACCCCCCAAATGACCCCTTTTTGGAAAGAAGACATTCCAAGGTATTTAGAAAAAGGCATTGTGAGTTTTTTGAAGTTGTAATTTTTCCCACAATTCTTTGCAAAATCAAGATTTTTTTCATTCTTATTTTCTTTCCACAACATTTTCATATTAGCGGGTTATTTCTCACACACAGCATATGCATACCACAAATTACACCCCAAAACACATTCTGCTATTCCTCCCGAGTATGGCGATACCCCATGTGTGGGACTTTTACACAGCGTGGCCACATGGAATGGCGCCAAACTTTGCGACTTAAAAATCCCCATAGGTGACGCTTTAAATATTTTTACTGGTTACATCATTTTAGTTGGAGAAGAGGTCTAGGGCCAAAATTATTGCTCTCGCTATAACGTTCGCAGCGATACCTCACATGTGTGGTTTGAACACCGTTTTCATATGTGGGCGGGACTTGCGTATGCGTTCGCTTCTGCATGCGAGCTCACGGGGACAGGGGCGCTGTATGCCCAGAGTATTGCGGAGTATGCCCAGAGTATTGCGGAGTATGCCCAGAGTATTGCAGAGTATGCCCAGAGTATTGCAGAGTATGCCCAGAGTATTGCGGAGTATGCCCAGAGTATTGCGGAGTATGCCCAGAGTATTGCGGAGTATGCCCAGAGTATTGCGGAGTATGCCCAGAGTATTGCGGAGTATGCCCAGAGTATTGCAGAGTATGCCCAGAGTATTGCAGAGTATGCCCAGAGTATTGCAGAGTATGCCCAGAGTATTGCGGAGTATGCCCAGAGTATTGCGGAGTATGCCCAGAGTATTGCGGAGTATTGCCCCCCAGAGTATTGCAGAGTATGCCCAGAGTATTGCAGAGTATGCCCAGAGTATTGCGGAGTATGCCCAGAGTATTGCGGAGTATTGCCCCCCAGAGTATTGCAGAGTATGCCCAGAGTATTGCAGAGTATGCCCAGAGTATTGCAGAGTATGCCCAGAGTATTGCGGAGTATGCCCAGAGTATTGCGGAGTATTGCCCCCCAGAGTATTGCAGAGTATGCCCAGAGTATTGCAGAGTATTGCAGAGTATGCCCAGAGTATGCCCAGAGTATTGCCCCCCAGAGTGTTGCCCCCCCAGAGTGTTGCCCCCCCAGAGTGTTGCCCCCCCAGAGTGTTGCCCAGCATTGCAGAGTATTGCAGAGTATGCCCAGCTGAGGTATTGCCCAGTATTGCAGAGTATATGCAGCAGGGATGGCTGAGCAGGGAGGGATGGATGGATGGATCTGTGACTACATTTGTCACAGATCCAGCCCGCAGCACTGGCGCTGCCATCCGCTCCCTCCCCTCTCCTCTCACACTGTACCGATCGGTACAGAGAGGAGAGGGAGGAACCGGCGTCATCAAATGACGCCGGTCTGTTTACATTTGATCGCGCCGTCATTGGACGGCGCGATCACGTGGTAAACCGCCGCTATCCGTGTGCGCGCCCCAGGGGGCGCGCGGGAGCGCGACTCTGGAATCACGTTATATAACGTGATCCCAGAGTTAAGCAACCACCTTGCCGCCGTTATTTTTCGGCAGGTGGTTGCTAAGTGGTTAAGCTAGTGCATTGTTGGTTCACTTACAGTACCTTTCCCTTCCATTTCCCTTCTAAATGTTTTTTTTCTTTGTCTGAATTTCTCACTCTCTGTTCCTCCTCCGTAAGCTTGCCCCCATCATCCGAGCCGTTCTGGCTGGGGGTTAGTCAGTGTGCCCACCCCCTCCCTTGGGACTACATCCCTGCGGGGACGGGCGAGCATTGTATTGTATAAATGGTGGTGTGAGTGCAGGTGTAAAAAGAAATGTGCTGTGTACTCCTGCCCGCTGATTGACTAACACAGCTCTCAGTCTTAAGGCCCATACACACGATCAGACTTTTTGACAACAAATGTCCGACGGACCTGTTTTTGCAGACAATCCGACCATGTGTATGATCCATCCAACAAATTTTTTTGCTTTTTCATCGGACAAATGTTCGCTGGGGGAAAAGACAAACTTTCCGGTAACAAAGGTCCGACATCGTCTAATCCGATCGTGTGTACACAAGTCCATCAGACTAGTCCAAAGTACAAACACACATGCTCAGAACCAATGCTAAAGATCAAAACATGGCTGGAGAGAAAGGGCGCCTCCCCCGAGGGGAAAAGAACGTTGGCTGGAAATAACTAAACGGAGAGTGGCCAAGGAGCAAAATTGATAATATTAGATAGACCGGGTGTCCCCCTTAAGAGATTACCTACCTTCTGGTATAGTAAATTAAGATTCACTATATGATAGTGTATACCAGTGTTTAAATTATGTGTTATAATTATAATGAACAGTTTTTTCTCGCTTTTTAAATGAACAATTGAAAATTTGTATGGTATGAAAATTAATAAAGAATGAATATTCAAAAAATAAAATAAAAGATCAGACAATAGTTGCCCAAAGGGTGGCGGTAAAGAGCAGAAAAAACACATAGTACGTCTATTACGTCACTACGTTCGTGTTTGCTGCCGTGTGTATGCATACCAAGTTCACGGACAACGCCCTTAGGAATAAATTCTATGGAAAAGACAGTTGGAAGTCCGATCGCGTGTATGAGGCTACAGAGTGAGTACATAGAACATAAAATTGCGTATTTTCCCTGAAAGTGATGGAGACCAGGAGCAGTTGTTTTGCCGCCGTACACATGCATTACAAGGTCATTTAACCACTTAACCCCCGGACCATATTGCTGGTCAAAGACCAGAGCACTTTTTGTGATTCGGCACTGCGTCGCTTTAACTGACAATTGCGCGGTCGTGCGATGTGGCTCCCAAACAAAATTGGCGTCCTTTTTTTCCCACAAATAGAGCTTTCTTTTAGTGGTATTTGATCATCTCTGTGATTTCTATTTTTTGCGCTATAAACAAAACTAGAGCGACTATTTTGAAAAAAATGCAATATTTTTTACATTTTGCTATAATAAATATCCCCCAAAAATGTATAACACATTTTTTTTTCCTCAGTTTAGGCCGATACGTATTCTTCTACATATTTTTCGTTAAAAAAAATCGCAATTAGCGTTTATTGATTGGTTTGCGCAAAATTTATAGCGTTTACAAAAAAGGGGGTAGTTTTATGGCATTTTTATGAATTTTTTTTTTTTTACTAGTAATGGCGGCGATCAGCGTTTTTTTTCATTCCCGAGACATTATGGCATTATGGCGGACACATCGAACAATTTTGACAAATTTGGGACCATTGTCATTTCTATAGCGATCAATGCTATAAAAATGCATTGGATTACTATGAAAATGCCATTGGCAGTGAAGGGGTTAAGTGTGTTCCTGGGTGTGTTCTAACTGTATGAACAGAAGATCAGCGTTTCCCCCGCTGAAAGGACCGAGAGCTTTGTGTTTACAGACAAAGCTCCCGGTCCCCGCTCTGTAACGAACGAGCGCGCGTGCCCGGTGACTAAAGGGAGGACATAGAGCTACGTGCTCTCGCCCAGCAGTGCCGACCTGCCGCCGTAGAATTACGGTGGGCTGGTCGGCAACTGGTTAAAGTGGAGTTTCAATCTTAAAACTTTGTTTTTCATTATTGTGCTCATTAGACCTAAAAAGGAAAAAAAACAAAAACAAAAATGTTTTTTTACTCATCTGGAAATGCCTGTTGCTATGCGGTCCCACGAAATCTGCCTTTAGAATCACCTAGGATTCTGACATCATCTCCCTCTAATGCTCCTGGGAAATGTGTGTCATCACTTCCCAGGATGCAGTGCGCTACCCAATTATCACTCCCCATCCAAGACTTCCAGGAAGTAAGTGCTTGTGGGCTTCACAATGCCCACAAGCAAAATGACAACGGTGTGGACCTAGTTTTATAAACTATCTTTTTTGAATAACTATGCGGAGCGGTGGCAGATTGTAAAATAGTAAGTGACCAGATTAATATTATAAAAACGCATGATAAAAGGACCTACATTTAAAAAATGCTAATTGTGGTTGGAACCCCGCTTTAATATGCTATCTTATACATTTTGTGACTTTTTCTATGTTGAGTACCTTTATACCTGGGACCAGCAGCATCATTTTATAATGTCCTACTCCACTATCATTTAGCTTTGTTTCTCATAAAGGTGTATAATATATATCTGGTCTGATTCCACAGAGTATCGAAAGAATTTAATGTTCCCCATTCTGTCTTCAGCAGTTTGTACTTGAAATAATGTACTATAAAATTACAGTCGGCCCACTTAATCCAGCAGACACTTCATGCTTTTCCTTCGTAGCCCAAGAGGCTTCTTCTTGCTGTAATTGACATTGAACTGCTCAATTCCTCTGCTACACATAATGCATTACACGTATCAAAGATCTCACTGTAATAATGATTATCCTGTACATCTCATGAAAATTTCAATTTCAAAAATGTTTAAATTGCATTCATGGAGGCATATTTATAGAGCAGTGAATGATGGACTCTAGTATTTGCTGCCTTTTTTCCATGCAATCTGGTTGACTTACTAAAGGCAAATCCACTTTGCACTGAAAGTGCACTTGGGAGTGCAGTCGCTGTAAATCTGAGGGCATAGGTGTTGCATTAGGGTGTGCACTTGAAAGCTCAAAAACATGGTACCGATCTCTCACTGTGTTCATTCAGAGAGGGAAGGGGGCGGTAAATGACATTACCCCTTCCCCCACTCATCCTGAAATATCATCTATGTATGCCCACTACAGTATTCAATGGGAGATGTGGGAAGCAAAGCTATGCTGTGGGAGGGGATACTGGTCAGCAGAGGGAATCTGCACAGCAGGGAGTGATTAGGGTGTGCTTGGGCACATCTGGCACACCCTGTGCGCACGCCTATGTCTGAGGGGTAGATCTGAAATGAGGGGAAGGTCTGCTGATTTTATCATCCAATCATGTACAAGCAAAAATGTTGTTTTTAATTTTCCTTGGATGTCCCCCTCAGATCTACAGCGACTGCACTTCCAAGTGCACTTGCTGTGCACTTGAAAGTGCACAGTGGATTTGCCTTTATTAAATAAACCCCAGTGTCTGTAAGAAGATTCATTAGATTTACAAAACATATTTGGCACATTCATTTGTCTGATCGAGATCGTATTCATTGCTGTTTTCCTACTCACCAATGCAGAAGACCTGAAACCTTTGGTCTGGAATTCAATATCCTCTAAGTATACTGTCAAGGAGCAACATCACTAGTAGATATACGTACATGCATGACGTGCATGTATAAAGTGATGACATCAATATCCAAAATCTCAAGCTGACATTTCAGCACCAACTGACGTCCTCGGGGACCAACCAACCCTTACATGATAGGGGCAAAAAAAAGATGAAAGAGCTACTTTTTTTGCCGTATAATGTATGTGTGAAGGTTCACCACAATTACATAAATGTGGTAAACATATTTAGCGTGCTCATTTGCCTTGTTGAGCTATTTTCATCACTGTTTGCCTATTCACCAAGGTAGGGGAGGACTTGGAACCTTTGGTTTGGAAAGGCAAAAACAGCCAACTAAAGGAATATAAATACTGCAGCACTTAAAGTGAAGAAATCTTCTTACACTTAGAATGTCTTCTTATCCACACTGTAACCTCCACCATATACAGTATATAGATTAGCAGCTCGCCGAATTATAAGACCCCCAACAATTAAGAGGCCAAATGCACATAATGGGGTTGATTTACTAAAACTGTAGAATGCAAAATCTGAAGCCTAACCGAAAGCTTCCGACTGCTGCTTGTGACCAGGAGTTTTTGGCTCACATGGTCACGTGACAGCTAATCATGGCGGCCACTTGCTCTTAAGCCCTGCCCCGCCTTGCCTTCTGGCATAATAAATCTCTTAAAGGGCCCGGGAGGTGCTGGCGTGAAAAGGTTGATAAATGAATCTGTACTGCCAGCATTCTGTGCAAGTCAAGACTTAAAGTGGAGGTTCACCCTAATATTTCACTGTGTATGACTAATAGTGCCTCCCATTGATCATTAAAAATCGGTGTTTTTTTAATTTTTTTTATAAAGGCTTACCGTTATTTTATCAAGATTGTTGCCTGTCAATCAATTGTCCCCGCGGGTGAATAGGTGTTTCTTTCTTTCCCCCGACGCGCTCAGTCTCCTGGGAATTAGTTCAGACGTTCCCAGGAGACGATCTGTCATGAAATCGCGCAATATTTTCGCGGTCACGTGACTCGGCAAGCTGGTCATGTGACTCGGCAAGCGGGTCATATTGACGCCGGCCGTTGCCATGGTAACTGTGAAGTGTTGACGGCGCCGCTCGCAGTCAACACAGCACAGCAAAGGACATGCGCGGGATACAGCGGTGCATGCTGGGACGCCAGCATTCACCGCCGTATCCCGGAAATCAGTACTGCTGGGCTTCAACGTGCCCAGCGTGCCATTAATAAAAATGAAAACTGCCTGCAGACAGAGATATAACATATCGTTTGGCAGTATAATCTCATCCTGGGGGCTGATAGATTAGGACACACGGGCTGATAATTTAACAAGGTAAGAGGAGCATAAAACTTAAAAAAAAAAAAAAAGGAAAATCGATTGAACCACCCCTTTAACGGTGGGATGGACCTTGCTGGAGGTCATCTGTACTTTACTATGGTAAAATACCCATAAAGTATAATCCAAAACCACACACGTCACCACTCTCCAGATTGTGATATCAGATGTGTTCTAAGATACCCCCAAAATAACATTTTAATTCTCCATATAGATCGTTCAAAGCAATATATTTAAAGAAATTAAACACTCAAACCATTGACAAAAAGTCCACCATGTAACTACAACTTATGAAACATATGAAAACTGTTTTGCATACAGGTATACCCCACTTTTAAGTACACAATGAGGTTTATTTACTAAAGCTGAAAAGTGCAAAATCAGGCTCACTTCTGCATAGAAACCAATAACTTTCTAACCCCAGCTTGTTCAATTAAGCTTTGGTAAAAACAAAAAAAAAACAAAAAAAATGGAAGTTAATTGGTTTCTATGCAGAAGTGGGCCTGGTTTTGCACGTTCCAGCTTTAGTAAATAAACCCCATTGTGTACTTAAAAGTGGGGTATGCCTGTAATATAAACTAAATATACTGTCAAGTAGCAACGCCACTGATAGATCCACGTGCATGCATGCGCATTTGCATAGCATGCATGCGTAACGTAATGACATCATTGTGTGACGGCTCTATCCAATGCGTTTCATCACCAATCGATGTCCTCATGGATCAAATTAAGTACCCCTTTCATTTTAGGGACAAAATGGACAAGAGTGTTTCCTTTTTGTCATACGTTGTCCATGGGAAGATTCTCTGCATTTACAAAACATATTCAGCATGCTCATACGCAAGACATATTCACTGTCATTTGCTTATTCACCAATTCAAGGGAGAACCTAGAACCTTACCCTGGAGGGTAAACACAACCAACAAGCCCTTGCATGGTAGGCACCGGTTTTTGTGGGCTAAAGCAGGGCTCAGAATTTCAAGCCCTGAGCTACTTACTAGCCAGCAGCGGGGGTTCAGGGGCGCCGCCCCCCTAATCTCAGTGTGCCTGGCCACTAATCTTCATGCAGGGCGCCGGACGCAGAGTTCTACAGGTTTTTTTTTTTTTTGTGAATCACGTAATTAGAGCCGGAGACTTAAAAAATGATGTGGATGCAGCCCTGAGCCCACCAACTTGTGACAATAGCAAATTAACATAAACTATTGTCTTTCTGCTTCTCCTCCCGGCCAATCAGGACAGGAAGTGGGTCCGGAGACTGGATTGGCCTGGGAGGATAAGTGACTGGATTGGCCGGGAGGAGAAGCCTGGGAAGCCACCGAAGCCTCCTGGGACCTGGATGGGGTAAGTGTGGGGGCTGGAGGGCTTGCGAGCCGAGCTTGCAAACGGGCAAGCGGGACTGCTGAGGGGGTGGGTATTGTTTTTTGTTTGCCGCACCCTGCCCTCCCAAAAATGGAGCACCACCACCACTGCTAGCCAGGTCGTAAGAGTTACTCGCCACCAGTTACCCCACCCAACCTCTACCCTACCAAGCCCCTAATTCCGCCCCTAAACACAGTCTCGTAAATGATCTCATGAAATAACACTGTTACATTTTTTATGCAGAATTAAGCTGCAAAAAAAGATATTAACAACAACTTTAACAATATTAACATAAAGCATATTTCATTGATCTGACTGTGATAAATAAACTAAGGATAAAATATGATGGGCTACTGTAGGCACTGTACACTTCATTACTGTAAATATTTCAATTCTATATTAAATATAACATTAAAAAAATGAAAAACAACAAACGACACTTTTGCTGATATATGATGCAGAGACACTTACAGTGGTGCACATCACTGGACAGTGGAGCGGGAGCAGTCCAAGCAGCCAATCACCAGTTTGTTAATAGGAAAAGTAAAATTTGGCAGCTCCGGCCCAACCCCCCTCCCTGCCCTCACCTCATCTATTTTTTTGCCAACTCCGTCTGTATGCCAGGTCCTGCTAGGAGAATGACAGGGGGCTGGGGGGAGAATCCGTTCCCATTCATCCCAGCCTGCCACCCCCCCCCCTCTTTTCGATGAAGATTCAGACTCGCCCTCAGCTTATTTTCACTCTCCTAATGTGAGCAGATGAGTGAAAATATTGAGGGCTGGGTAAAAGTAAATGTGCTATGGCGCTGCAGTGATTAATGAGCCTGGGGACGGTTGGTTAGGAGAACAAATAAGTATTTACATTAACAGTACAGCAATCAGCATCAGGGAGATATCCTACTGACTGCAAGTTTTGTGCCTTGTGCTGATTTTCCCGATTGTGATTTTGGCTACTTAATTCCTCCATGACACATGGGAGAACAGTTGACACATGCAAATCTGCAAATCTGCCTTTAGAACTGTTTCTAAAAATCTTATAGCCACTCAGACACAATCGTTGGTGGACACATTTGCAATACTCTGTGGCACATTGTAATTTCCTAAAATGTTATACGGGGCAGATTTCTAGAGCTTTAACCAAACTAGTTATCCCACTGCCCTATCTAAGAACACTTAAGTTCATGCTTGTCAAAGCATACAAATATGGAGGCTGCCATTCCTCACCTAATTCTAAAAATCCTAGTTGTCTGACTGTGCTAAGTTTCAATACTTCTGAAGAAATATTGAATCACAACAAGCCAACTAAAAGTAGAGGTACGAGCACCAGTGTGACAAATAGATAGCTGACATTTTCAGCAGGAGAGCTCAGCAATGGCAGCATACACATTTCTTTCAAGACAAGTTTCCTTAATTAAAGTAAAGTGTAGCAAGGAAATGATATATAAAAATATATTTTTTTCATTAAAAGGATATTTTATATTTAAATATTATACCTTACTGCATGAATGATTTCTAGACTACTATGGTCTAAATTCTTGTAGCCTAAAATGTACTTACACTAACATGTACTTATAACCAGTCCAGCTCCATCCAGAATGTTATTTCAACCTTTTGTAGGTATAGATGAGTTTAATTATAAATCCCACAGAGACTAGGGGGACCCCCTGCAGTTGTCTATGTCCCCATCCCCCAGCAACAAGAATGTAATTAATGTGCCTTTCTCTTGTTGTTGGATCCTAGATTATTTATTTCTACATTATGACAATATTGTCAGAGGAGGGAGACATCATGATTTGTCAGTGCAATGATAATAGCAGCTGAGAAGAACTGTGAGTTCTGGTGGGGCAGACACTGGGGTTTAAAAAAACATTTTATAATTCTGCATGAACATATTGAGGAGAAAATGTTCATCACTGATATGCTGCTTTGCTCATGAACCAGTCTATGATTCATCAATGATGTAAAACTGAAACATTAGTTTTGGGTGGGATTTACTTTTGATAAGGCAAACTGCAATCTACACAGCACAGTAACTCATAGCAACCAGTCAACAAACATTACTCATTGTCCTCACTACTTTACACTCATAAAACATTTAATTGCCTTGCTCCATGGAAAATGTATATTTTATCTATGATAAGCGTTCTTAGTAATTGTTTTGGATTTAAAATCATATTAAGGAATTTTAAAATCCTGCATATAGTTAATTTCAAAAAATCCTCAAATTTTATAATATACCATCTGGATTATACAGTATATGTTAAAATAACCCTTCTTGTCTCCTTAGATATGCACCACTCCAATATTCAAATTTTTCTAGCATTGCGACTAAGTTTAATGTAAGGTTGGCCTTATTGGTTACTGCAGCCCTGAAGGGAGATTGTGTGCACAAGAGATGGTAGGAGTTAAATGGGCACATTTTAAAGTCTATGTGTAAGTGCATCATTATTTAAATAATCAGAAGATGAGCAGTTTCTATGCTGTAAACGCACATTTATATGTATATATATGTAAACTACATTACATATATTTTTCATAAAAGTGCATTTTAACAGCAGTGTTATATGCATTTCTAAAATATATTTCTAATCTTGACATGCAACGTCTGAGTCCATATTGGTCATTCAATTTGATGTCATTATTCCAATAATCATTATAGATGCCTGCTACTTGTTAGTGGGAATGCCATTAAAATTCATGACGGAACTGCATTTGCCATTACCCTATATACTAAGTAAAACATCTCTGGGGAATGCCACCCTTTTACCTAATAAAGAAAACTGTGTACCATAATAGATTGCTTTCAAAATGAATCACCTTTTAGAATATTGTTGCTTTTAAAGCATGTAACAGTTAATTTCTTCAGACTACATATCACATCTTGAGTTCTAGAGAACATTGAGAGAAACATAGATTCTAAAGTGACCCTTCTTATCAAAGACATTACTAGGTCTTTCATAATAAAAGAAAAACATTCATTGAATTGTTTTAATTTATTACTATGTAAACATGAATATGGCACCATTAAAGTACTGTATGAAATATTTTGAGGCTCATAAGTAATGCTGGCTTTTTGCCAATTGTTTTAAGTTTATATCACAGACAGGTTGGTACATACCACGTAACTGGCACATAGGAAGGAGATGTTCAAGAGTCCATTTTACAGCACAGAACCTTATGTTCTATTTTAATAGCAACACACATGACATACATACTAAAGAGATGTCTTCAAAGGCCACCTACTGCTACTAGGTAGGTGCAGATGTTGTGGCAATGTACTGTAGTTACTTAGCACTATGGGATGTTAGGAGTGCTTAGTAGCATATGAGATTTTACTTGCAGCTCTGAAGTCTTGTTCTGTAATGTTTCTCCTTTGATAAGGCAGGGATGAATGTGTCACTATGGGAGCCTTTAAGGTGGCTCCACATATACATGTCCTCAGAACCTCCAGTGTCACGTCTGAACCCTCTGAGGTCATGACCTCCAGAGTGCAGTTCCATCAGCTCTAGTTCATGCTTGGTGGCGGTCTCTAAAACCCTCTGCTTGTTGTAATACTTTACAAAATTGTTTATAATAGGGTGAATTGGGAGGGCAATAGCGATTACTCCACAAAGAAAACTTGTGGCTGCGTTTAGTTTGCCTAGAGTGGTTTTGGGATATATGTCACCATAGCCCACTGTGGTCATAGTGATGATGGCCCACCAGAAAGACTGAGGGATGCTTTTAAACAAGGTATCTGGGTGACTCTGTTCCATGGTGTATCCCAGGGCTGAAAATACAAAGATCCCCACTGCAAGGTACATCAACAGTAGACCCAACTCTTTGAAACTGCTCTTGAGGGCATAGGTTAGGGTCTGCAGCCCAGAGGAATGGCGGGCCAGCTTAAAAATCCTGGCAATCCTCATGATCCTAAGGGCCTGGACAGCCTGCTGGACATTAGTCAACTCCATCATGCGTGCCCCTAGATGGGTCAGAGTAAGGCTGACATAGAATGGGAGGATGGCCAGCACGTCAATGATATTCATAAAGGAAAAAGTAAAGTGTAACTTGTTGGGGGAAGACACAAGTCTTAGAAGATATTCCAGGGTAAACCAGCCAATGCATGCTGTCTCTATGTTGTCTAGAACAGGGTGCTCTAGGTGGTTCCCTTCTTCATCTTCCACCTGCATTTCAGGAATGGTCCCTACACACATTACTACTGATGAAGTCAGGATGAATAGGAAGGAGAGCACAGCTGTGACCCTGGCAGGAAAAGAGGATTCTGGTTTCTCCATGAACTTCCAGACATATTTCTGAAACCTTTTCCAGCGGCTCTCGGTGGTGTCAACACCTAGGTCATCCAGGATGGTCTGTACCCTCTTGGCTATCTCCTCCAGTTCCTCCTTCTTCTCACTTAGGTGGCTCTTACAGCACTCATCCAGAAAAGACAAGTCCACTTTCCAGAACTCCATCTCATTCTTAAAACAAATGGGACATATCCCCTTTTTCATGTGGACCTCTCCATAGTAATACACCTCCATTATACATTTAAAGGCATCAGGGTCTCTGTCAAAGTAAAATTCCCTCTTGCCAGGGTCATAGTCATCACACAAAGAGAAGATAGCATCATACCCCCCTGCCAAGCAGCTGATCAGCTCTGCCAGTCTGGTTTCTGGGTACCTGTTTAGGATGTCTCCATAGAGGATCTGCCTTATGCCTCCAACATTGACAATGACTTCTACCTCTTCACTGCAGTCTGACCCGTTCCTGCTCAGCTCCTCAAAGCTGGAGCCCATCATCATCATGTGGCTTTAAAAAGAAGATCAGCGATCCAAGAAGTTCCCAGTATTTAAGAATTTCTTCTGAGCCCCCAAGCACCCTGTATGGGGAAAATGTGGGTTACATCGCTGAAAAGCCTCCACAATGCATGACTCCCAGCAAGAAATCAGATGGGAATATAATGGAATATTATACAGAATGTTCATTGATTAGGTGCTTCTCACTCCCCAGGGCTCATCTCCTCTCCAGCGATTCCATAGACACGGGGCTGCTGCTACAAGTGCTATCCCAGCTCTCTTCTCCAGGCTCCAGCACATAGGATTTCATTGAGAGATGCAGTCACCCATCAACATGGTGCTCCCTGGAGGATAGAAGATGCCATTGAGGAGAAGGCAGCGATGTGCGACGACAGCGGAGGAGGCTGGCAGGGTCCGATCTCATGTCAGAGCACCGTGCACACGGGCACAACTTGTGCTGCCTTTCCCAGGGCTGAGCAGGAATCCCGGCGTGACGTCACACACCTTTAATAAGGCTTCCCCCTCCTGGGGACACCAAGGGGACAGCTCCGCGCAGGGCACCGCACAGGACTGCATGCGACAACTGCCACTGGGTTCCCTTTATCCGAACTGTAACTTGCATTAGCTATGCAGACAGATCAGCTGTAGGCACTGAATTGGGAACATGGGAGGGAGAGAGGGAGGGCAGGGAGAAAACCAATGTAAAGTTTAGTTCACTCATTTAATGTCAATGTCATACTGGCTTCTTCTTTATACTTTAAGGAGAAGGAGGGTGACATTGGGAAAGAGAGGCAAGTAAAGATGTATAGAGAGATATGGGCACCGTGTGCAATATGTCAGCACGATATACATATGTATTGGAAATGTATTATTAAAGGAAGGTGAAATTGGGAAAAAGAGGCAATTAAATAGAGGGAGACCTAGGCATTATGTGTAATATGTCAGCACAATATACATATGTATTGGAAATGTATACTTAATAGATGAAATTGGGAAAGAGAGGCAGATACAGGAGACCCAGGCAATCTGTGTAATATGTCAGCACCACATATGTATTGGAAATGTATTATAAAAGGAAGGTGAAATTAGGAAAGAGAGGCAGATAAATAGAGGGAGACCTAGGCAATATGTGCAACATGTCAGCACAATATACATATGTATTGGAAATGAGAGAGAGGGGGGGGGGAGAGAGAGTGAGAGAGAGAGAAGAGAGAGAAAAGAGAGAGAGAGAAGAGAGAGAGAGAGGGAGAGGGGGGATTGAGAGAGAGAGAAGAGAGAGAGGGAGAGGGGGGAATGAGAGAGAAGAGAGAGAGAGATGAGAGAGAACTACAAGTGGAGAGTTGAAAATCTGGTGCAGCTCTGCATGGTAGCCAATCAGCTTCTAACTTCAGCTTGTTCAATTAGTCTTTGACAATAAAACCTGGAAGCTGATTGGTTTCTATGCAGAGCTGCACCAGAATTTGCACTCTCTGGTCTTAGTAAATCAACCCTTAGTTGATTTACTAAAACCAGTAGTTTGTCAGCACCATATGCATATATTTTGGAAATGTACTGTTATTTATTCTTTAACCACTTCAGCCCCAGACCATTTTGCTGGTCAATGGTCACTTTTTGCGATTCGGCACTGCGTCACTTTAACTGACAGTTGCGCGGTCGTGCGACGTGGCTCCCAAACAAAATTGGCATCCTTCTTTTCCCACAAATAGGGCTTTCTTTTGGTGGTATTTGATCACCGCTGCGGTTTTTATTTTTTGCGCTATAAACAAAAATAGAGCGACAATTTTGAAAAAAAATGCAATATTTTTTACTTTTTGCTATAATAAATACCCCCAACAAATATATATATATATATATTTTTTCCTCAGTTTAGGCCAATACATATTCTTCTACCTATTTTTGGTAAAAAAAATGGCAATAAGCGTTTATCGATTGGTTTGCGCAAAATTTATAGCGTTTACAAAATAGGGGATAGTTTTATTGCATTTTTATATATATATTTTTTTTAACTACTAATGGCGGCGATCAGAGATTTTTTTTTCGTGACTGCGACATTATGGTGGACACTTTGGCCAATTTTGACACATTTTTGGGACCATTGTCATTTTCACAGCAAAAAATGCATTAAAAATGCATTGTTTACTGTGAAAATGACAATTGCAGTTTGGGAGTTAACCACAAGGGGGCGCTGAAGGGGTTATGTGTGACCTCATATGTTTTTCTAACTCTAGGGGGGTATGGCTGTAGGTGTGACGTCATTGATTGTGATTCCCTATATAAGGGAACACACGATCAATGACGGTACGTGGATGTGCCCAGCCGTGCCATTCTGCCGACGTATATCGGCGTGAAGGGGTCCTTAAGTGATTAAGGTTAAGTGTTGGAGATTTATTTAGGATCAGAGGTTTGGGATGTATTTTAACTGTTAGGATTGAGGTAGGGGTATAGGTTTAGGAGGTTTTGGGTTTTGGGTTTTTGCGATAGGCAGACAAGCTCACTTTAGCCCTTAAAACTTAACTCTTAACACATACATTTTTTTATTAAAATATATATCTCAATAACAACTAATGATCTAAATCCACTTTGTGTGCATCGCATCTCAATACAAACCCAGATACCCCCCCCCCCCCACCTTTTCCCCTTCACCCTTCCATCTTTCCTCCCACTCTTCACATCCCCTTCTTTTCTTCCACTCTTCCTTCTTTCTTTCCCTCCCATTACCTCCCCCCTTCCCCCTCCCCCTCCTTCTCTCCCTCTCAAACCCCCCTCCTTCTCTCCCTTCCAAACCCCCCTTCTCTCCCTCCCAAACCCCCCTTTCCCCTCCTCCTCTCCCCTCTTTCTTTTCTTCTTCCCCTTTCCCCTTTCCAAAATCCCCCCTATCCCCCCCTTTTCCTCCCTTGTTTCCCCCCTGCCTTCCCCCTCCCATTCCCGTTTGCCTCCCTCTCCCTTCCTTTTTCCACCTCTTTATTTCTTTTCCCCACTACTTGAGTGGTTATCACCCTCAGTCTCATTAGTGGACCCACACTTGAACCTTAGTTAGAACCATATATGAAGTTTTACAGATCTCATGCTACTTCAAAAGATGCATTTGACCTCACCCGATCACACTTCTCAAGCCTCCCTACTGATCAGTGAGGCCACCCATTACATTAGAGGGCCAACTGAGACACTCTGGAGGCAGCAATGGAGCGAGGCCAAGATTTGGCTATAACTTTCACTGCTTGATTTGCTGAATCTACTTATCATTTCTGTGTGTTTTAATGAGAATAAACTGTGCTTACTAGTGGTTGTAAAATGCAATTTAAAAAAAAGAAACAAAAAGGTTTATACTCCCCTGCTCTGTGCAATTTCTCGTGTTCCCTGCCAGGGTTTCTAGCTCTTCCTCTCTGGCGTGTGCCACCATAGCAAGCCACTTCCTGTGGAGGCACTCATGCAGACTCCCTCCTGTCTGCATCTGTAGACACAGATAGTGTGGCTCAGCCCCGCCCCTGGCTCCCTATTGTGATCTCTGTGATTACTCACAGTGTTCACATTGTCCAGGGGCCTTTTACAGCAGACCTGTATCAAGTGATGGCTGTGGCCAATGACAGCTGACAACTTAAAAAAAACTCACTATGTCTCTTACTAAATATCTTGAACTGTCTACATTACGAAAGGGGCATGTATATGTACTGTCCTGGCATTTTAGGGCTTACAGAAATTAGATAGGCCTTTAGCACATGTCAGGAACCATAAACCAGGCAGAGAAAGAAATAGCAGTTAAAATCACACCTTTAATGATATAGCAAAAGTACCACAGTTCAGGGATGTAATCAAAAACAGAAGAAGCCAAAGTTTGGAAGCCAGAGCGGGTAATCAGACAAGCCAGGATCAGGAGACCAGAAGTCAGCATTCTCAGGAGTCAAAAATCAGGAGCAGGAATCATAAAATAAGTCAGCCATGCTAAGTCATACACAGGAACACAGGCAGGAACGCACTGGAGATTATATACCACACAAGGGCAAGGAGGGAATTATATACACTGATTTTGGTTACTTTTACCAAAACATTTTTACCAAAATTTGAAAACAGAATATAAGAATAATATGTATTTATTTCAATTTTTCAGTATTCTTTTGTTTATATAGCAAAAAACAAACAAAACAATGGTGATTAAATACCACAAAAAGAAAGCTTTATCTGTTTTTGAAAAATTATAATAATTTCATTTGAGTACAGTGTTGCATGCCTGAGTAATTGGCATGCAAATTGCGAGAGCACTGAAAGCTGAAAATTGACCTGGGGTCAATAAAATTTGAGGGGGTGAAAGTGTTTAAGGTGGTTGTAATTGCAATAAAAAAATAAAATTCAACAAGCCGGTTAATACTTACATACTGTGCAATGTAATTGCACACAGCAGCCCCGAACCTCCTCTTCTTGGGTCCATAATCAGCACTTCTGGCTCCTCCTCTCTGGCGAGTGCCCTCATAGGAAGTTGCTTCCTGTGGGGGCACTCATGTGGGCTTACTCCCAAGCCTTGCTGTTTGTGTGTATAGACACAGACAGTGTGGCTTTCGCTGCCCTCCAGCTCCCTCGTCACTGGCTTTGATTGACAGCAGCAGGAGCCAATGACTCCCGCTGCCTTAGCAAAGCCAGTAAGACCAGGAAGTGAGGGAAGAGAAAAGCTGCAGATGAGCACAGAGCTGGATTGACCGAGGGCTCAGATAAGTGTAAAGAGGAGTGAGGGGGGATACTAATACCTAAACATTTTTTACCTTAATGCAAGGAATGCATTAAAGGTAAAAATGTTTAGGCTTTATAGCCACGTTAATTATGTGACTGTTTTGAGTGACCAATGTTTATGATATAAGCAGCGCTGCAAAGGCGTCCATGCCCTGCTGGTGTCGTCAGACGCCGACGGGACGGAGGAAGCTTAAAGTGGTTGTAATGGTTCGATTTTTTTTTAAAATAACAAACATGTCATACTTACCTTTATTGTGCAGATCGTTTTGCAAAGTGGCCTCGAATGGCGTTTTCTGGGGTCCCATGTCAGCTCTCGGCTCCTCCCCGCCTCAGATAACCCTCTCTGGGGTTACCTTGCGGACACGCTCCTGAGTCCTGTATTCAGCGTCCATAGCCACCCAGTACAGGACTCGGCCCCGCCCCCCCGACGCCTGCGTCAATGTATTTGATTGACAGCAGCACGAGCCAATGGCTGCGCTGCTATTAATCTATCCAATGAAGAGCTGAGAAGCCTGGGCAAAGTAAGAGCATGTTCTCGACGCAGGACTTTCCAGGCCTCAGGTAAGTAAAACAGGGGGCTCGGGGGAGTGGTAAGGATGCATTAAGGTGAAAAAACATGAACCTTTACAACCCCTTTAAATGGCGGCACCTAGCCGCCCTGCACTAACAGGGAATCTGTGCCAGTGAGAGACAGTTGTTTGTCTCCTTTTTGGCATTCCCTCCTGCCTTCCTAGCAAGCCCAGTGGGACCTTCTGTCTGTGTAAGTATGATCTCTTGCAGTCTGTATTGTGTTTATTGGTCCAGCTCCCTGATTTCACTGTGTTGTCGTTGGTTGTCAGTCTGTGGATTTGGAGGGGCACTTGGGTTTGGCTGCTATGGTTGGGCCTCTTTTGTCACAGTTCCAGGCTGACCCATGGACACAGACTCTCATCTGGAAATGGGTTCAATTAAATTAAATTTTGCAATGTATATAATAAGAAACAAATCAAACATACTTTGATTCATCATTTTTCACCGGAGTATGGCTGACTGCGTTCTTTTCCCAGATAATCAGACTCAGTGGTAGATCTGTCAGCAATTACACCCCTGGGGATCCCCCAGGCATAATGAATGTGTTCCCTGCTGCGCATCCCTGTGAGCTACCATTTTTCTCTTCATCCTTTTCCCCTTAATTCGAATTTGGGGATGTGAAGTGGTTATATATTGGCTCTACATTGTCAACTGAAGTTGAGGTAAATCACGCATGTCCTCTTTATAAGAATATGTGATTCTCTAAATATCTGTTAAAAAAATGTTTTTCTTTAACCACTTAAGACCCAGACCAAAATGCAGGTAAAGGACCTTGCCCCTTTTTGCGATTCGGCACTGCGTCGCTTTAACTGACAATTGCGCGGTCGTGCGACGTGGCTCCCAAACAAAATTGGCGTCCTTTTTTCCCCACAAATAGAGCTTTCTTTTGGTGTTATTTGATCACCTCTACGGTTTTTATTTTTTGCGCTATAAACAAAAATAGAGCGACAATTTAAAAAGAAATGCAATATTTTTTACTTTTTGCTATAATAAAAATCCCCCAAAAATATATAAAAAAATTTTTTTTTCCTCAGTTTAGGCCGATACGTATTCTTCTACGTATTTTTGGTAAAAAAAATCGCAATAAGCGTTTATCGGTTGGTTTTCGCAAAATTTATAGCGTTTACAAAATAAGGAATAGTTTTATTGCATTTTTATTAATTCTTTTTTTTTACTACTAATAGCGGCGATCAGCGATTTTTTTCGTGACTGCGACAATATGGCGGACACTTCGGACAATTTTGACACATTTTTGGGACCATTGTCATTTTCACAGCAAAAAATGCATTTAAATTTGCATTGTTTACTGTGGAAATGACAGTTGCAGTTTGGGAGTTAACCACAGGTGGCGCTGTAGGGGATGTGTGCCTATGTGTCTTGTTTACTACTGTAGGGGGGTGTGGCTGTAGGTGTAACGTCATCGATCGCGTCCCCTTATTACAGGGATGACGCGATCGATGCTACAGCCACAGAGAAGCACGGGGAAGCCGTGTGTACACACGGCTCTCCCCGTTCTTCTGCTCCAGGGACGGATCGCCGCACTGCAGCGGCGATCGGGTCCACGAATCCCGCGGTCCCGGTCCCGGAGCTTCGGACCGGGTCGCGGGCGCGCGCCCGCGACCCACGGCTGGGTACTAAAATCAACGTATATATACGTTGATGTGCCCAGCCGTGCCATTCTGCCGACGTAAATGTGCAGTAGGCGGTCCTTAAGTGGTTAAACATACCTGTGTTATATATTTTTATCTCTGTTTAGAAATGTATGCTTCCTCTATGGTTACACATGTAGAGTCTCTCTCCTCAATTTAAGATCTATACTGTATCTAGGAATCAGCAACAGATCTGTGATAATTTAAAGCATTTGGTAGGCGTTCATTCTCAACTTAGCAATATGTTATACAAATATATGATATGTAACCCTGACTTTTAATTAATTTGATATTATATCAAAATTAATCTACCTGTATAAGATGTCTTATATTTGTTGTTTCTTTTGTAGTACATAAAAAACTTCTCGCAACACTGTCAAATCTCCTGAGGAAGCTCCTCTTTGAGCAAAACATGTAGAGTAAGAAGTGGTTGCAGTTGTCATATAGACAATATATTTTTGTGAACATGTATTGTTGTTTTAAAGAAACAATATTTATCAATAAAATGTATATATTTTTACTAAATTGTTTTAATATTTTTTTGGTGCCCATAAAGTTTCATTGTTTCTTCCAAAAAGTTATTTATTCATTAGGGATGTGGTACCCCAAAATGATCTCTCATTTCCCAGCTTCAAAATAAATACAATGTTTATGATAGGTTTACTCGTGTTTTATTAATTATTTTTAAATCTAATGCAGAAATATAAGGCAGAATCCTTGTGAGACCACAGTACATATGAACTTACTGCTGACATGCAGTTCTACAGGCCACATGTTCTTTAAGACATTCAGGGCTCAAGGGGAATACAAGGAGATTCCTATAAAACAAGACTTGATTCTACATTTCCAAACACTGGCAGAGCTGATCTGTATGTGCGAGAGCACCGAATGTCTGTCCTATGCTATTAATCCCCCGGACTAGTGAGCCAGAAAATATTGCCGTGACATACAGTATTAGCCATTCTGAGGAGCAACAGACAGCAAATGATATGCATAGCTTCAATGCAGGGGGTCACAAAACACAGGGAAAGCTAAACAGGTTTTTTTTTACAGTCGTAGAGAAAATGAACAGTGTAGTATATCCATATCAGTTTTATAGGGCAGCGCAATGGCTAAGTGGTTAGCACTTCTGCCTGGCAGCACTGGGGTCATTGGTTCAAATCTCAACCACTGCAGCACCTGCAGGGAGTTTCCCTCACACACGCCAAAGACATGCTGGTAGGGTATTTGGCTCCTGTCTAAGTTGACCCTAGAATATGAATGAATGTGAGTTAAAGGGTTTGTAAAGGATTTTTTTTTATCTTAATAGCTTCCTTTACCTTAATGCAGTGCTGTTTCCATGTGCTGATGGTTCGTTTTGCTCTCAAGTTGCTGTAATTCTTCTCTGATCTCCACACTTCCTGGTTGTCTGTTTCCTGATGACCACAGTACTGTGAGCTTTCTCTCTGTGGTCACTAATCAAGGAGGTGTGATTACTGTGTGTCTAAAACCCCTCAGCACCAATCACTTTCGTTTTACAAACCATCACTGCCCTGTATTGGCTCTGTGGCTCTGTACATCACAGAAGCAGGAAACAGCATGCAAAAACTAAACTAGAACTGTAGGTATATTATATGATTGATTTTTTTTATATTTTTAATCATTTTTAAAAGGAATCAGTTAACTATTATGTCTCTATACCCTGTAAACAGTCATTTTAGCAACAACAACAAAAAAAAGTTTCCTTTACAACTCCTTTAAGGTTAGATTGTTAGCTCCTCGAGGGCAGGGACTATATGTAAAATTCTACACAAATTGTTGGTGCTGTATATGTAACTGTAATAAATAATAGAAAGGGAAAAATGTATGTCCATCAGATTCTTTTCTGCTGTAAACCAGGATGAAATTCATTATGATGGTCTTGCTATATAGCAAGCCACTGACCCGGAGCAAGAATACAGGTCATGGGGTCTGACTTCACTGGATGTTTGCTTGTTCCAGGTTAGTGACTTACTATGTAGTGAAGCAAGGATAAAGGTGACACGCCAGTAACTTGCACCTTTGAAAACCAAGCTATGTCTTCTTTCATATTCCTGCCCTTTAAAAGCCTTTATTAAACCAGTGTGATATGGGGTGAATAAGCTAAGTGGTACTGCAGTTTTGAATGAGTTGGGCCAGTACAAAGACGTGTCAGCGCTCTCTTATTTAACAAACTTAAAGGGGTGTTCCACCCAAATGTAATGTTTATTAAAAGTCAGCAGCTACAAAAAGTGTAGCTGCTGGCTTTTAATAAACAGACACCTACCTTCTCCACGTTCCAGCGACGCGCCGACCGGGGCTCCGCTCCTCTCCCCCCCTCCCCGGCCGGCGTCCTCATTGCGGCGAGCCGCACTGCGCATACGCGTGCGGTGCGGCCCGCCGCTGATTGGACAGGCGATCGTCTAGGACCTGTCAGTGTCCTATACGATCGCCAAAGGGAGGGGCTGCAGTAAGGCAATTAGGCCTAATCGCCTTACCAGCCCCTCGGCGGAAGCAGGAAGTGGGACAGGAAGTCCCACTCCTACTGAAGCCCCCACTCCCCCCCCCCAAAAAAAATTACATGCCAAATGTGGCATGTAAGGGGGAGGGGAGGGGATTAAGCGGAAGTTCCATTTTTGGGTGGAACTCCGCTTTAAAGAAAACAAAGTGTCTTGTGTCAATATTTTCCCATGCATGGGTTTCTCCTAGTACCCCGGGCTCTTTCACTCTCCCGTAACTTACAGACCCCCTCCAGTCTCCTGGACGTACTAGTTGCCTCAACTCTCTTCTGCTACCTTGCTCAGATGTCCCAACTCTCCCAGTTCTGCAGGTGAGGAATCTCTCCCACACAGACTACTGTCTCCCGAGTGGTTCACCTCGCCTGGCTGCAGCACACACTTGTCTCCAAACAAAGCCCCTAAGCTTTGGCCAGCTCCTGGCTTATAATGGATATGGACACATGGTCCCAGGATTAAAGGCTTGCTTACACCCAAGACACTTTGAAGCATTCAGGCTCCAGACCCTGATCAGGGATTAAAAAACCTAGAGAAAGCTGTAACCCCAGTCTTCTTTACTCAGACAATAATCTGGAGTAGGAATGAGTCCGATGTTCGAGTTAGTTCAATGTAAGTTTGAGTCGAACATCGGGGGTTTGTTTGCTTGAAAACAAACCGAACATATGGGGCACTCGTGGCAAATTTGAGCGCCGCAGGAAGGCCCATAATGTACTGCGAGATCCGAAGGGTCTGGTATGGATTGGGGAGGGGGGACCATACGCCTTTTTTGCAATGGTTTTTTATCTATATTGCCGGGAGACGACAATGCACTACAGTCGCAAGCAATTTTAAATGAAATTCTTTCCTTTACAAATGTCATTTTGCAGCGGTACTGTAATAAATATCGGAAAGATGCACTACTTTACAGGCAGACTAGGGGGACCCCCAGGCACAATAATTAACCACTTAAGGACCGCCGCATGTACATTTACGTCGGCAGAATGGCACCAACAGGCACATCAACGTATATATACGTTGGTGCCTTGGGGGGGATCGTACCCCCCCGTACATGCGGCGGTCCGCGCGGCTGCAGGAGCGATCCGACAAGTGGGGGCGGCTATCCGTTTTCATCCGCCCCCTCCGTATCGCTCCCAGCCAATGCGCGCGCCCGCCTGACCTGTCACTTCCTCCTCCTGTGTAAACACAGGAAGGAGGAAGCGACGTGATCTCTCCCTCGGCGTTTGTTTCAAGCGCCGCTGAGGAGAGATCACAACACAACAAGTAAGTCCTGCACCAACACTACACTACACACACACAAAATCACATTTAACCCCCGAGATCGCCCCCCCCCTCCCCCCTGTCACAGTGTCACTGAATGCAGTAATCATACATGTATGATTACTGTATTTAGTGTCAGTGTGACAGACAGTGTGACAGTCAGTCAGTGTTAGTGTCAGGGTAGCCCCCCCACCCCCCCCCAATAAAGTTTTAACCCCTTGATCACTGCCCTAGTTAACCCTTTCACTCCCTATTGCCAGCATCACTAAGCGATCATTTTTCTGATCGCTGTATTAGTGTCGCTGTTCCCGCTAGGTAGCTAATTTTTTTTTAATGCGATTTTTTTTTTACTAAAGACATGCGGCTAAATAAATTTTGGCCTAAATGTTTGACTAAAATTTAGTTTATTGGTTTTTTATTATAACAAAAAGTAAAAAATATTGATTTTTTTCCAAAAATGTCGCTCTATTTTTGTATATAGCGCAAAAAATAAAAATCGCAGAGGCGATCAAATACCACCAAAAGAAAGCTCTATTTGTGGGAAAAAAAGGACGCGAATTTTGTTTGGGAGCCACGTCTCACGACCGCGCAATTGTCTGTTAAAGCGACGCAGTGCCGAATCGCAAAAACCCCTTGGGTCATTTGCCAGCGTATTGGTCCGGGTCTTAAGTGGTTAAAGGAATATTTTTATTGTTTCACTTTAAGCTTTGTTAAAGTCACTGCGCCTGAAAAAACTGTAATTTTAAAAACTTTTTTTGCATTGCTACATGTCCCCTGGGGCAGTACCCAGGTCCCCATACACTTTTTATGGTAATAACTTGCATATAAGCCTTTAAAATTAGCACTTTTGGACGCAGCTTGGGCAATTGGTAGTGCGGTGTGCCGCTCTGACACCCAGCATCTCCGATCCCGGTAAAGAGCCTATGACGTAGGCTCTTTACCATGTGATTAGCTGTGTCCAATCACAGCTGGTCACATCGCAACTAGGAAGTACCGTTTATCAGATTTTCTTCTATTCGCGCTGGCAAGGCACGAGTAGAGGAGAGCCGATCAGCAGCTCTGACAGGGGGGTCTGCACTGATAATCAGCATACTGATCATCAGTGCGGACCCATCAAGGATGCACACTAGAGCCCACCAGGGATGCCAACCCATGCCCACCAGGGCTGTCAATCAGTGCCCATGAAGGATGCCAATCAGTGCCCATCAGTAATGCCTGTCAGTGCTGCCTATAAGTGCCATCTGACAGTGCCCATCAGTGCTGCCCATCAGTGCCACCTATAAGTGCCCATCAGTGCAGACTATCAGTGCCCATCAGTGCCACCTATTAGTGCCCATCAGTGCCACCTATAAGTGCCCATCAGTGCCACCTATCGGTGCCCATCAGTGCGGCATATCAGTGCTGCCTATCAGTGCTGCATATTAGTGCCTCATCATTAGTGCCCATCAGTGTCGCCTCATCAGTGCCACCTCATTAGCACCTGTCAATGCAGCCTCATTAGTGCTCATCAGTGAAGAAGAAAACGTACTTATTTACAAAATCTTATAACAAAAACAAAGAAAAACTTTATTTTTTCAAAATTTGCAAGAATTTTTTTTATAAAAATGTTTTTTGGGTACAGTGTAGTATGACCGCGCAATTGTCATTCAAAATGCAACAGCGCTCAAAGCTGCCTGGGCAGGAATGGGGTGAAAGTGCCTGGTATTGAAGTGGTTAAAGAGATTGTAACTGTATCAGTGCACATGCAACAACACACTTTTTTAACCTATTTATAAGTTATATAGACTGAGTTTGGGATTAAAAGTACCAGTTCAGTGTGTGCTGTTGACACCAATGCCGCGTACACACAATCACTTTTTGTGATGAAAAAAAACAACGTTTTTCCAACTTCATCATAAAAAACGATGTTGCCCACATACCATCGTTTTTTCAAAATGCTCTAGCAAAGCGTGGTTACGTACAGCATGTACGACGGCACTCCATTCAAGCTCCTGTCTCATAACTTGCTTCTGAGCATGTGCGGGTTTAAAACGTCGTTTTAGCCCACACACGACATAAAAAATTGAAGCATGTTGGAAAAAAATTTTTTTGTCGTTTTTCAGAAGAAGGAAAACGTTGTTTTAGCCCACACACAATCATTTTAAATGACGTTTTTTAAAACAGCGTTTTATTTCATCACAAAAAACGACCATGTGTACGCGGCATAAGCTATGCAGTAGAATAAAGACCTTACGTAATGTCTCCAAACTACAAGCCGACCTCAATGCACTTAATTGGCAAATTAAGTTTATTGTTGATGTACGTAAGTTATGGGTGCTAATAAGTAGTGTTGAGCGGAATACGCCATATTCGATTTCGCGATATTGCGCGAATATATAGAAGAATATTCGCGAATATTCGCTAATATCGAATATTCGTGATATTTTATCCAAAAAAAATTTTGCGAAATTTCGCTAATGCGAAAATGATTGCGAAATTCTCATAAATGGAGATCATTTCCTGTATTACTAAACTAATATGCACTAAACACTAACTCTACACTAACTCTACTTAAAAGAAAGGAGAATAAGGGGGCAAAAGAAGGGCGGAGAAGATAATCTTTTGCATCAGAGCCAATCAGAATAACTCGAATATTCGGCAAAAGGAATATCGCGCAATATTCCTTTTGCCGAATATTCAAGTTATTCTGATTGGCTCTGATGCAAAAGAAGGGCGGAGAAGATAATCGCGCAATATTCCGTTTGCCGAATATTCGAGTTATTCTGATTGGCTTTGATGCAAAAGAAGGGCGCATCAGAGCCAATCAGAATAACTCGAATATTCGGCAAAAGGAATATTGCGCGATTATCTTCTCCGCCCTTCTTTTGCATCAGAGCCAATCAGAATAACTCGAATATTCGGCAAAAGGAATATCGCGCAATATTCCTTTTGCCGAATATTCGAGTTATTCTGATTGGCTCTGATGCAAAAGAAGGGCCGAGTAGCTGATGCGATTCTTTTATGTTGCCGAAAATTCGCAATGCGAATTTTCGGCAACATAAAAGAATCGCATCAGCTACTCGGCCCAGGGTCTCTCTCTAATCATACCAGCAATGCTTTTAGACGTTGATGGAGATCACTAGGATGTGATCTGTTTTACAAATAAATGTGAAAAAATATGAATATTCGCCATAGCGAATATTCGCCGCAATATTCGAGTTATTCGCGAATACTCGAATATGCAATATTTGTAGCGAATATTCGCAATGCGAATATTCGTGAGCAACACTACTAATAACATGAATACATCATACTGTACGTTCCAGAAGGACAACAGCTGGGAAAGTCAATGATTGAGAAGGATCTTGGTGTTCTGTTAGATCTTAGGCGGCGTACAGACGATCGGACATATCCGATAAAAACGGTCCGCGGACCATTTCCATCGGATATGTCCGATCGAGAGTTTGATCCGATGGCGTGTACACACCATCGGATCAAATTCCCCGCCGCCGGACGGCGCGGTGACGCGGCGGTGACGTTGACGCCCCCGCGTCACCGCCACGTCACCGCACCAGGAAGTAAAACACTTCCGCGCATGCGCCGAATCCATTCGGCAGCGGCGCGGCGGGGGCCGACATGTCTGCTGGTAAGTGTACTAACCAGCAGACATGTCGGGCGGACAGATTCCACCGGATAGATTTCAAAGCTTGCTTTGAAATCTGTCGGGTGGAGAAATCTGTCCGCTAGCCCATACACACGAGCGGAGATGTCTGCTGAAACGGTCCATCGGACCGTTTTCAGCGGACATATCCCCTCGTGTGTACGCCGCCATAGACATAATAATAGGATGCAATGTCAAGCTGAAGCTAACAAAATACTTTCTTGTATTAAAACAGATATAGACTTCAGAGAGAGAGACATCATTTTGCCCCTGTACAAATCATTAATAAGACCTCATCTTGATTATGCAGTTTAGTTTTGGGCACCAAGTCACAAGAATAGACAAACTAAACATGCTTAAGCTGATAACACACAAACATCTGGAGTCCAATTAAAGAAATTAGTTTAGAGGTGTGGCAGTGGCGATGCGTCCATAGTTGGCACAGGAGCACCGCCCCCACTCTCTCCTGCATCGCCACTGATTAGTCAACAATACATAGATTCGTGCATTGCATGAATCTATGTATTGTCGCCGGCGCCACTGCCACCTACTATTCAGATCATTCAGGCCATCTGAATAACAGCAGTTGGTTGGTTTTTGGAAGTGTCTATCAGAGCCTGTTGGCTCTAATCAGCTTCCAAATAGTTAACAGGGTGTGCTTTCCCTGGTTAACACTGATGCCACGTACACACGACCGTTTTTCGGGTTGTAAAAAATGAAGTTTTTTTTTATGTCATTAAAAACGATTGTGTGTGGGCTCCAGAGCATTTTTCACGATGTAAAAAATGGGCATTAGAAATCTCGTACATGCTCTAATATTTCACGTCGTTTTTAACGTTGTCGTTTTTAACGTCGTAAAAAATGGTCGTATGTGGGCTTTAACGACGTGAAAAAAACGTGCATGCTCAGAAGCAAGTTATGAGACGGTAACGTTAGTTCTCGTAAAACTAGCATTCGTAATGGAGATAGCACATTCCTCACGCTGTAACAGACTGAAAATCGCGAATCGTCTTTTACTAACACAAAATCAGCAAGAGCAGCCCCAAGGGTGGCGCCTTTCCGAATTGAAGTTCACCTTTATAGTGCCATCGTACGTGTTGTACGTCAGCGCGTTTTGCTAGAGCATTTTTTTTCACGATCGTGTGTAGGCAAGGCTGTTTTAACGATCGGGATGAAAAAACTTCAGTCAAAAGTTAGACAAACTTTCTATAAACAGAGGCAGTTTAGTACTGTGACTACTAGACGTGGGTGCCCAACCAAGATGACTCCCAATGGGGTAAAGGAGGACCCATTAGTAATAGATAAAGACTTCAATAGATCACTGGAACTGGCAAACATCCCGGTTCATGAGTCTTTGAACAGGCAGGATGTCCGTGACAGAAAACCACAGAGGAATCTGCTACTCTCCAAAAAAAATAAAAAAAATTGCTGTGCACATGAAGTTTGCCAAAGAGCACCTTCTACCTACTTGAAAAATGTTCTGTGGATTAGTGAAAAAAAAGTGGAATTGTCCGGGAAGAATACTCCGCACTATGTATGGTGCTCGGCAGATTGTTTAAAAAAAGAGCTGGATGCATTCCTACGTGCACAGTGCACCAGTGATTGTTGATTCAGGGAATGTGATTGCCCTCTGGGGGATCAGGAAGGAATTTATTTGTTCCTTGCAAATTGGACCATATAGGAGTTGTTTGCCTTTCTCTGAATCAACTGTAGGTATAGAATTTTGTATATAGAGGTTTTATATTTATTTATTGTACTCTAATGGTTTAGCTAGATTGAGTAATGTCTTTTTTTCAGCTTAATACTTAGTAGAGCTGCACGATCTGAACAAAATGAGAATCAACATTTTTTTGCTTAGAAGATAGATCACGATTCTCACGACGTAACATCATCTTTCAAATTAAAACAAACAAATTTGCTAACTTTACTGTTTCATTTATTGTATTGATTAATGTTTGGGGGTTCCAAGTAATTTTCTAGCAAAAAATACTGATTTTAACTTAAGAAACAAGTGTCATAAAAATATTTGGACTTTAAGTGGTTAAACTTCCTGCATTTACACACAGAAGTTTGCTCTAAGAAGGAAGTTAGTTACAATATATCATGTTGTTACAAACTTGGCAGACTGCCTGGGTTTTTTTTTTTACTAACACAGAAGTTTATCCCTTTGATTTAAAAAGGAAGCATTAGAGCCGGTTCACACAGGCACGACTCGTCAGGCGACTTAGTCGCCTGACAAGTCGCGCTCCGTTCTGTACAATGGATTCGTTCTAATAGGAGCTCCGACTTAGAAAAAGGCTTCTGTACTACTTTGGGACGACTTCAGGGCAACTTGCATTGACTTCAATACAGAAGTCATTTTGCAAGTTGCCTCTGAAGTCGTGGGCAGATCGCCTTGCCGAGTCGCTTGGCAAGTCGTGCTGCCCCAGTGTGAACTGGCTCTTAGGTACTGTGTTTCCTGTTAAGATCCTGGCAGACTGCCCGGATATTTTCTTTTGACAGCTGAGTGAGCAGATAAAGTCAGGGGGGTTGAATCGAGATTGTGATTTTTTAACAATGAATTGTGTATCTCTCTACTACGTAGCTATGTAACATTTGAGCACTGCCTCTGATACTGTTGTACCAACAATTCAAGTTTCAGGACACGTTTTCATGGTGTACTGCTTGGACTTTAGAAGTAGGAGATACACCCCAAAAGCATGTCCTTTAATTTCAACTGTAAATCCAATAAAAAAAAAGGTACCCTGAACAGTACAGGATGTGTTATAATTAGGGTTGTCCCGATACCACTTTTTTAGGACCGAGTACAAGTACCGATACTTTTTTTCAAGTAGTCGCCGATACCGAATACCGATACTTTTTTTTTTTTTTAAATGTGTCCACAAATGCAGCCGTGTCCACAAATGCAGCCATGTCCCCCCACAAATGCAGCCATGTCTCCCCACAAATGCAGCCATGTCCCCACACATATGCAGCCATGTCCCCACACATATGCAGCCATGTCATCCACATATATGCAGCCATGTCACCTCCATATCCCCCATATATGCAGCTATGTCACCTCCATATCCCCCATATATGCAGCCATGTCACCCCCATATATGCAGCTATGTCACCCCCATATATGCAGCCATGTCACCCCCATATATGCAGCCATGTCACCCCCATATATGCAGCCATGTCACCCCCATATATGCAGCCATGTCACCCCCATATATGCAGCTATGTCACCCCCATATATGCAGCTATGTCACCCCCATAGCTGCATATATGGGGGTGACATGGCTGCATATATGGGGGTGACATGGCTGCATATATGGGGGTGACATGGCTGCATATATGGGGGTGACATAGCTGCATATATGTTACCCCCATATATGCAGCCATGTCACCCCCATATATGCAGCTATGTCACCCCCATATATGCAGCTATGTCACCCCCATATATCCAGCTATGTCACCCCCATATATCCAGCTATGTCAGCCCCATATATGCAGCCATGTCACCCCCATATATGCAGCTATGTCAGCCCCATATATGCAGCCAGTTCCCACATACCTGCATCCTGCATCGCCGCTGCCGCCGCTTAGTTAATACAGACGGGGAAGATAACAGCTTTCATTTGAATAGCTGTATCGTTTCCTGCCGCGCCGCGTATAGACACTCCCCCTTGCTCGCGATCTGTCCAATCACGAGCAAGGGGGAGTGTCTATGTGCGGCGCCGCGGGAAACGATACAGCTATTCAAATGAAAGCTGTTATCTTCCCCGCCTGTATTAACTAAGCGGCGGGGATGCGGCGATGGTGCGCGGCGGTTAGCAGGAGCGGCGGCGGTGATGGCGGCGGCGGCGGGGGGGGGCGAGTATTCTATTCTGGTATCGGGGGTATTTGCGGGAGTACAAGTACTCCCGCAAATACTCGGTATCGGTCCCGATACCGATACTGGTATCGGTATCGGGACAACCCTAGTTATAATGTTACCTTATGCAAAGCTTGAAAGGGGGTCTTAAGGAGCTATACAATGCTTTGGGCAAACTTGCTCTCAAAGATGATGCCAATATTGTAGAGTGGAGAGAGACAATGGAGAAAACTATATACAGTATCACAGCCATTGCCAATTAATTACTAGTGGAGAAAATCTGTCATTTCTGGTGCTTTTTATCTTTTATTTTCAGAAGAGCCGCTTTGCCATGTGCCTGAAAAATAGAGATATTGGTTCAACCAGGTAATTTGTATTAAAACTTTATCAGCCTAACCCATCTGTCCACTAGTGTTGAGCAGAATATGCCATATTCGATTTCGCGATATATCACGAATATATAGTCGAATATTCGAGATATATTCGCTAAATACGAATATTCGTGATATATTTTGGAAATGAAATCATTGCGAATTTTCGCTATCGCGAATGCGAATGCGAATTGCGAATTGCGAATGCGAATGCGAATATTCGAGAAATGCGGAATGGAGCACTCTGATTGGCTCAGATTATTCGTGATATATTACAATATAAAATAATTGCGAATATTCGAGAAATGCGGAATGGAGCACTCTGATTGGCCCAGAATATTCGTGATATATTACAATACACAATAATTGCGAATATTCGAGAAATGCGGAATGGAGCACTCTGATTGGCTCAGAATATTCGTGATATATTACAATACACAATAATTGCGAATATTCGAGAAATGCGGAAGGAGCACTCTGATTGGCTCAGAATATTCGTGATATATTACAATATAAAATAATTGCGAATATTCGAGAAATGCGGAAGGAGCACTCTGATTGGCTCAGAATATTCGTGATATATTACAATATAAAATAATTGCGAAATTTCGAGAAATGCGGAATGGAGCACTCTGATTGGCTCAGAATATTCGTGATATATTACAATATAAAATAATTGCGAAATTTTGAGAAATGCGGAATGGAGCACTCTGATTGGCTCAGAATATTCGTGATATATTACAATATAAAATAATTGCGAAATTTCGAGAAATGCGGAATGGAGCACTCTGATTGGCTCAGAATATTCGTGATATATTACAATATAAAATAATTGCGAAATTTTGAGAAATGCGGAATGGAGCACTCTGATTGGCTCAGAATATTCGTGATATATTACAATACAAAATAATCGCGCGATATTGCTATTGCCGAATAATCGCATTGCGATTTTTCGGGAATATAAAATGAGCGCTGCAGCTACTCGGCCCAAGGTCTCTAATCATACCAGCAATGCTTTTACACGTCGATGGGGATCTCTAGGATGTGATCTGTTCTAAAAAAAAAATTGAAAAAATACGAATATTCGAAATAGCGAATATTCGCCGCGATATTCGCGTTATTCGCGAATACTCGAATATGCAATATTATTAGCGAATATTCGCAATGCGAATATTCGTGAGCAACACTACTGTCCACCAACAAGACGCACATGGTGCTTATGCAAACCACTGAATCTTCTGAAAGATAACCCTATGTGTAGGCGGTAGGGATGAGCCGAACACACACCCCCCCCCCCCCCCCCCCGAACGTTCGCGCGAACATTTAGAACCCCATTGACGTCTATGGGACTCGAACTTTCGAATTCAAAAGTGCTAATTTTAAAGCCTAATATGCAAGTTATTGTAGTAAAACGTCTTTGAGAACCCGGGTCTTGCCCCAGGGAACATGTATCAATGAAAAAAAGTTTTAAAAACGGTAGTTTTTTTCAGGACACCTGAAAAAACTAAAATTTTTAAAACTTTTTTTCCATTGATACATGTTCCTCGGGCAAGACCTGGGTTCTCAAAAACGTTTTCACACAAATTCCTTTAAATATTGTACCTGCTGGGTGTCTATAGTATGTCTATAGTATATAGTATGTCTATAGTATGCCTGTGAAAACATCTTTAACCACTTAACCCCCGGACCATATTGGTGCCCAATGACCAGAGCCCTGTTTGCAATTCGGCACTGCGTCGCTTTAACTGACAATTGCCGTCCTTTTTTCCCACAAATAGAGCTTTCTTTTGGTGGTATTTGATCACCTCTGCGGTTTTTATTTTTTTGCACTATAAACAAAAATAGAGCGACTATTTTGAAAAAAAATCAATATTTTTTACTTTTTGCTATAATAAATACCGCCAACAAATAAATATAAAAAACTTTTTTTTTCTTCAGTTTAGGCTGATATGTATTCTTCTACCTGTTTTTCGTAAACAAAAATTGCAATAAGCGTTTATTGATTGGTTTGCGCAAAAGTTATAGCGTTTACAAAATAGGGGGTCGTTTTTGGGCATTTTTGACACATTTTTGGGACCATTGGTATTTTTATAGCGATCAATGCTCTAAAAATGCATTGGATTACTATAAAAATGGCACTGGCAGTGAAGGGGTTAACACTAGGGGGCGGGGAAGGGGTTAAGTATGTTCCTGGGTGTGTTCTAACTGTATGGGGGGTGGACTCACTAGGGGAAATCACTGATCTTCTGTTCATACATTGTATGAAAGGAAGATCAGCATTTCTCCCCTGACAGGACCGGGAGCTGTGTGTTTACACACACAGCTCCCGGTTCTCGCTCTGTACCGAGCAGTCGCGAGTGGCCGGCGGCGATCGCGCCCACCGGGCACGCGCACGGGACTCAGGGGCGAGCGGGGGGCACTCCCGTGCGCCGCCAACGTCGTGTGCGTACCCCTAGTGGCCGCTTAAGGAGCCGACGTAGAGCTACGGGCTCTCACGCAGTGGAGCGTAGAACTGCAGCGGCTGGTCGGCAACCAGTTAAATAGCACAATCACCTGCCTGCCAGTAAATTAGGAAGAACTGATCTAGCTAAACTATACAGTGTATAAATATGTACAACACCTGGGATGTATAAATATCGCTACACACTGTAACATTAACTGACTAACCTGCCTGCCTGCCTGCTCTATCTACCTGCAAAAAATTACACCCTCTCTGTCTCTCTCTAACCACCGCCGCAACACACTACACAAGGCTGACCTTCAGACGGCCTTTTATATTGTGGGGCGTGTACTAAACCCCCTGATCCATAATTGGCCAAAGCCACCCTGGCTTTGGCCAATTATGGCTCTCCGTTTTTTGCGCGCTGTGATTGGCCAAGCATGCGGGTCATAGTGCATGCTTGGCCAATCATCAGCCAGCGATGCCGCAGTGAATTATGGGCCACGACGCGTCACTCGAATTTGGCGCGAACAACCTGTTTTGTTCGTATTTCGATGAACGATCGAACATACAAAGTTCGAGTCGAACATACGTTCGACTCAAACACAAAGCTCAACCCTAGTAGGCAGGTGCAGCCTACTTTATCTACTGCGGGTGGCACTCAACTGCAGCGGCTTTGCAGGTACGGAGGAGGTTAAAAGGAACATGATTCCTCTATGGTTTGCTGAGTCACTGTGGAAGCTATCTGTTTGGATGCTGCTGCCCCATGTGACTCTACAGTAGCAGCCATACTGGTTCATGCAGAGCCTGTTAAAGGGCAGTGTAGGGACAGGTCACCTGTTTCACAGGGTGTTATGCTTGCAGTTATCTAGCAAGGATGGGAAGACCCTCACCATGCCAACATCCAAAAGATGTACAAGGCTTAAAGCTTGCCATACATCATACAATTATATTTAACAAAAACATATAATATGAGGTCAAACCTAAACACTTTCAATTTTTATGCAATCAGGCAGGCCCTTGCACTACATAGTTGAAGGTAAATCTAAAGAAAATTGTATAATGAATGACCAGCTTTACAGAATGTGTTAAAAACAGTGGTTTGCATAGACATCTTGTTGCGCCTGAATTTAGGAAAGGAAGTGTCTACAAACACACCTTGTGCTAACTACTATTAAAGGGGTTGTAAACCATTGTGTTTTTTTACCTTAATTCAGCTTATGCCCCCCAGCCCCCCATTTTACTTACCCTGAGTCCTGAAATTTTCCATGGCAGAGACGCGCCTTCCCTCTGCCTTGGGCTCTCGGCTCTTGATTCGATATATTGATAGCAGTGCAGCCATTGTCTCCCGCTGCTGTCAATTAAATCCAATGACATGAGTGCCAGGGGGGCTAAATTCGGCGTCTATGGACATTCTCCAATTGGAAAATTATATGCTGTTTCTTTTTGTACTGTATATAAAGGGTTGACTATGTAATATATATTTTTACAAAAAGTCCATATAAATTATGCATATAAATTATGCAGTGATAAAGTGCTCAATGCTTAGGGAAAATTCCACTCCAAAATGCACGCACAAACTCCATCTCCACAGCGGGCTATTTTAATGTCAAAGCACTTCAGGTATGGCAATATCAACGGTTGATATGGAAAAGCCGCCTCTTAAGCCTCATACACACAATTGGATTTTTATCAGACAAAGCGTAGGACTTTTGTCCGAAGGGCGTTGGCCGGGAACTGTCGGCCAACAAACACAAAACGATGTGGTTTTTCGGCTCTTTAGGGCCACCCTTAGACAAAAATCACTCTTCACACAGACGTACAGTATTTGACAAAGGTGAGTACACCCCTCACAATTTTGTCAATATTTTATTATATCTTTTCATGTGACAACACTGAAGAAAGGACACTTTGCTACAATGTAAAGTAGTGAGTGTACAGCTTGTATAACAGTGTAAATTTGCTGTCCCCTCAAAATAAAACCTTCCAGAGCTGAAGTGGTTAAAGTGAAACTGAAATTCCATAACTTTCTCCCTGTTCCCCGCTTGGCTATGCAGTATGACAGGGGAGTGAATCACAAAATTGGCTTATCAGAGCTGTACTGGAGATCTTTTGGCAGGTAAACTAGTTCACACAGATGTAATTGAAATGTATATAGCTGTTTACCTGGGGTTCTGCTACAATCCTAGGGCCAGATTCACGTACATTGCCGCATATTTTGACCGGCGTAGCGCACCTCCTTTACGTTAGACCGGCGCAATGTAGAGGCGCAATCACCGTATCCTCGTATTTGCGCAGAAATTTGCACCGGTGTAACGTAAATTCCGAGGCGTAAGGCTGAGTAATTCAAATTGGGAAGGACGTGGGTGTGTTTCATTGAAATGAGCCGTGACCCCATGCAAATGAAGGGCCGGCCGGCTCGCGCATGCGCACATGAAGCAGACCATGGTCAGCACCTCTGTGCGCATGCTCACAACTCGGGAACGGCGCAATCAGTGAAATTGGAAGTGGACCCGGGCAACTTAGTGAACTACGCAGACAGCATAAATAGACAGACACAAACGCACTTCCTTTGCAAAAGTACATCCCTTTGTATCCCTTCCTATACAGCAAGGTGCTTTTGTTCTGTTGTTTATTAGCGTTTGTTTGTTTGTTTGTGACGTGTCTTTGAGATATTTGGGGACTGTTTTTTTATGGGCATTTTTTTTTTTTGCTGGTCTTTTTTTTTTAGGTTCTGTTTGTGAATGATTTTGGAATGTGGGGGTGACATTCCTGCCGGAAAAGGGGTGTCACCTTCATTTGTGGTGGAGAAGTGATCCCCAGGACCAGGGAGAAGTGATCCCCAGGTCCGTGTGAATGGTGTATGAATGTACAGTGACATAATTGGAGCCATGGCGTGGTGTTGCTGCTCACAAGTCCTGCATGGTGGGCTTGTGCAAATCCAATTTGATGAGGATGTGGGGTGTGTGTGCTAGGGACCACAGTGGTGTGCATGCATGCATTCTCATTGTGCCATGATTAATGTGTGTGTTTAACGTGCAAAGATGCCTAATGTGAGCTGTCTTCTGGCTGCTCTTCCCTCAGAAGACGGGGTAGCCTCGGTTAGGGGGGGATTGTCTGGTTCAGGGGTCAGGTCAATCTCCAGGCCCTTTCTCACTGCGAAGTTGTGCAGCATGCAACATGCAACGATGATCTGGCATACAAAGTTTGGGGAATACAACAGGGTACCATGGGGGGTTCCGGATAGGAGTCATGAGATGGGGTCCCAGGGCATATGCAGAGTCACCCTGAAGGGATAAGACAGGAGGATGTTAGTAGTGCATGTGCCCCTTGTGATTTCAGCATCATGGGGGGGGGGGCAGTCATGCCTGCTACCCATGTCACTCACCAACCAGCCAGCTGTCACCATACATGTTCTGTTCGAAATCTGTGGGGATGGGGCTAGGATTGTATATGTAGCTGTCATGGGTGTCATGGGTAGTGTCATGTGTTGGGCTGGTGATGTCCTCCTGCAGGGTTGTGGTTAATTCCAGGATGGCATGAGGGGTGAATCTGAAGATGCGAGACACCTCAGATTCACTCATGCCAAAGATGTCTATGCGTGTGTGATATATCAAGTGAAGAGTGAAGGGCTTGTATCAGAGAAGAATATTCTATTAGATTAGATTCTTATATCCATCAAGGTTTTAAAGGGCTATTGAAAAAAAGTGAGACCGTGTTTGTAATTTGTATGTATGTTATGTATTGATGTATATATGTATGTATATATTTTTTTAATGTTTATAAAAGCAAATAAAAAGTTTTTGGAAAAAAAAAATCCTCTCCCGTGCCCTCCTCCGTGCCCTCCTTCTTTGCTCATCTAAAGTCAGTAGTATAGCTATGAGCATGGATGCCCCTGGCATGTTGGCATACAATTTGTTGTGCAGCAAGTGTGACTGCTCAGCTCCTCACTAACAGTGTTGTTTTAGCTGACATGTAGACGGATTGTCTAAAATTAAACCATATAAAAAGGTGGAATAAAATTAGACAGGACGTGCAGCTGTTGGGCACAGCGCGTAGCCTGCGCTGCACCAACTTACTTTTGTGGATCCCCGTAACTCCCTCATTTGCATATTTGAATAGCAAATCAATGGTGTGTCTAGCGCAGTTTTGTGCGGACGGATACGCCGGTCTATCGAAATTACGCCGGTCCAAAAAAAGTAGATTTCATGCGTATATCATTTTGGAGATGCGGCGCATCGATACGCATGCGCAAATTTAGACTTACGCCGTGCATCTCCTGTAACGCCGGCATAATGGCTCTGTGAATCTGGCCCCTAGACTTTTTTAAAGACATAATCTAAGCACTTTTTGAATTACATGGCAGTAATATTTATTTGAAAAATTATCCATTGTTATTTTACGTTGTATGGGCTCATGTATGTCTAATGCCCAGGCCTGTCGCTACAGGACAGGCAAAACAAACAATTGCTTGGGGCCCCGAGCTTGCCTGGGGCCCCCAACTTCCCCTTCCCAGGCTGTAGTGTGGCCAAGCTCCTCTTCCTTCCTGTCAGTCTGGCCAGGTACAGGAAATTCAACACAGGAAACTGAATCTCCTGTACCGCGCGGTACCCGACCCGGCCCGGGTACTATCTGATAGGTGGCTGGGGACCCATAATGATAGAACACCGGACTGACAGAAGAAAGAGGAGCTCGGCCACGCTACAGCGGCAGCCTACAGGGATGAAGGGGAGGTGAGAATAGAAAAACATAGGGACTAGGAAGGCTCTGCGTGTGGGGGGATGCTTGGGGGTCCCGTTTTGCTTGGGGCCCCCAAATACCTTCAAACGGCCCTGCTAATGCCCTGTACACACGATCGTTTCATCCGATGAAAACAGACTGATGGATTTTTTTCATCAGATAACCGATGAAGCTGACTTTCATCAGTCTTGCCTACACACCATCAGTTAAAAAAACGTTCATGTCAGAACGCAGTGACGTAAAACACAACGACGTGCTGAGAAAAATTAAGTTCAATGCTTCCGAGCATGCGTCGACTTGATTCTGAGCATACGTGGATTTTTGACCAATGGATTTCCCCACAGACAATCGTTTTTTTTTTTATCGGTTTTTTAACCATCAGATAATTTAAAAACAGGTTCTAATTTTTTTCACCGATGTGGCCCACACACGATTGGTTCGTCCGATGAAAACGGTTCATCGGACGAACCGATCGTGTGTACGCGGCATTACAGAATTGCTGAAATAAGGGAATATCACATAGGGGCTGATTTAATAAAACTGCACACACAAAAAATTAGAACCAAAGGTAGCATTTTATTTCTTGGAAAATAACATTCAAAATAAACTTTTGTTTTCATTTTATTTCCCTCCTTTTTTACGACCCCCGTTAGACCTATGTGATGCTGCCATATGTCTTAGAATTAATTTCTATGATTCCTCCTGTAATGAATTGTATTGTAATTGTACTGTCTGCTATCCTGTTGTAAAGAGCTGCACAAACTGTTGGCGCTATATAAATCCTGTATAATAATAATAATAATTTATATTGCAATGTGCATTATCATTTAAAGGAGAAGTATGGGAATTGAGTTTTTCTCATATTTATACTTACCTCGGGGGATGGAGCAGTAGGACCGATGCTCCATCTGTCCCCCGACACACTGAGAACCGAGCCACTGAACACCGCCGCTGGCTCGGTTCTCACAGATCCCAGAGAGGAAAGAGGCTGACTGTAAGGCGGCGTACACACGTACGAGAACCTCGACGGGCGGAACACATAGTTCCGCCCGTCGAGGCTCTCGGCCGGCCGTCGAAATCGGCGACCCGCCCGTCGGGAATGGCAACCAGCCATTCATCCAGGCGGGCCGTCGAGCAAATAGAGAGCCTGCTCTCTATTCGCTTGACGGGATTCCCGACGGGCGGGGCGAGCCAGGAGCGTACACACGGCCGAGGTTCTCGCTGGAATGCAGCTCCCAGCGAGGTTCTCGCTGGTTTCCAGCGAGAACCTCGGTCGTGTGTACGCCGCCTCAGTCAGCCTCTTTCCTCTCTGCTTCTCCATGCTGATTGGAGCGCTGAGCCGTGGAGGGGCGGGGAGAGGCTGTCTCAGCGGCTCGCTGAGACTGCCATCAATTAGGGTAGCTGGCGGATCCCGACTTGGGAAGTCGTGATGACGCGCTGCCCCGACTGATGGCAGTGACGTCAGCGGAGAGCAGACTTCAGACCGCTCTCCACTGAAAACGAGTCACAGGAGTGCAAAACTAATTGCACTCCTGTGACCCAGAGGAGAAGCCCACTTGAAAGAGCCCAGGCTGGACTTTAAAGTGGAAGTAAACCCTCTCTTAAATAAAAATAAAAAAAAGAAGCCCTGCAAGACAAAGGCATAATGAGCTAGTATGCATAGCATACAAGCTCATTATATATTACCTGAGAACAGAGCACCCGCAGCGATCCTCGGACACCTCCTCCGTCGCCGCCATGATTCCAGGAGTGACTGGAGTAATGCTGCTCTGGTGCTGTGACTGGCCAGAGCAGCAATGACGTCACTCCCACACATGCGTGCAGGAGCCGCCACTAACGGCATGAGTTAGTAGCGGCACGCTTAGTGCGCCTGCTTGCCGTTTTCTACGGCGCATGCGCCGTAGACATCGGTGCTCTATGTCTTTCTTGAAAATATCTCTTTAACCGTGTGGGTTAAGGAGATATTTCTTGCACCTACAGGTAAGCCTTAATCTAGGCGTACCTGTAGGTCAAAGTGGTCTGTAAGGGTTTACAACCACTTTAATAGTATGTGCAGTGCATTGCAATAGAATGACACCCCAATGCACAGCTACAATACTGGACAGTGCACCACATTGCCATTTTAATCTTATGCCCCGTACACACGATCACTTTTTGTGATGAAAAAAAATGTCATTTTCCTTCATGAAAAAAAATGACATTTTTCAAACTTCATTTTAAAAAATGAAGTTGCGTACACACCATCATTTTTGGAAAATGATGAACAAAATGACGGCACTCTAAAGGGGAAGTTCTATTTGCCTTGAGGCTGCTTTTAGCTGGTTACTTGTTAGTAAAAGACGATTCCTGCTTTTTTGTCTGTTACAGCGTGATGAATGTGCTTACTCCATTATGAATGGTAGTTTTACCTCCCGTCTCCTAACTTGCTTCTGGGCATGTGCGGGTTTAAAACGTCATTTTTTACGTAGTTTTGCCCACACACGATCATTTTTTATGACACAAAAAATGACATTTTAAAAAATGACATAAAAAATTCGAGCATGTTCAAATTTTTTTTTGGTCATTTTTCAGAAGACATAAAATGACATTTTGCCCACACACCATCATTTTAAATGACATTTTTAAAAATGTCATTTTTTTTCATCATAAAAAGTGATCGTGTGTACGGGGCATAAGGAGGAGCATTGGCATCCCATTCCAAATTTAAATGTTCCAAATTCTTTAACAAAGTGCAAAATATTCTGTGTTAATATGTGTGCAGTAATGCACCACAACGAACTACAAAGGCCTAAATGATTGAGCCCCATAATATGAAATCTGGCGGTTATAGGAGGAGGACTGCGGGTGTCCAGTAAATGTGAGAAGTGCATACATTGTGTTAGCTGCTGAGGCTTGACATATTCAGTCTTGAAATATATAGCCTCACTTAAAATAACTGTTCAATCAGGTAAATATACCACACAAGCGTCAATTCAAAGTGACACAAATGGTATTTCACCAACAGGGGTAATGTATGTTTGTCCTTGAAATTCCATCTTGCAAGCTGGTCAGTGCATTTAAAGATATCTAAGCTTATAGTATAATTATCCTTTAACTACTTGGAGCCCTGGCCATTGTACATTGACGGCCACAAGGTGGCTCTACAATGTCGGGAGGATGTCTATTGACGTTCTCAGCTCCTTCGGCCACTGGGGGCCACGCGAGCACCGCCGGCATGCCCGGCGCGTCACTGAGGTGCTGATGCGCGTGCCTGGCGGCCGCGATGTCTGCCAGGTACCCGCCAGGTACCCGCGATCGGCCGTAAACACAGAGATCCACGTCTTGTCAGGGAGAGGAGACCGATGCTGTGTCCCTTGTACATAGGGACACAGATCGGTCACCTCCCCCAGTCAGTCCCCTTCCCCCAGAGTTAGAATCACTAGTAGGAAACACATTTAACCCCCTCCTCGCCCCTTATGCCGCATACACACGATCATTTTTCGGCATGAAAAAAAAACGTTTTTAAAAATGTCATGTAAAATGATCGTGTGTGGGCTTCACATCGTTTTTTATGTTCTAATAAAACTACCAAAAAAAAAATTTGAACATGCTGCATTTTTTCACGTTGTTTTAAAAAAAATTGTTTTTCGGGTTGTAAAAAACGATGGTGTGTGGGCAACATAGTTTTTAATGATAAAGTTGGAAAAACATTGTTTTTTGGACATGCTGAAAAACAAATTTTATTTTCATGCCGAAAAATGATCGTGTGTATGCGGCATCAGTGTTAACCCCTCCCCTGCCAGTCACATTTATACAGCAACCAGTGCATATTTATAGCACTGATCGCTGTATAAATGTAAATGGTCCCAAAAATGTGTCAAAAGTGTCCGATGTGTCCACCATAATGTCGCAGTCACAATAAAACTTGCAGATCGCAGCCATTACTAGTAAAGAAAATTATTAAAAAAATGTCCTAATTCTGTCCCCTTTTTTGTAGGCGCTATAACTTTTGCGCAAACCGATCACTATACGTTTTTATGCGATTTTTTTACCAAAAATATGTAGAAAAATACGTATCGGCCTAAACTGAGAAAAATTAATATTTAAGAAAAAAAAATGGGATATTTATTATAGCAAAAAGGAAAAAATATTGTGTTTTTTTCAAAATTGACACTCTTTTTTTGTTTATAGCGCATAAAAATAAAAACCGCAGAGGTGATAAAATACCACCAAAAGAAAGCTCTATTTGTGGGGAAAAAAGGACGTCAATTTTGTTTGGGAGCCACGTCGCACGACCACGCAATTGTCAGTTAAATCGACGCAGTGCCGAAAGCTGAAGTGTGGCCTGGGCAGGAAGGGGGTATATGTAAGAGGTTAAATTACCCACCTTGCCTGTCAATGCTTTTTGGCAGATCCATGCAGCAATTCTTCTGTTTAAGCTACCTACAATCCCACTCAGATAAGACTGTCTATTATCCAATCCAGGGCCAGATTTACATTTTGGTAGACCATTAGGTGCTTTAAGCACTACCCATGTACAAACAGGGCTGCTGGTAGAAATCATTGGGGCATAATACAGTCCTCCTGATGCCCCCCCCCCCCCCTACCATGCCTTCACCCCATCTACCCCCAGGGTGCAGCGGAAAAGCAGCATTGACTTTATCCACCTACACCCAAAAAAAAAGAGGCCATCCTCTGCTCCCACCTCTTGGGCCTGTCTGTTAACCTAGTGGGGGGCCAAAGGAAATATCATTTAAGCCCTGGTAGGTAAGTAGGAGAGAGGGTGTGGTCTAGTAAAATACATTTTACGAATAGTAAAACTGCAGTGAGGCCCCCTGTTTAGCTGATGGGGCCTGGGCCCAGTACAACAGGACTGGTTGTACTGCTTTATCAGTGGTCCTGTGTACAGGCCACACTACAAGTCACACAGTTGTTGTGCTGCTTAAAAAAAAAATAGACAAAAGGATGTGACAAAACCTGAAAATAAAAATTCTACTAATTTGAACAGTGTTTTAAAACAGTGGAACTGTAATTTGAACAGTTACTGTATAAAAAGTGTACATTTGTCCTGTTCATAATTACGCCAAAATATAATTTTGTATATTTCTACAGGCTCTGCAATTAATTAACATGGTAGCCTAGGCAACCCGGCAGAGGAGGAATAAAGATGTATCAGGTTATGCACAACGCGTAGGATATGCATATCGGGTAGGTTATGCAACATGCTTAGGATACACTATGGGCGTAGCCAGACACTGTGTTTATTGTGCTTTTCTGGTGCTGTGCTGGTCTGCCGCACACCAATAAGCCTGCAAGGGTCTTGTTCCTCCTCTCACATTAAGGTTTTAGTTAAAAAAAAAGATGGTCTGCACAGTCTAAAATGCCCAGGCCTATTTTTTGTCCAAGTCCAGGCCTGACCTTACAGGTCCAGCCCCAATTCCCTTTTTGTCAGCTATTTGGGTAAGTGAAGTTTTCTGTAGGAGCATCCTATGGGGTGTGTTTTTTTAATACTTTCCCCCTCGTTACAGGCAAGAAAGCAAACTGGTCCCCATATCACCACTTTAACATAAAAATAAAAGAAATAGGTAATTTGGTGCACTATGGCAAGGTCTGGATAAAATATTAAATCCCTAAGTAGATAGGTGGTATTCCATTTAAAGCGGAGGTTCACCCTTAAAAACAACTCTGTGTCATCCCATCCAGCATACTGGCGTCAGCGCCAGTATGCTGTTTTTTTTTTAAATCTTTGTACTTACTGTTTAATTGATCATTTTATTTTGTCCCTACCGCGGTTGAATGGCGCGTCTATGGGGCGTCACGGCTTCCGAAAATAGCTATACGGCGCCTGCGCACAGACCTAGAAGCTGACTGCGCAGGCGCCGTATATATCCGAGTCCTATTTCGGCTTTTTTCGGAGGGCGTGAAGCGCCATAACCATTGGACTCGGATATATACGGCGCCTGCGGGTTTTGTAAAGAACCCCCCCATCCCCCCCAAAAAAATAAGAATGGCGCTTGTCAACTTGTGAACATCTTTCACTGTAGTTTAGACTTATAAATTCATTAATTCAAAATTCTGACGTGATAATTAAATAATTTAAATATTTCAAGGCTAGTTTCATGTCCCAGTCATTAGTTTTCAAGACGCTTGTCCTCCTATCATCATTAATGATTGCCTTTGTCAAGCAAACGAGCGGAGCATGCGCCGTGACGTGGACGTATGTCCCGCACCCCTCTGCGCATTCGCACAACTATGCCCGGCGTAACCCCTAAGATACGCCGGCCCATTGCCAACGCCCAGTGCATAAATACGTCCAGACATGCGCCCGTCGAGCGCAAAAGTACACCATTTTTTTAGGAAAGAAAAAAGGAAGAATAACTTCTCCACAGAGGAGAGGGCGATAATAATTTTGGCCATGGAGAGGTATGATGCTAGCCTCCATGGGGCAGAGAGTGGCACCACAAGTAAGGCCAAGAAGGAGGAGATCCTCATGAAGATTACTGCATAGGTAAATTCCCTGGCTCATGAGGTCAGGACACCCCAGGACATTTTGAAAAAGATAAATGACCTGCGGCGTGCGGTCAGAGGAAAGCTGGGCGAGCTGAGTAAACATACCAGGGGCACTGAAGGTGGACCAGCCAGTGCAATTAGGTTGACTCCGGAGGAGAGATTGGTTGCCCAGTGTCTTCAGAGGGAACAAGTGGAGGTAGTGGACTCAGTTGAGCAGGCCTTGGGGACAGGTAAGTGTGTTTTATCTACTATCTGGTGTGTAGCATGTGAGGGGGTGGAAGGGAACATGTGACAACTGTGTGGGTCCACCAACATGTGAATCTTTTGTGTCATCCACAGATGTGCAGGAGGGAGCTGGGTCATCTGCTGCCTGTGGCCGTCCTACGTCATCATCCCCGGAACAGCCTGTACCCCTGGCTGACCCCCTGGAAAGCCAAGAGCCATTGGTGGAGGGGAGTGCCCAGACCACAAGTCCAGAGGTGGTTGAGGAGGAGGTGGTCCATATGGACCAGGAGGTTTTCCTCTTTTTGGAGGATTCTAATGTGTTGGCTGGACCATCACACACAACCACCCCTATCATCTCCAGCCCCTCAGGGTCCAACCCCAACATCTCCAGCCCCTCATGGTCCATCCCCATCATCACCCCTCAAGGTCCTCCCTATATGGAAGGGCCCCAGCCACTCCTGGCCCCAGGAAGGTTACCAGGAAGACAAAAGTTGTCCCTGAGTTCCTGCCGGAACATCTCACAAGGGAACATGACCGCCAGACCCGGCATATGGGTGATGTTGTGGTGGAGATGAGACGCCTGGCAGACAGCCTGGCCTCCTCGGGCCCCTTAAGTGACACTTTGCAGGATGTTGCTGGGAACAGTGCTGCGACGGTCACCTGCCTGGGGGAGCTGCAGGCCACAACGTCAGAACTTGTGGCAGAGGTGAAGTGCCTGAGAGTGGCCGTACAGGCACAGACAGCTGCCATGGAGGCAGTACTCACCCGCATAGCGGTGGCTTTGGAGGGCAGGCACCCAGCCAGGAAGGGACCAGGGGATGCTCCTCCACCTGATGCCCCCACCTGAGGCTCCCGGGGATGCTCCTCCACCTGATGCCCCACCCCCCCACCTGAGGCTCCCCCCCCAAGCAACTGAGGGCCAGGAGCCTGGGCACCAGGTGTAGCCCACGCCAGGGCAAGTGATCCCATATTTTTGAGGGATATGCTCTGGTGAAGAGTATTTTTTTCTTTCCTCTGGTGAAGAGTATTTTTTTCTTTCCTCTAATGAAGAGTATTTTTTTCTTTACTCTGGTGAAGAGTATTTTTTTCTTTCCTCTGGTGAAGAGTATTTTTTTTAAGGCCTGCACGGACAGTAGTGCAAACTACAGTGTGACTGATGTGTGAATGTGGGGGTGAAACTCCTGTCAGTAAGGGGTGTCACCCTCGGTCGTTGGGGAGAAGTTATCCCCACGGCCGTGTGAATGTAATATGAATGGACAGCAACATCATTGGGGCCTTGGCGCGACGTTGCTGCTCCCAAGTCCTGCATGTTGGACTTGGGCTAATCCAATGTGATGTGGATGTGGTGTGTGTGAGCTAGGGACCACAGTGGTGTGCATGCGTGCATTGTCCGTGTGCCATGATGAATGTCTGTGTGTTTAAAGTTCAAAGATACATTCCATGAGGCACCTCCTGACTGCTGTTCCTTCAGCAGACGGGGTAGCCTCGGGCAGGGGGGGGCAGTGTGGTTCGGGAGTCAGGTCATCACATATGTCAATCTCCAGGCTTTTTCTCATGGCAAAGTTATGCAGCATGCAACATGCACCGATGATCTGACACACAAAGGTAGGGGAATACAACAGGGTCCCCCCGGACTCATCCAGGCATCAGAAACGGGACTTCAGGAGACCAAATGTGCGCTCCACCACTGCACGGGTACGTATGTGTGCATCATTGTATTTTCTCTCTCCTCTGGTTTGGGGCCCAAGTACATATGCCAAGTCACCTGGAAGGGAAAAGACAGGAGGATGTTAGTCATGCATGTGCCCCTTGTGATGTCTGCATCATGGGGTCGGACAGTCATGCCTGACTCCCATGTCACTCACCAACCAACCAGTTGTCCCCATACATGTTCTGTTCGAATTCCGTTGGGATGGGGCTTTGACGGTATATGTAGCTGTCGTGGCTGGCCCCTGGGTGTTTGGCACGGACGTGCCATATGAGGTCTTTGGCATCGACTATCACCTGTACATTGATGGAATGCCAATGCTTACGATTGCGGTACATGTTCTCTGTGGCACGGGGGGGCTGTAATGCTACATGTGTGCAATCAATGGCCCCGATGGTGCGTGGGAATCCAGCAATGCTGTAGAAATCCTGCATTGCCTTCTGCCGCAGATGCTAATTGGTGGGTCTGATGATGTGGTGGGACATGCGTCTGAGGATTGCGGAGACAACCTGGTGCACACATCTGCTCATGCTGGTTTGTGACATCCCAGCCACAACTCCACTTGTACGCTGAAAAGATCCACTGGCAAAGAAATGGAGTGTTGCCAGTACCTGCAGTGCATGTGAGCGGTGTGTCTTGCTGGTGATGTCATCATGCAGGGCTGTGGCTAATTCCAGGATGGCAGCAGGGCTGAATCTGAAGATGCGATACACCTCCGATTCCCCCATGCCAAACACGTTAATGCGCGTTTGGTATATCCTCTGCCGTGCCCTCCTCCTTCTACGTGCCTCTGCACACACTAGTAGTGCTATGACCATGCCTGCCCCTGGCATGTTGGCAGACAAATGTGTTGTCCTGCAAGTGTGGTTGCTCAGTTTGTCCGTAACGGTGGTTGCTTTCCAGCTGACTTGCACACGTCTGGTGCAAAGTTACCCCTGCTTTATGAGGGGTAACTTTAGTTGGGACGTACAGCTTACACGCACCGTGCATAGCCTGCGTCGGGCGCACGTACGTTCGGGAATCGGCGTATCTCATTTGCAAATCAATGGGAGCGCAAGATGCGCCCAGCGTAAATATGCGCCCACGCTACGCCGGCTTAGAAAAGTTAAGTCGGTCGGAAGAAGCCTAGTTTCAGGCGTATCCGGTTCTGTGGGTACGGCGCATAGATACGACAGCGCACATTTATACTTACGCCGCGCATCTCGAGATACGCTGGCGAAAGTTCTTTGAGAATCTGGCATATTGTGTATAAAAGTTCGCCCATAAAGTCCCATTAGTACCGGGGGGGGGGGTACTTTTTTCGTTTTTTGGTTTTCTCTACAAACCGTACACACAAGGCGTACACACAATCACTTTTTGTGATGAAAAAAAATGACATATAAAATGATTGTGTGTGGGCAAAACGTCATTTTATGTCTTCTGAAAAACGACCAAAAAACATGCTCGAACATGCTCGAATTTTTTATGTCATTTGCCGTATATATCCAAGTCCTATGGCTATGGTGCGTCACGCCCTCCGAAAAAAGCCAAAATAGGACTCGGCTATATACGGCGCCTGCGCAATCAGCTCCTAGGTGTGTACGCAGGCGCCGTATAGCACCGGGAAGAGCCGAGTCCTAAATCGGCTATTTTCGGAAGGCGTGACGTGACATAGCCGCGCCATTCACCCGCGGTGGGGAACAAATAAAATTATTCAATAAACCGTAAGTACATCGATAAAAAAAAAAAAAAGTATGCTGGATGGGATGGGACAGACTTGTTTTAGGGTGAACCCCCGCTTTAATGATCATGGTATGCATTATCATGTCAAACAGAACATTACTAACAGCAAGCACTTTTTTCACAGCAGGAACGCAGTTCCCTTTGCAGGACTAGAGCAGCCAAGAGCAGCCGAGCCGCCCGAGCCGATCCTTCACTAAGCGGTGATGCCCAGCTCGAGTCACTGTCAGGGGCAGGCGAACCTTAGTAATCCTTTGTGTTACTGGCCGCTTTCTGTATATGGATTCATCGGGTAGTGTGCGGGTATTCCGTCACTTCCTCGATTCTGCAATGTCTCCTGGGAGCTTTTGTCATTGTTCCCAGGAGACATTGCGGAGGTCTGCCGCGAGTTATCGCGGGATTTAGAAAGAACTTAACTTAAATTATGCATATGAGCGTATCATTTTTTATTTTTTTGGTGGAAGAGTGGATCTTGGGTGGGAGTTCCCACACTTTTTTCCCCAGGACTTGACCTCTGGTGGGCACCAACATTACAACATGTCTCCTGTGTCCCTTGCGATTGCCCAGACGTCTCCGCTTTAAAAAGGGTGCGTCGGTAATAGGGAAAACCTCCTGACATTCTAGAAGCACTCTTGTGCCTTTTAGGACAATGGCACTAGTCTTGGACCTCATATAGCCACAGGCACCTAGGTGCACTATATCTTCCAGATTATAATTTTATTTAAGTAGCAGCTTTTAGGATATTTATATACACACTATTTATAGATATATTTTCTTCTTCATTTGTGTGTAGTGGTGGTATATTAGTCAGGGTGTGCGTGATTTTTTGACCAACATTTACACCTAGGTGTACCGCCTACAACAGTTTTCCCATTCAATATACGATATTATGTCTGCCTTTCTGTGCAAAAAACATAATTGTTGTTATTACTTTAAGTTTGTGAGTGTGCGGGCATCTAAATAATGTGTCGACAGGCAGACGTTGTCAGTGTTCAGAGAAGTATGCTGGTGGGAAGAGAGGAGGCTGTAGAACATAAACACCAAGTAGGAAATTAAAAAATAAACAAGTACAGATTGCGAGGGAACCACCAACACATATTTAAACACAACAGAACAGATGCATTATATCACAGCTCTATCAGATGCACCATTTGGCATATACAGTACAACAAATTTCCAAACATGATCACAGGAAAGATTGTGTCTCATCACAATTTAGGCAGCTCTTCATTTTATCTTATGCCATCTCATCTGTTTTTTTGAATCATTTAAATGGTGTGACGGTCAGTAATTCAATACATTCTATACATATTTAATTATAGATAAATACATGTTAGGTAGACATGTATTAGACACAGTGCGTGGGTTATAATTCTGCCAATTTTCTTGACATTCAGGTAAAAGGATCTCTTCCAATGCCACAATGACCTCTATACAATACCCTCCGATTGGAATAATATATTTTACAGCTCTATACCACACCCCTTTTTCTTTTTCCTGTGTTGTATTATTTCTAGTCTTGAGTAATTTTTAAAGCACTAAACAAGCAAGAGACATTGGAAACTGGAAATTGGAGGTTCCTTTATGTGGGCTTACAAACTTTGTGGAGAACCTTGACTGTAGATCTACGGGATGAAAATTAGATATATTGCTGGAGAACAAACATGCTAAGCCATCATAGGTGATATTTCTGCATACTTTGCTATAACCCCCTTGCTTTCGTGTTTGCTACCCTTGCATTTCATCGTGGGGAGTGCCCAGCAAATGCAAAGGTAGCAAATGCAGGCCCCTTTAATTCTATTTTCCACAAATACCTGGGCTCCTAGACATGCCCAAGAATAATAAGTTCCTCAGCATCTACGAGAGGCCACATCTGATGAAGCAGAGGTAGCTGGTCAAGTGATCTACAGTCAAGTGAGAGGCCCTCCATTGTCAGAACCAGTGTCTGGGCATCTGGGTCAGAACCTAATAGCACACAGCTTCTCCAAAAGACCCAGCTATTATGGAGAGCACCTTCCTGGTTGGTTGCCACCAGAGTATTCCAGCGCAACGGCGTGCCCCATTGTGCTTGGGCCTTAGGTCTCTCCAGCTGTTCACCGGTGTTACCAGAGCTACTCGGGACATCACTGGGGGGGATTTTCCTTATGAAGAATGTAACAGGATGACCCGTGATACCCAGAGACTTTTGAGGGATGGGGGATACTCCTGTGCCAGCGGCCCTAAGAACTCTTGGGTCTAAGTTCACCCTGTGCCCCTTTTGGGCATTGGGTGGCTAATAAATCATAATTCATGTATTACATGAGATGGGACATTAATAATAATTCATGTTTGCAGGATGTCTTGAGATATCACAAGTTATTGGCTATTCAATGTGGGGACACATTCTTTTGAAAGGTGTTAATTGCATCTACTCCTAGACATTTCATTGTCCATTGTGTAAAGGTGTTAATTCAGGTCTGCTCTTAGACCTTTCCATTGTGTGATAACACTGTGTGATAGCCTATTGATGCCCAGGTGTTAAGACCCTTCTGCCGGAGACAGTACGTCTGTCTAAAGATGTGGGTTGAGGTCAAATCATTGTGTGATAGTATTTTGTTTTGATGTCATTATCTAAAGGAATGTGTCTCGTCAAGATCAGTGCCGACATGTCTGTACACTAATTAGTAATTAGCCTTAGTGTGTGATTAGGGGGGTGGAGATTTCATTGTCCCTTTGATTACTGTCACATGCTTGTAACTGCATAAAAAGCTGAGAAGAAACCATTAAAGCATTCTTTCATTTTGAAACTAGAGAACAGAGCTGAGTCTCGTTATTCTGGGAAATGGAATGGATGGTGTCTGCTGGTTTGTTGGTGTGTCAGATAAGCTGTCGTGGGTGGATGGAAGGTCGTAAACGGTGGTGACCGTTACAAAGATAATTACAAGTAAGGCCTCATGCACACTGGACATTTTTACAGCTGCGGTTTTTGACTTCAGATGTTTTTATTTTTTCTGCGGCAATAAACTCCCTACTCCCTAGCATGTTATCCTATGCGTCCATGCACACACAGGCTGTTATCAGCAGTTTTGGCAGGGGAGTTTTCTGGCTGGAAAAACCCTCCTGTACTAGTGGGTTTTTAGAGGAGTTTTTTTAGCTCTAAAAAAGGTGGCTATTTGGCATTTATCAGTGGTTTTGAGCCTTAAGCCTCTGTGGGAATATAATTGTGTTAAAAAAAGCTAAAAAAAAAGCAACAGCTAAAAACTGCTGAAAAACGCTGCTGTAAAAATGCGGAAAAACGTACTCTACGGCTGCAGCTTTCTACAGCTAACGCTACTGGCCTTTGTGTGCATGAGGCCTAACTGTTTGTGTTCTGAACTGTTTTACTGAAATAGTAATAGTCAGATTCTCTGTTTTTATAGAGACTATGCTAAGCAGCCACATGATACACTCATGCATGCGCATGCGCCGTAGACATAGGGAGCATGCACAGGAGTGACGTCAACGTTGTTCCGGGCAGTCACAGCGCCGGAGAAGCGATACCTGGAAGTCACTCCAGGTATCATGGCGGCAACAGAGGAGGTGTCCGAGGACCGATGCGGGGGCTTCGATCTCAGGTAAATAATTCATAATGAGCTAGTATGTTATGCATACTAGCTCATTATGCATTTGTCTTGCAGGTTTTTTTTGTTTTTTTTAAAGAGGGTTTACTTCCACTTTAAGATCCTATTACTGGAAACACGGAACTGGTGCTGCTGGGACTGGTAGTCAATGAGCAGCCAGTTTTTCTGCTGACTCCCATTATCATGTCTGTATAATGTCATTGTGTGACCTTTAGAATCATCCTTTGCTAATGTAAATTACAAGAGCTCCAAATCAACCACATACAATCCATCCAGTACCTAATTAATTATGTGCAATCAGCATTGATGTGGTGTCAGTGATTTAATAGTCTGATTCCTATATGATACCTTAGTGATGAATCGCTGCTGTCAATAAAATGTTTACACAGAAAAGAACAATGATATACTTAAGTCTTGCACTTAGCCAGTTTCTTTAGGAATCAAGGTGACATTGGTAGAATTTGATGTGCAGCAAATTGGACAGCTCGATAAAGTGGTACAGTGCTGGATTACTATAACATACTAGGAATTCAGGAGAGCTACATAGCAATGATTGTGTAATAACATCTGTTGGGTACACAGCAAGCTTAGACTATGAATACATAAGCATCCAAATAGAAGATTTAAAAAGGTCTTTTAATTCTACAGAAGCTTTCCAGTAGCAGATCTTTCTGGAGAAATCCCCAACTTCCCACTAGGCAGAGGTGAAGGAAAGAGATGTGAGTGGTCTGCTACCCTGATTGACAAACTCTGCACTGCAAGTAGGAATGAGCTTCGAGTTCAACTCGAACATTGACTGCTCGCCTGTTTAGCGAACAGCGAACAATTTGGGGTGTTCGCGACAAATTCAAAAAGCCTCGGAACACCCTGTAAAAGTCTATGGGAGAAATCTAAAGTGCTAATTTTAAAGGTTAATATGCAAGTTATTGTCCTAAATAGTGTTTGGGGACCTGGGTCCTTCCCCAGGGGACATGTATCAATGCAAAAAAAGTTTTAAAAATTTCAGTTTTTTCGGGAGCAGTGATTTTAATTAGGGCTGTTACTGATCAAAACTTTTGTGTTCGATTAATCGTTTATTTTTTTAATCGATTAATCGACTAATTTTGATTAATTAAACGCACATACAGATCCAACTACTTTTAGCTGATTTCCTCCTTGCAGGCTGATTCCCACTGCAGCTACCAACCACTGGAAAAATGGATAGCAGGATACAAAAAACACACAAAGGCAGCGCTCGATGGGAATGGCATTAAAACTTTTATAGTCTTCAACTAGGTAACCAAATAAATATTGCACTGGAGATAAAATCGATGTAGTTACATAAACTGTACAAATGGTACGGTACGAATAATACCAAACGGTAGCAAAAGTCATAAAAAGATGTAGCTAAGTATGATACTGGTATAAAAATGTGTACAACGATACCACTGCTAAATCCAGATGAGTAGAGGTTAACATCAGTCCGTCGGCATGTAGATGTCCCATAAAGGGAACTATCACAACTCCCAGTGGATGGTTGTAGAATCCCAGGTTGATAGAGGGAAGTGATAGAGGGAAGTGTAACAGCCCTTGCGTGTGGCAGATAGAAGACACAGCAAAGGAGCCCTTCAAATGGACACGTCAAGCCCCGCTGGTGTCCGTGACGTCACCGGATCTCCGACTGAACTCCCTGAAGGTCCAGAAGCCGGCAGAGAGGTGAGTACCAATCAAAAGAATTTTAATCGACCAAAAAGATTTTGATCGAACAAAAAAATTAAAGATCAATCGATTAATTAAAAGTTAATTTGCACAGCCCTAATTTTAATAATGCTTAAAGTGAAACAATGAAAGTGAAATATTCCTTTACATTTCGTATTTGGGGGGTGTGTATAGTATGCCTGTAAAGTAGTGCATGTTTCCCATGTTTAGAACTGTCCCTGCACAAAATGTCATTTTTGAAGGAAAATAAGTCATTTAAAACTACTCGCGGCTATTCATGAATTGCGGGTCCCAGCAATACAGAGAAAAGTCATTGAAAAAATGGGCTTTCCCATTGACGTGGATTGGTGGCTTCCGTTGCATCAGAGTGGGGTGGGGTCACCCATCCACGTCAATGGGTAAGCCTGCCGTTTCCCCTTGCGTCAGAGGGGGCAGGGTCACGTAACGGGTGGCCCTGCCCTCAGCTACATAAGAGCTATCAGGCTAACGCCACCATTCCCGGGTGTCTCCGGTGGAGTCAGAATCGTGTGCGTCTTCCTCTCTGAATATCAGAGTGGAAATCATCCATCGCTGGATACTGAGAATGTATTTTATCGCTGGAGAGGAGATCGAGACTGGATTACATTGCTGGAATCTTTTTTTTAGTTTTAATTTTTTTAATTTTTTCATTTTTAATAAAAAACTTATAAAGCTGTGTCTGTGTGGTTTTTAACAATTTGACTCTTTTTTTTTTTATGTGAACTGATAGGGGTACAATGTACCCATGATTAATTCACATAAGGGGGCTTCCAGATTCCTATAAGCCCCCCATCCGGAGACCGCCACAACCACCGGGCAAGGGTTGTGGGGATGAGGGCAGGTGGCCATGTTGAGGGCAGGTGGCCTGACACGGTTCAGGAGGGGGCGCGCTCTCGCCCCCCCCCCTATTTCCTGTGGCCTGCCAGGTTCTGGTCTGGTATGGATTTTTGGGGGAACGCTACGCCATTTTTTATTTATTTTATTTGGTGCGGGGTTCCCCTTAAAATCCATACCAGACCTGCAGGGTCTGGTATAGATTTTGAGGGGGACCCCCACGCCATTTATTTTTATTTGGTCGCAGGTTCCCCTTAATATCCATACCACACCTGAAGGGCCTGGTAATGGGATTTTGGGAGGACCACTTTTGCAACAAGCATGCAGCAGTAACATCCAAAAGAAGTTCTAATGCCGCGTACACACGGTCGTTTTTTTGCGATGAAAAAAAACGACGTTTTTTAAAACGTCATTTAAATTGATCGTGTGTGGGCAAAACGTCGTTTTTTGTCTTCAAAAAAACGACCAAAAAAAAATTCCAACATGCTTGAATTTTTTGTGTCGTTTTTCAAAACGTCGTTTTTTGTTTCACAAAAAGTCACCGTGTGTAGCAAAAACGTTGTTTAAAACGACGTTTTTCAAACCGCGCATGCCCAGAAGCTAGTTATGAAGCGAGCTTCAATGGAAAAGTGTGGTGAACGTAACCTCGTTTTTTGTGAAAAAAACGATGGTGTGTATGCAACATCGTCTTTGAAAGTGACGTTTCAAAAACGTCGTTTTTTACTTCACAAAAAACGTCGTTTTTTTTCATCGCAAAAAACGACCGTGTGTACGCGGCATAACTTTTGATCCGCATACTTGCTCCAGTTCAGTGATTCAGAAAGTGCAGAAGACCATGCATAACCACAATAGCCAAACATCTATTTTTTTCTTTTCAAAATTGAAGGTTAATCATGGCAGCCTCCACATTTTATTGGTACATATTTCCTTTAGGCCTCGTACACACGAGGCAATAGATTTGTTCAAAACGGTCTGTCCGACCGATTTGAACAAATCTGTCTGTTTGGATTTTGGTTTGCTCGCGTGTACACACGAGCAAACCAAAATCCCCGCCAGCAGACGGCGCGCTGACGTGTCGGTGACGTGGCGGTGACGTTGACGCCGCCACGTCACCGCACCAGGAAGTAAAACACTTCCGCGCATGCGCCGAATCCATTCGGCGCCGGTGCGAGACGACATGTCTGCTGGTACAGTGCCTGCCGCCGAGAATGTGTTTTCAGCACGCCAGCATCGCGCTGAATCTCGGCGACAGGCTGCCGACATCTCGCACTCGCTGGAATAGTAAAAGTACATTCCAGCGAGCGCGTCATAGAAGCGACGGGGATCCGACGCGGATTCCCGCCAATTCTACACGTGGGCGGAGTTATGAATCCTGAAGGAGAAATCCCCGCCGGATTTTTAAAGAAAAATCCGGCATGGGTTCCCCCCTCAGGAGCATAACGGGTATCACGTGGTACCTACCGGAGCATGATGGGACTGCGACGTCACAAGACAGGCCTATATAATTCGCTGCGAGCCGCGCGCCGGGCATAACAGCGGGAGGAAGCGTCGCGTCAACATCTGGACAGCAGAAGAAGAAGAAGAAGACGCCAACGTCGCAGAAGAGGGGACCGCCGCCGCTAGTAATTGAGCTAACACACGAAGATAGCGGCGGCGAGTCCTGAAGAAGAAGAAGACCCCCGGACAGCGGAGAAGACCCCCGGAGAGCGGAGAAGACCCCCGGAGAGCGGAGAAGACCCCCGGAGAGCAGGAGAAGACCCCGGAGAGTGGGAGAAGACCCCCCCCCGCCGCCGAAGACGTCGAAAGAAGCCCGCCGGGTGGTGGGCGCTTTTATCAAAGCGCCCCCCCCGGCGGCGGAAAAGAACCAGACGGCGGCACCCACCCCCCCACAGAAGCCCGCCGGAGGGGGGCGCTTTTCTAAAAGCGATCATACACACCCCCCCCCCCCGGCGGCCAACTAATAAAATATTTCAATACCCTGTGTGTTTTATTTGTGTTTAAACTTTTGTTTTGCAGGTGAATGGGTAGGGGTACAATGTACCCCATACTCATTCACTTAGGGTGGGGGGCCGGTATCTGGGGGCCCCCTTATTAAAGGGGGCTTCCAGATTCCGATAAGCCTCCCGCCCGCATACCCCGACAACCAACGGCCAGGGTTGTCGGGAAGGGGCCCTGTCCTCATCAACATGGGGACAGGGTGCTCTGGGGTGGGGGGCCGCAGTGCGCCCCCTACCCCAGAGCACCTGACCCCCCCATGTTGAGGGCATGCTGCCCGGTACGGCTCAGGAGGGGGGGGGCGCTCGCTCGCCCCCACTCCCTTCCTGACCGGCCGGCCGGCGTGCTTTGGATACGGGTCTGTTATGGATTGTGGGGGGACCCCCACGCCGTTTTTTTTCGGCGTAGGGGGTCTCCTTACAACCCGTAACCGACCTAAGGGCCCGTTATGCTCCTGAGGGGGGAACCCATGCCGGATTTTTCTTTAAAAATCCGGCGGGGATTTCTCCTTCAGGATTCATAACTCCGCCCACGTGTAGAATTGGCGGGAATCCGCGTCGGATCCCCGTCGCTTCTATGACGCGCTCGCTCTCCATCGCGGCAAGCCAGCTCGGCGCTGGCTCCCGCGATGGGGCTCGTAGGTGGTCAATCTCGCCGAGAAAGGGAGCGAGATTGACACAATATCCCAGTCACCTACTGTAAGTGTACTAACCAGCAGACATGTCGGGCGGACGGGTTCCCACCCGATAGATTTCAAAGCATGCTTTGAAATCTGTCGGGTGGCCAAATCCGTCGGCTCGCCCGTACACACGATCGAATCTGTCTGCTGGGACGGTGTACGCGGCCTTAGAGGAAAACTGCACCTCTGTTTTAAAATCATTATCGTAATGAGCCTAGCACACTTATTAGATCAGCAGTACTAATTCAATACCATTTTCCCACATAAACTAAAATGTTACCATGGTCTGTCTAACTTATCAATTTTGTTAAAAATCAAACCATCGAAAAGGCTGACATCTTGCTTACTTGATATGATCAGTTTTAGTGTGTAATGTCAGACCAGAGACAGACATATTTCCCTTCTGGGCAGTATGAACAGAGGGGGGCAGCCTGGAGTGAATTTTCCCCAGAGGACAAAATGTCGGGACGGGCTATTCTGATGCCACTGCGTCATTTGATTGATTTTATCCACATGCCTTTAATATCTTCTCAAATGTCAGTGTCCATTTTTTACTTATGCAATAAATGTTTCTTGTTGAAATTGTATCACATTATGTGGCCTATTTTCTCTCCTTCTACCGATTAATTATTTGGATGAGTTGCCTTTGAGTTTGTGTCACTGCATCCTTGGTTGAACCCTACAGGCAACAATATCGTGACGGTCTTCTGCCTCATATGTCTACATTGGAAGCTATGTATGCTGATATACTTTCCTCCCCTGGATGTGCTACACCACAAGCTCTGTTGACTCATTGGGCGTATGCCTTGGACACAGCCAATCACAGATCGCCGTGAACGGCCAATCGGAGTGGCCGTTTGATAGGCGATCTGTGCGGCCAATGAGAAATGATCTCATATGTAAACATATGAGATCATTTCTCATTGCCGGCTCTCACAATGACAGCATCCTGTCAGGGAGAGAGGAGACCAATCTGTGTCTCTTGTACATAGGGACACAGATCGGTCACCCCCCAGTCACCCCCCACAGTTAGAACACTATATAGGGTACACATTTAACCCCTTCCTCACCCCCTAGTGTTAAGCCCTTCCCAGCCAGTCACATTTATACAGTAATTAGTGCATATTTATAGCACTGATTGCAGTATAAATGTGAATGGTGCCAAAAAATGTGTTAAAAGTGTCCGATGTGTCTGCCATAATGTCGCAGTAGCAATAAAAATCGCAGATCGCCGCCATTACTAGTAAAAAAAATAATAAAAAATAATAATTCTGTTCCTTATTCTGTAGGCGCTATAACTTTTGCGCAAACCAGTCGCTTATTGCGATTTTTTTTTTACCAAAAATATGTAGAAGAATACGTAGCGGCCTAGACTGAATTTTTTTATTTATTTTTTTTTAATTGGGCTATTTATTATAGAAACAAGTAAAAAATATTGTATTTTATTTTTTTCAAAATTGTGGTTCTTTTTTGTTTATAGCGCAAAAAATAAAAAACGGCAGAGGTGATCAAATACCACTAAAAGAAAGCTCTATTTGTGGGGAAAAAAGGACGTCAATTTTGTTTAGGAGCCATGTCGCACGACCGCGCAATTTGTTAGCTAAAGCGACGCAGTGCCGGAAGATGAAATTTCACCTGGTCAGGAAGGGGTATATGTGCCCAGTAAGGAAGTGGTTGAAGGCGTTGTAAAGGGGAAAAAATGTTTTGCTGAAATGACTGTTTACAGGGTATAGAGATATAATAATAATAAAAACGATTAAAAATAGATAAAATTCAATCATATAATGTACCTGTAGTTTTTTAGTTTCGTTTTTGTATCTAGTTTCGCTTTTGCATGTTATCCTGTATCTGTGCTGGACAGAGCCATAGAGCAGTGATGGTTTGGAAAACAAAACTAGAAGCTCCTAGTACTGTGGTCCTCAGGAAACAGATAACCAGGAAGGGTCCAAAACAGAGCAGAATTACACCAACATCAGAGCAAAAACGAACAATGAGGACATGAAACCAGGACTGCAGTAAGGTAAAGGAAGCTATTTAGCTAAAAAAAAAAAAAATTCTTTAGTAATCCTTTAACTATATAGTTACAGTTAATCATTTATGCGCTGCACTGTTTTGTAAGGTGTCTTCAAGTCCCTGGTATCAAAGGTAAAGTGTTCAGCAGTAGTTTCTTTTTAACCATAAGTGCATATTTCCCCTTTTTTATTTTTACAATAAAAAAAGTAAAATAAAAGAAGGCATCAGGAGGTGGCAATAACGTTCACTGTGTATTTTTCAAAGGGCAGTAAGCAGTAACGCCTTTCTGAAAGAGCCCCAAAGGTATTTTCCCCACTTTGCACTTTGAGACAAATTGAAAGTTTTTGAACTGTCCCTGGACTCGGTGTTAGTAATATACTATAAACACAGCCTCAATGCAAATAGTGATCTTAAACCCTGTACACACAATCGGATATCTGATGGAATTGAATCCGATGGATTTTTTCATCGGATATCCGATGAAGCTGACTTTCATCAGTCTTGCCTACACACCATCGGTTAAAAACGTAAAACACTACGACCTGCTCAGAAAAATGAAGTTCAATGCTTCTAAGCACACATCGACTTAAATCTGAGCATGCATGGATTTTTGACTGATGGATTTCCCCACAGACGATCGTTTTTTTCTATCGGTATTTAACCATAAGAGGAATTGAAAACAGGTTCTATTTTTTTTCACTGATGGATAAAAAAAAAAATGATGGCGGCCCACACACGATCGGTTCGTCCGATGAAAACGGTCCATCGGTCTGTTTTCATCAGATGAACCGATCGTGTATACAGGGCTTTAGAGATGGTCTAATGACTATAGAAAACCACTGAGTGTCATGACTCATAATTTGCGACTTGCAATAGATCAGACATGGAGGAAGGATTGCTTTGGACAAACTCCTAGCATACTTTTTATGTGAATGATGAAAGACCACTGAAAGTTCTGCCCAATATTTATGGAAGAGCAATTATTCCTATATGTTCAATGCAATTAGCTCCTGCCGTTACAGAAATAGAACGCCAAACAGAGAAAAAGGTGGAATGAAATGAACTGTGTAAATGCAGCTTACTGAATCATTTGCATTATTCCTGACTCAGTAAGCAGGGATGTCTATTTTGCTTGCATAAATAAATTGAAAAGCATCATTTTTAAATTGCAGTATATGACTGTTAGAAACCACTCACCCAAGTGACAGCCAGGATGAGGAAAAACACATCAGCATCTATCCATCCAACTAAACTGGTAATACATTTTGGATATTTTAACTTTCATATGTCTAACATGCATACAATAGATAGCAGTGAGAACTGTTGCAGAGACAAACCGAGACTTGATAGCTGTAAAATTAGCCAATGTGGCCATGAAGCAAGAAGGGTAATGCAGACCTGAACTGTCACTTATATTCTTTTTAAACTTTACCCACACAAGAACACACAGACTGTCCTATTGTTTGCGAGTAGGGATGAGCTTCGAGTTCGAGTAGAACTCATGTTCGACTCGAACATTGCCTGTTCGCCGAACAGCGAACTATTTGGGGTGTTCGCGGCAAGTTCGTGTGAGCTTTAGAACCCTGTTAAAGTCTATGGAACTCGAACGTTTGAAGTCTAAAGTGGGGTGGAGTTCCCCTTAAAATCCAGACCAGACCTGGTCTGGATTTTAATTTGACGCAGGGTTCCCCTTAATATCCATACCAGACCCTAAGATGAGTGATTTTAAATGCCTTTTTTCCTTCAGAAATTACACTTTGTGCAGGGACAGTTCTAAGCACAGGAAACAAGCGCTACTTTACAGGCATACTATACACCCCCCTAGGTACGAAATTTAAAGGAATATTTAAATTTTATTGTTTCACTTTAAGCATTATTAAAATCACTGCTCCTAAAAAAACATCAGTTTTTTAAAACTTTTTTTGCATTGATACATGTCCCCTGGGGCAGGACCCGGGTCCCCAAACACTTTTTAGGACAATAACTTGCATATTAGCCTTTAAAATTAGTACTTTAGATTTCAAATGTTCGAGTCCCATAGACTTTAACAGGGTTCTAAAGTTTACACAAACTTTTGGTCTGTTCGCAGGTTCTGGTGCGAACCGAACCCAGGGGTGTTCGGCTCATCCCTATTTGTGAGCAAAACATTTCAAAGCCATGGGGTTCTTTTCTAGGATCGAGAACCAGTCCAAGCCTGGAGTAGTTGGTACGTGAGAATAAGGACTATATAGTAGACAATGAAATTACTGAGGGACTCACAACTCTCCAGCCACTCAGTAATTACGCATTTGGAAAAATATACATAAAATTAACATGCTCTATACAGAGTTTGGTAGAGTGTACATGATTGCTTCAAAAGCAATTTGTGTTCTGTATCTCAAGAGAAATTGCCTTTGAGATGGAGATTAAAGAGATGGGGGGGCCTTAGCTGTTAGCGTCAGTTGCCACATCTGTGAAAATATCGGGGACTTCAAACAGAACATACAATTGTACTTGCACCCGTTTATTGACTAACTAGGATATTTTTACATAGATTATCATATATTTAGTATATAAAATTGCTGCAATTTTGTAAATATTGAACTTTAATTTGGTGGGGAAAATAAAAGAAGCCAATTTTAAGTGACCGTTTTGGTATGCCTTAAAGTACTCCATAAGACTCCTGTATGATACACCACATACTAAAGCCGGTTACTATGCAATGCTCAAATCTCCTAAAGTAAACCAAAAATGTATTTACCCTCACTAACTGAGCCAAATGCTCCACTATTTGTTTCTCACAGGCTCCCCCTCACAGGCACTGCAGCTCACAGTGGGAAGGCCTCAGTAACAGGGGCAGTGCTGTCAATCTAGAAAGCAGTGGGCAGGACTAAGCATAGCCAGGTGTTGAATAACAAGCTACATGCTTGTGAATCAGTAGTGACAGTGCTATCAGCCATGCCTCCCATCAACATTTTTTTATCCCACTATAGCAAAGCAGGCACAGCTTATATGAGAGTGACAACTCTGCCCTAAATCTCCTGTAGCATCATTGCCACAATAAATCACAAGAAGCTGAATTAGGTGGACTTCACTGGCAGGATCGACAGGCGAATGTGCTCCCTGTCCTCCTTCATCCAGAATGGATAAAGTTGTGTTACTGGTCAGAATATAGGAATTGTGTTACTGGCCAGATCTCCACGTGATAATAGTAGTCAAAATTCCTAAGAAATTTCTAAGTAAGCTGCAACATATTACATTTTTGGCTGGGTTCACAAAGCGGCTCACAGCAGGGGTCTAGTGTGTCTCTGTTCACCATTTCAGGACCACTTTGGGTCCGAATTTTTGTCTGAATTCAGACTTGAAACGGACCAGAAGATGCACAAGACTACTCTGCAATTCGCTCCGTGGCCATCCCGGAGCTGTGTGCACAGAGAGTGGTGGACAGAGTGCGGGCTAAGAGAGAGGGTGGTGGACAGAGATCGGGCTGAGAGAGAGGGTGGTGGACAGAGAGCGGGCTGAGAGAGAGGGTGGTGGACAGAGAGGGGGCTGAGAGAGAGAGGTGGGGCTGAGAGAGAGGATGGCTGAGAGAGAGGGGGGGACTGGACTGACAGAGAGATTCCTAGCCCTGTCTGTATCTGCAGGTTGGTCTGTAAGTCCGTTTATGATGCCAAGTATCTTCTTCCAGCAGCACCCTGGCAGCTTGCGCCTCCCACTCGTCCTTGTCCTCCTGACTGCTGATGCTTGAGCAGAGAAGCTGGAGCGCCACCTCGGGAGTCTAGGAAGTTGTGAAGCTCTTCTCTCTCCTGGGCTCCCAGCTGCTGTCCGTGTTCACCTTCCACCTGGATGCCGTCTCCTTCTGTGGGGCTGCCCACTCACCATGTGGATATGCCTGCACCCTCAGGACGCTACCGCATCACGCTTCCATCTGAAATTACAATTGGGCTGGTGCAATGATTTTTGACACCCTAGGCAAAACCTTATTTTGCCACTATGGCACATGAAAGGCAGGAGGGAGCACTATGGTACACGATGGAAGGCAGGAGTGAAGCATCACTATGGTACATGGAAGGCTGAAAGACTATGGCGCATAGAAGGCTGAAAGACTATGGCGCATGGAAAACTGGAAGACTATGGTGCGTGGAAGGCTGGAAGGCTATGGCGCATGGAAGGCTGTGGCATGTGGAAGGCTGGAAGGCTATGGCGCATGGAAGGCTGGGAGTCTATGGCTCGTGGAAGGCTGGAAGTCTATGGCTCGTGGAAGGCTGGAAGTCTATGGCTCGTAGAAGACTAGAAGTCTATGGCTCGTGGAAGGCTGGAAGTCTATGGCTCGTGGAAGACTGGAAGGCTATGGTGCATGGAAGGCTATGGCGCATGGAAGACTATGGTGTGTGGAAGGCTGGAAGTCTATGGCGCGTGGAAGGCTTGAAGTCTATGGCGTGTGGAAGTCTATGGCTCGTGGAAGGCTGGAAGTCTTTGGCTCGTGGAAGGCTGGAAGACTATGGCGTGTGAAAGGCTAGAAGACTATGGCGTGTGGAAGGCTGGAAGACTATGGCGCGTGGAAGGCAGGAAGACTATGGTGCATGGAAGGCTGAAAAATGATGGTGCATGGAAGGCAGGAAGACTACGGCACATTTAGGGAAGAGAGAGGGGGAGAGATCACTCACCCAGGCTGCATTGTCTTTGGAAGCACAGGCAGACATCAGGACAGTGTCACGGGTCTGGCTGCTTTGAAATCTCCCAACCACACCCCTTTCCAGGCACAGATTAGCTGCACAAGGGGTTGTGGGCAGGGCCAGGCACAGGGAGTAGGTGGGGCGGACGCGGACCTAACTTACCTGACCTCTTCCCTCCTTGTACGGCTACTGCGGGAGCTGGGCGGGGGATGTAGACACTGCTGCAACCTGTGGGAGTGCCGGGCGGGTGGGTCAGTGGCCGGAGGAGGTGGGGGGCCCTTGCCCTCGCAGACGTGATTGTGATTCGTCTAGGACGATACAGCACAGTGTGCTGGATGGAAAATATGTAAAGAAATTAATATTTTTGTGTTATGAATAAGAGCCATTTAGATACTGCCTTGAAGGGGTTGCCATTTTAAATGAAGTGTGTATATTCCTTTTAAGTTTTTGTATTCTATTATATAATCTTTTTTATATACCTTTTTTATATGTGTACATTTATGCATGTATGAGATGATGAACCAAAATAGTGCCTTATCTTCCTACTGATTACATAGGATGTGATAATGAAAAATATGAGTGGACATTGAAAGTCTGTGCTTTTAAGAGCCTGCAAGAGATCCTCTCTCCTATGCCCCCCACGGTGAAGAACTTCTGAAAGGAGCTTGTGTGCTCTGCTTCTACCATCCCCCACATCCTGTCTCCCTCCTAGCAAAGGAATGTTGACTTTTTGGAGAACTGATCCCAGGAGCTGACATTTGCCTATATGAACTGAGAAATGAGAATTCTATCCGGAATACACGGGGCATGTAATAAGAGACTGGGTGAACTGGGTGTGTTTTTATCATGTGAGGGTGTGTATCTGTATCATGTTAACCAATGAAAAACACTCTGTGTTGTTTAATAAAACTGAAGCTGCCTAGGCTGCAGCCATTCCATTTCCATTTCCTTTCTTTCTACTGAAGACATCTCCTGCCTTTTTCTTGATTGCAGTAAGTTAATGCCAGCCTCCCTGAGACTGTAAGAAGAGTAATTGATTAATTAATCAGGGTCTCTAATAATTCCATTTCAATTGGCGCGCAACGTAGATTTTTTGAATTCGAAGCAGGACATCAGCGCTGCCCACACGAAACTGTTTGAGAGCTGCGGGGAGCCTGAGGCGGAGGAGAGCGTCATGAACTCTAAGCACCAGGTAAGTCGGTTTTTTTGTTGACTAACTTGCCTGTGCGGCTTCTGCCTCTGAGCCCCCTCTTTTCTCACTCGGTTTGTATGCGCATTCCTAGCTTTGCTAAGGCGGTTCCTTGTTCAAAAACTTTGAACCATCGAGGCTGGGTTATCGGGCTGCAATCTATTGTCTTGTGTGTTATCGTGTTCTGTGTTGCATGAATGTGGCCATGTTACTCGGTGGTCGTCTGTAGAGTGTAATAGTGTAATAGCCCCCTTTTCGGATTCCTGAGCTGGAGGCGCACAGACTTGGCGTGTCTCGGGATTCTGAGGGTCTCTTTTTGAGAGGCAAATAAGCTGATTGTTAAGACGGGGCGTTATGGCGAAAAGTCCAGTGAACGCAGTAATATCTTGGTCAGTTTATCGGATCTGTTGTGTGTATGCGTGTGGTATACATAACAGATTTTTTTTTTTTCGTTTTTTGTTTTTATAATTCGTTGTTGGGTTGAGCTGAAGAGTGGGGTCTAGGTTAACTCAGATTGGACGGCTGAGGGTCTCTTTTTGAGAGGCAAATAAGCTGATTGTTAAGACGGGGCGTTGTGGCGAAAAGTCCAGTGAACGCAGTAATATCTTGGTCAGTTTATCGGATCTGTTGAGGGTATGCGTGTGGTATACATAACAGATTTTTTTTTTCGTTTTTTGTTTTTATAATTCGTTGTGGGGTTTTTGAGGTTTTTCCTTGTTTGAAGTACAAGGCGGGGGTTAGGTTTTTCTCGGGGGTTAGGGTTTTTGATATTACCGCCCTGCAGACGGGGTTGCTGAGAATGGCCATGTTCTGTTTGTAATCTTGTATCAACTGTGTGTTCCTTCTGTGCTTGAACTTTTTTTTCTTACACTTTTGTCCTTGCCTGCAGCAACCACCCCACCCCCCTTCCCTTAGCTGCTGTGTTTAAGGTAACATGCTTCCAAAAGTTTTTCTTTTTGCCTGCAGCTCACCTCCTCCCTCCTTTCTGCACGTTTAACCCTTTGCTTGCTGAGAGATTAGCTTGCCTTTTCCTGATTTTCCCTGCTGCCCACAATACGTCCTGCTGTGCTTTAAGTAATTAGACTATGCCTAAATAACCTATTGTGTCAGTAGCTGCACACTTTTCTCTTGATACACTCAAGTTTAATCGCTATCTTTGCTCCAGTATATGCCATCTGTGCCTGATAAACTTTTCTTCCCACCCTCTCCTCCCTTTTATAACGTCATTGATTCTTTTTCCAAAATCCTTGCTTGAACAAATAACATAAAACTAAAAATGGTTGCCTGAATCTCCCTCTATTTTAAATTATTCCCGCCTCTTCTTGGCCCATCCCTTCTTTTTCTTCTCCTTCTTCATCGTCCATACATGCCTCTTCTTGGCTCCTCCCCTTTCTCCTTCACCCACCATTACACAAAATTACCCTTTCCTCAGCTTTCACTCAACTTTAACTACTACCTTTTCGCCTGTAACCATTTTCCTTTTTTTTACTGCTGGTGGGCACTACTCCTGCTGAAACACAAGTAACCACCTCACTCCTTTGCTTCATATTCCCCCCCCCTGTGTACATGATGTTCTGTTTTCTGTGTAGAAAGTAAGTTGTTTGTCTTGTGTTTAAGGTCCATTGTGTTGCATATTGTGAACTTTCTGCTCTAATTGTTAGACAGTGCAAAACGTTATATGTTCTTACATCTTGTATTATCTTTTCTTGAGCTCTGCTTTTCTATTACTGGAAATAAAACTCTTTATTTCCCTCTTTCTCTCTCTCTTGTCCTCACCTATCATACCCTTTCTTCTTCGTACTCCATCTTGCCCCCCCCTCCTCTCTGACTGCCCCCCCCTCCTTCCTGATCGCCCCTCCCTTCTCTATTTTGCCGCCTTTTTGTTTGCCCCTCCCTTTCTTCTTCGTACTCCATCTTGTCCTTCCCCCCCTCCTCTCTGACTGCCCCGCCCTTCCTCTCCATACTCCATTTTGTTTTTCATTTAAAAGACAGGCTGCTGTTTTGCGACTTGTTACACGTTTATGGCAACTATCGATGTTATATAAGAAGGAGTTTTGGTGGATCACACTGATTTAGATATTATCACATACATTGTGTGATCTGTGGGGACCTATCTCTTTGGGTTGCCTCTATACACACCCTGACGATGGTATGCATTGCACCACCTGATATATAAAGGGCTTTTTGCCAGTTTAGCTGTTGTCATGTGATGCCCAAGCCTGTTGCTCTTGTCCATTCCTTCCCCTTAGGTTCTGTCCAAATGTTTGTACGATGCCCGGCTCCGAATGCTCGAGGCCTTGCCCCATCTTGCCCTGTCCTGCCCCATCCCTGAACGCAGTTGGTGTCACCCGCTACGTGCCTGGAGGTGCATGGGCCTGTCCCGGGTGCCCTCCGTCCCGGATGCTCCTACCGGCCCTTTTTCTCTCCTTGAGTTTGTACAAGGGGGGAGTAGGATACTACAATTCTATTGTACAAACACGGAAAAAAGAGAATTGACAGGGCCGTAGGCCTCGCCTGGTGGATGGCCGAGATGGTAGAATAAGGGTGAATAAATCCTTGCGTTCATTGCTACTGTCCTGGTGCTCACAGTCACAAATAAAGGATGAAGGCCTCTGGGTATCACATCAGAACAGGTTTTACATATAACGTTTAAACGGTTTTATTCCACATGCCATGACATGCCACCTTCAGGGTTAGTGGGTAAGTGGCCCCAAGGGGGGAGTATTTATTATCCCCTTTTGAAGTCTTGTTTGAAGACAGTCTCTAAAATAGGTTGCTATGGGCGATGACAGTTGCAATTACAGTCTGGTACTTTGAAAATTATGTGACCGCTTTTGAAAAGTAATTAACTAATATCTGTGTACGAGTTTTTTTGCATTTTTCGATGTAGGTACCGATAATTATCGATATCCCCTGGGTGACGAATAAAAGGTTCCTTCACAAAAACATTCTCTGAAGATATGATGGACTGTGCCACCCACGTCTGAATGAAACTATATATCTTTTTTCAAATACATGTCATTTGTGACCATTGGGGAATTTGTGGGTCGGAATATAGCTGATATATGTGTGATATATGCCCTAATGTATAGAGTGGCCCCAGACAAGTTTAAATCAAGAGATGAAGTAACTACAGGTTTCGAGTCCCATAATCACTGTGATATATCTCATAGGATAATTAGTTAATTAATGTTAGAGTGTAAAGAAGTTCTTTAATGAGATAATTGAGTTTAATATGGTCTGTAGATGTTTATGATATGTAAAAGCACAAACATGGGATCAGAACAAAGGTTTAAGAGAGAATTATTGATTAAGGTTGTGTAAAGAATTGTATAAAAACTCAAATGATGGTAAACAGCATGGTATTTGGTATTTAAACAGAAAATCCTACAGATCTGGTTGCAAGCAATGTTTACAACAGATTCTAAATAAAAATAGTAAAATATGAAAGCTATGTTCAATCAAAAAATAATAATAAAAATAGTAAACATAAAAAATTAGATAAAAATAGGAAAAATTAAAAAATTTTGATAAAAAATAGAATAAAAATAAACAAGTGGTAAAAAGTTTTATAATGTGACGTTTCCGACAGAGCGGCTGGTTGAAGTAATTGGAGAAATTTTCTTGGAGGAAAACGCTGGTCGGTTCATGCGCAGGGACTGATCTGTGGGTTTCGTAAGATTTCTCTTTTAAACAATCTGTTGTCACTGTTTTAGTAAGAAATGTCAAATTGTAATATAATAGACATAATTTTTGCCATATATACAAACAAAATATGTTTAAAAATTTTGAAAAAGCGTAAAAAAAATGAGAAAAACGGCACAATTCAATTGTAAGGTATATGGTGCATCTATAACTCCTATACAATCTTCTCCAAGTAAATGGATGGGAAACAGATGTTTCCTTTGAGAAGAGAATTAAGGATATGTGATCCTAGCTGTTGGAGATCAGATCAGGTTACACAGTCCCACATGCTGTGTGTTTTCAGATGGCAGAAACTATGTGACTTTCCAGGAATGGGTTGTAAATGACTCTGAGAGTTTATTGAGAGGTTTTGAAGGCAAAGATATCTGAGTTTATGTTAAGTAGACTTTTAAAGTTTTTATAAATATATGGCACATCTTTCTTTTAATAACACAATCGCTTGGAGATCTGAAAGAAAACCCTTATTTTTAAAACTAGTTTTTGCCAGAGATAGAAATGTTTTTTTTTTCTCTCTCTCTTTCCATTTCTCTTTCTTTCTCTCTCTCTTCCTCTCTTTCTTTTCTTTCTCTTTCTTTCTCTCTCTCTCTCTCTCTCTCTTTCTCTCCCTCTCTCTTTCTCTCAAACTCACACTCTCTCTCTCTTTCTCTCACACTCACACTTTCTCTCTGTCTTTTTCCTCTCTCTCTTTCTCTCATACTCATACTCTCTCTCTCACACACACACTCTCTCTCTCTTTCTCTCATATTTCACTAAACTATGGGGTTTTTGCACCATTTGTTTTGAAGAATATCTTACTTTAAGGATGTCATTTCAAAGAGAATAAAACATGGTGTTAATCTGCATAGGTTAAGAAAGGTCAGATAAAATAGTGAAAACTAAAGATATGATATGAACAGATGATACAGCCATATTTATGGATTAAAATGTCACTTTCCAGGCTTCAGATTGACGAATGTATTAATGGAGGGAATATTGGCCCTTATATTTGGATCCGTGTAGGGGAACAATGAAACTTCTGAATGTTCGTTTATGCTGAAGGCTGCTATGTTTATTTAAACAGTCATGTGACAAGACCATTCATGCTGTATGATCAGTTCTGAAAACTAGTGTAATGTAATGAATAAGTTCCTTTAGGGAGTAAAATATTTAGGAAAGAGCCCAATATAAAATTAATGTTCTTCTGGAAAATTAAAATGTTTATGATTGGAAATATAGTAAGAAGACAAATACAGGAATTTGGTGAAACGGATGCTTTTATGAAATTTAAGTTAGTAATGGAAATGAAGCAGATGGCCCTAATGAACTAGGGGGGTGCCTTTTAGAATGTCACCTGAGGACAGTACTTTTGGGTGATAATACATTTGTACTGAGGTATAGCAATTTTTGTTTCTGCTTATATGGGTTTACGATAATGTTTTGTTGTATTGACCATGTCCTCTGCTCTAGTCCTTGCCTGTTAAGAAAACACAGGAACAAAGAGAGTATAGGGAACAGTACTGATTAAAAATATTAATTTAGGGGGGCCTGTGCTGGATGGAAAATATGTAAAGAAATTAATATTTTTGTGTTATGAATAAGAGCCATTTAGATACTGCCTTGAAGGGGTTGCCATTTTAAATGAAGTGTGTATATTCCTTTTAAGTTTTTGTATTCTATTATATAATCTTTTTTATATACCTTTTTTATATGTGTACATTTATGCATGTATGAGATGATGAACCAAAATAGTGCCTTATCTTCCTACTGATTACATAGGATGTGATAATGAAAAATATGAGTGGACATTGAAAGTCTGTGCTTTTAAGAGCCTGCAAGAGATCCTCTCTCCTATGCCCCCCACGGTGAAGAACTTCTGAAAGGAGCTTGTGTGCTCTGCTTCTACCATCCCCCCACATCCTGTCTCCCTCCTAGCAAAGGAATGTTGACTTTTTGGAGAACTGATCCCAGGAGCTGACATTTGCCTATATGAACTGAGAAATGAGAATTCTATCCGGAATACACGGGGCATGTAATAAGAGACTGGGTGAACTGGGTGTGTTTTTATCATGTGAGGGTGTGTATCTGTATCATGTTAACCAATGAAAAACACTCTGTGTTGTTTAATAAAACTGAAGCTGCCTAGGCTGCAGCCATTCCATTTCCATTTCCTTTCTTTCTACTGAAGACATCTCCTGCCTTTTTCTTGATTGCAGTAAGTTAATGCCAGCCTCCCTGAGACTGTAAGAAGAGTAATTGATTAATTAATCAGGGTCTCTAATAATTCCATTTCAACAGCTGCTGCGGGAAAGCACAGTGTCGGGACCAACGGTGATCACTGCTCCTGAAACTTTGGCGCCCCCTCCCCTCTGGCGCCTGGGTGCAGAGCACCCCGTCTCGGATCGGCCCTGGCTGGCGCCCAATCATTCCATCTTGCATTACACCCACTGTGCTTAGTAATCCACTCTACAAGGAAGGATGTCAGCTCTCCCTGATTCTGGAGGTCACTATTAGGCATTTGGAGGTCAGGGCCAGTGCTACACCAACAACAGGTGTGATGCATTGATATCTCATCAATCCAACAAGTGTATGTATAGATTGCAGCATTTTAGAAATTCTATGTGACATTTTTGTTCTTTTTGAATATTTTACATGTTTCCTATATTATTTGCTAGCATTATCTTATCTTAAAACGCATTTCCTGGCAACAATATGGCAGCATATGTGGTAGTATTCTGCCATGGACTTCCTACCAGGAAAGGAAATTTACGGTAAGTATTTGATACAATTTTAAGTTTTTGAGTTATTTTATTTGTAAAGACATAATTTCTAATGTGACACACATATTTCACCTGTTTCTAGTTACACCAAATAGCAGTTGTACTAATATAATCTGATCAGTGGTATGGAGTTGTATTCTAAGGTAGCACTACCCCCGAAGGATCTGCTGGTTTGTTTTGGGTGGCATGTTACCTCTGTATCTCCGCCGTCTACGGTACTTAATGAGAGTTGAAGTAAAGGGAGTGTCCACAGGACAGGTGTCTTTTCTGTGCTTTTATTACCCAACAGTAGAGGGGTGAAGGGATGGCAAATAGAAGACAGCAAATTCAGGTGTAACTGCATACAGGGAAACATTCCTGCTTTCAATTGCACTTTGCTTCGCCACTCCAGCCGGAGCCTCTCTCACCAGCCTGGCAGCCAGAGTGTCACTCAAACTTAGGATCAAGTCTCTGCCACAGACCCTCCCAAAAGAATGGAGACAATTATGGTCCAGAATCCGCTCAGTAGATTAAGCACCCAGATCTCCTTCAGGTAGTTTTGCAAATTAGCAACTGACATCCAGCCTGTGAGATCCCAGGTAGTCCCCCGATGAATGGACAGGCCCCTCCTGGAACACTAGCCTTGTGCTTGGTATCCTTCGGACAGACTCCTCATCGGTCAGCCTCCTCCAATTGGACGGACAGCTTGGGACCCCTTCTAAATTGGGGACCCGGTCAATCACTGGGCCCGCACAGCAGATCAATTGCTCCGGACCAACGTGGTCCCGGAACCAGAAACACTGCTACCCACACAAACCCCAGCCAGGAGGGCCATATGCGGGGGTGTCGTGGAATGGCACCCCAATGGTGGGCGACACGCGAGGAAGAACCTTGAGGCAATGGCGTCTGCCCCCTTTATACCCCTCACCAGCATGCACAGCGAGGCGGCAAACCCCTGACTGGCCACCAAGGAGAGATACTCAGTCTCACTTGACCCCACTGCTGCCACCTGCCGTCCGGGGGTGACGGGAGTCCCCGAACGAAAGGCTAGCCCACAGTACAGCCTAAGCTAGAGCAGAGACCAACATTTAAACAATTAAACTAATTCAGAGCTAACTATTTCTCTGAATTCTCCCCTAAATTTTACTCTGAAAGTAGCCAGGCACTACACTAATAAATGGAGTAGGTAGGCACAGTCCCTGTGTAACATTACTAAACCAGAAGCATAGTCTGCAAAGCAATAAGAAACTATGAATATCTCTATGTATACATATTGTGAAGGATTAGCTCGGTAGCGGGTGTGTGTAACCCCCTGGATGGGTTCACTACACGCTGAACTATACAGAAAGGCATTTGAGGATGGTTGAAAACAAAGGATATGGTTTATTCTTCCATATTGCTGGATATAAGTGCAAGCATCAAAACAGCATAAACAAAACAAAACATAAAATAAACCCTTGCCACTTGGGGCGTCTATCTTCACAACACAGGAACCTACCTATTGAGTCTGGCACAGCCTACTGCTGGGCAGACACTGCTGGTCATACAGCAGAAAAACAATAGTCTTTTTGATTTTTATCACACAGAAAAATCAACAACCACCTTACCTCTTCAGAAGTCTTTCTGACTGCTCCTTAACTCAAAAAGCCTCAGGATGCAGCAATCAGTAGTCATCCTTTGGATGTCTTATAGAGGCCTTAATTGCTTCATTCTGAACAGCTGAAGTTTTCCAACACCCTAAACCTTTCTGGCTATTTCTGCAGCCGACACCTAATAGTAATTGGTGTATTGTCTAAACAAGGCAGAAATGTATCTCCCATCGGTGACAACACCCACAGATTTACCTGACTTCCTGTCACAATATATAATAAAAAGATGTAAACAGAACTTCATTTTTTTTTACACCAGAATATTTACATTTAGCTGATTATATTACCTTCAAGAATGTGGGTCCTAGACTACTTTTCAAATTCAAGCTGTCATTGGTAAGTCATTTTCAGCACCTTCTTACCTGATACATCCTGCTCAGTCTATCTGATTTCCTGACTGCAGCCTGTATTAAAAGTTAACAGCTGCCTCTTTAGCATAAATTTAAATAAAATCCATATTCAGCCAATCATACGCTCTATACCCAGAGGTGCTTGATCATTGATAGGATCTGTCCCCGATGCCGAACAATGTCACTTCAGATAAGTCTTTACCAACTTGCAGACATTTGAATTTGTTACACTGCACACCTCACTCCTTGTACATGTCAAATTACCTTCATTTCAATTCCAGCAATAAAAAGCACAAATTTGCCCTAGACACAGAATAGAATTAGAAATGTTTCCGAAGGCCTTTTTTGGCATTATCAAAAGTTTGTCACATTCCTGGTTCTGGAGTTTTCAAGTTTAAAGCATGATCATAAAACATTAAATCAGACTTACACAAGGTTAAAGTTCTCTGTTTAAAAGGGGGTTCTGCTTTACCTATAGACTTATATATGCCCTATTTAGTTACTGAGAAGCCTTGTTATCCATATATGTACATATTGTTTTCTTACAAATGTTCTTGACTGATAATTTGTATTTGAAAAATAATTATATACGCCTGTCTGGAACCTGTTGACAATTAAAATATAAAATTCCATAACATGTAGGATACAGTTTTTCCCTCATTGAACCTGTGGACGGGGCCTTCTCGCCCTGCACGTAGGGGTACCTTTCGCCATGTACATGCTCATCAATGCCTGGAACAAGACTGGGCCACATCCATGTAAAAGTCAAACAATATGGCGGTACCCGGGCTTAGAGATGAGCCGTACACTATGTTCAGTAAATATAAACATCCAGGCTCCCTCTGTGAAGTGTCCTGTCCCATACTACTGCACACCTTTGCTTGATTTATGTTGCATTTAGACGGGACCCCGCTGAACCCGTGCCCTCTCCACCAGTCCAGCGTACATTTGCCACCTCACTTCCAGTGACAGATTGGGGTCCCATGAAACACCTAGCAAAAACTTCATGCACGGTCACACTTAACTTCTACACTCCAGTACAATGCAGCCAGGTACATGAGGTATCCATTTCAGATACTTTTGGGGGATCCGACCGCTAGGAAGGGATACAGAATACTGATCCCTTGCTACAGGAGGACCTATCACCATCGGCAAGTATGCTATGTACTTTGCACTAGTTACTGGTTAACCATAGCAACTGCATTCCTCCTTCCACTTGTCTTGCCGAGTTAACCCAATCATAGTGATCTTGCTTCATAACTCTTTGTGCATTAGAGGCGCTGTTCTTCTGATACACCAAAATCTATCGTGCACCCCTTTGAATAAGTTCAGACCAGGCTTAGGAAAAGAGCTTTACTTCAAATTACTTCAGGAACTTTAGAGTGTGAAGTCCAATCCATAACTAACTGAACTGAAACTGCCCAGGAATTCCTTCACAAAGGTGAGAGTCCATTAGTAGAATTTTCCAAAGTTTGGTGGTATCTCTGTTCTTCTAGGGTTCTGAAGGACTAGTTTCCCATGTCGGTTGCGGCCCTGAGCAAGATGGGTAAACACTCCAGCAGCAGCGGCCCCAGGACCTGACCTTCTCCCTCTTTTTATATCACAGGGCAGAAACCTGGTTAATCCCTTCTCGGCCTGGGCAGATTAACTGACTTACTATAACCAATTTGGCATTTGTAGGCAACCTGCCTGCCTGCAAGGGCCCTGGGGATGATGCGGCATCTGTCTTTGTTTCAGAAACCTGAAGACAAGATCAGCGGTTATGGGGGAGTTTCCCCAAATGTTGTCCAACCAGCCTGGAACAGAGCTTCTCATCTAAAGGTACTGTAGTGTGGCACTGGAATGCAAAGTCAGCCTATCTACTCTGCACTTTAGTCTCTCCCTGGTAGTTTTTGATCTGACATGCAACTGGACTTCTAACTAACAGTAGTGGCCATCAAATGCCTAACCTGGCTCTAATCTATGCTGGTTATTAGGCCCTAAGCTAACTAGCTATTGAATCCCATAACAGATGGGGCATGGTTAACGAAAATAACAAGCGATACTGTATATTTCAACTCTATTGCAATAAACAGTTTCACCTACTAATATACAGTAAGATGACCACTACACACATACCGTAGCACAGACCTGGCTATCTGGCACAGGGAGATAATAACAATGGGACTGAGATACTCTGGCCCAGATTCACAGAGCGATTACGCGTGCGCAACTGCTGTTGCGCGTGCGTAAGTCTAAATGTGCGCGTGCGTATAGTTGGACGCGATTCACAAAACAATATACGCCAGAAATCTACGTTTTTTGGTCCGGCGTAATTGAGTTAGACATTCGCTTCCCTTCGCGCAAAACTGCGCTAGACACACCATTGATTTGCTAGTCAAATATGCTAATGAGGGAGTTACGGGGATCCACAAAAAAACGCAGTTGCTGCGCAGGCTACGCGATGTGCGCAACTGCAAAATGTCCTGTCTAAAGTTAGAGCCCATAAAAGCTGATCTAACTTTTGAAAAAAAGTCTAATTGTCAGATAAAGCAACACCGTTACTGAGGAGCAGACCACACACACGTGTTGCACTACAATTTGACTGCCAACATGCTAGGGGCATCGTCGCTCATAGCTGCACTAGTGAATATAGATGACCAAAGAAGGAGGAGGGCACGGAGGATGGCACGGGAGAGGGTATACCGCACCCGCATACACCTGTTTGGCATGAATGATTCAGAGGTCTTTCGCATCTTCAGATTCCCCCCTCATGCCATCCTGGAATTAACCACAACCTTGCAGGAGGACATCACCAGCCCAACACAACGCTCACATGCAGTGCAGCCACTGGTGAAGGTCCTGGCAACACTCCATGTCCTTGCCAGTGGCTCTTTTCAGCGTACAAGTGGAGTGGTGGCTGGGATGTCACAATCCTCCATGAGCAGATGTGTGCACCAGGTTGTCCCTGCAATCCTCACACGCTTGGCCAACCAAATCATCAAACCCACCACTGAGGAGCTTCGAATCAAGGCAATGGCAGATTTCTACCGAATTGCCAGATTCCCACGCACCATCGGGGCCATTGATTGCACACATGTGGCACTCCAGCCCCCCCATGAGACCGAGCACATGTACCGCAATCGGAAGAATTGGCACTCCATCAACGTACAGGTGATAGTTGATGCCCAAGGCCTCATATGGCACGTCCGTGCCAAACACCCAGGGTCCAGCCATGACAGCTACATCTACAATCAAAGCCACATCCGAACAGAATTCGAACAGAACGTGTATGGGAACACCTGGCTGGTTGGTGAGTGACATGGGAGTCAGGCATGACTATCCCCTCCCGTGATGCACAACAGAAGTGGCACATGCATGACTAACATTCTCCTGTCTTTTCCTTTACAGGTGACTCTGCATATGCACTGGGACCCCATCTCATGACTCCTATCCGGAACCCCCAAACCCCAGGAGAGGAACGATACAATGAAGCACACATCAAAACCCGTGCAGTGGTGGAGCGCACCTTTGGCCTCCTGAAGTCACGTTTCCGATGCCTGGATAAGTCTGGGGGTACACTGTTGTATTCCCCAAACTTCGTGTGCCATATCATCGCTGCATGTTGCATGCTACACAATCTCGCAGTGAGGAAGGGCCTGCAGGTTGAGCTACGTGATGATCTGACCCCCCAACCAGAAAATCAACCCCTAACCGAGGATACCCCGTCTTCTGAGGAAGAGCAGTCAGGAGGCAGCTCATATTGGGCATCTTTGCACGTTAAACACACACATTAATCATGGCACAATGAGAATGCATGCATGCACACCACTATGGTCCCTAGCACACACACCCCACATCCTCATCAAATTGGATTGGCACCAGTCCACCATGCAAGACTGGTGAGCAGTAACGCCACGTCAAGGCTCCAATTATGTCACTGTACATTCATACACCATTCACACGGACCTGGGAATCACTTCTCCCTGGTCCTGGGGAACCCTTCTCCACCAAAATTGAGGGTGACACCCCTTTTCCAGCAGGAATGTCACCCCCACATTCAAACATCATTCACAACCCAAAATATGCCAAAAAAGTCAAACAAACAAAAATGCATAGAAACAAAAAATGCATAGTAAAAAAAAAATGCTTAGAAAAAACAAAAACAAGCAGAGAGCAAAAATAAAAAAGCTTTCAAAACAAACAAAAGGTGGAAAAAAAAAATTATTGCCCTCTGCCTGAGCCACGCCTGGGGCGCCCCCGGCCACGGCCCCGGACCCTCAGGGGAGACGCATGGGGGAGGGGAAAAGCCGGGGAAGGAGGAGCAGCCCCTGAGATCTGCCCACCTGGCGGCCTGCCCTCCAAGGCCACGGCTATTCTGTCCAGGGCAGCACCAAGTGTTGCCGTGTTGCCCTGGATAGCCTGGGTAAGGGCCCTCACATCCTGCCCAACGCCTGCTGCTGTAGTTTGCAGGTCATTAAGGCAGGTTGTGGAGGCCCGGGAGTGGGAGTCCAGGTTACCCAGGCTATCATTAATGGAGGACAGGCTCTGATCCACCCGCCCCATAGTCTGGCAGAGCTGTCTCAGAAGGCGGGTCTGGGTGGCCAGGTTCCTTCTCAGACAGGCGGGCATGAGATTGGGCGCCCCCCTGGTGCTTGGGGATGACCTCCTGGCTCCAGCTGATGGTTGTGGCCGGGGAGAAGGGGAGGCCCTTGTGAGGGGAGCCATGTTGGGGGAGGAGGGGGGGGGGCTGACCCTTAGGGAGGGCAGGCTTCTTGCAGCCAGAGGGGAAGAGTCCGCAGAAACCAAAGGGCCAGTGCCTTCCATGGACTCCTCCTCCTCATGATTCTGCTCCTCCTCATGATCGTCCTCCGCATGATCCTCCCCCTCCTCTTGTTCCTCCTCTGCGGACTCTGGCCTTGTTGGGGGGGCCTCATTAGGCTGCTGTCCTGGGGTTGGAGCGGTCAGTCCAGATGGCCCTGCACCCTCCTGCACATCTGTGGATGACACAAACCATTCACAGGTTGGAGGATCCACACACTTGCCACATATTCCCTTTCACCCCCTCCCCCACACATGCTACACACCTGAGAGAAATAAAAACCTTACCTGGCACCGCGGGGACCGGACTTGTGTCAAAGCCTGGCAGGCCCTCCACTTCATGCCGGTGAAAGGTCAGGGCCACCACACGCTCCGTCTCTGAAAATCTAACCCGGCATGGTGGGCCCCCTCCTGTGCCCCTGGCATGGGCATTTATTGCGGCCAGTTTTTTTTTCACCTCACGCCGGAGGTCATTTATTTTCTTTTCTATACCAGAGCGGGTCCGTGTCTCCCCCTCCCCCGATGAATTGACCTGCTCTGTGATCATATCCAATATCTCCCTCCTCCTGGCCGGGGTGGTGGTGGCACTCTGCGGGCCGTGGAGAAAACGCCCATAGTCGGTAATGGCCCGGGCAAGAATTCTTTTTTCCCCCACAGTAAAATTGAGCTTTCTTTTTCTCTCAGTCATACTTCCAAACAAACTCACTAGCAGTCACCAAAAATCTGTCACAAATACAAGCACAACCAATCAGACAAGAACACACACAAAGAGAAAAAGAACAGCCAAAAATCACACTAGCACTCAGCAAGAAACACACACAAAAAAATCAGATGAAAAAAAAAAGCAAGAAAACAAACGCTCAGAAATCTATCAATCAAACAAACAGTCTCAAACACTTATCAAAATACACTTTCACAAACTACCAACAAGCACAAGATCACACAGAACACTAATCTGACAACTACAAAACACACTCTAACGAACAACAGAGCAAAAGCACTTGATTCAATGGGAAGGGACACAAAGGGATGTACTTTTGCAATGGAAGGGCGTTTGTGTGTGTCTATTTATGCTGTCTGCGTAGTTCACAACATTGCCCTAGTCCATTTCCAATTTCAATGATTGCGCCGCTCCCGAGTTGTGAGCATGCGCACAACGGAGCTGACATGGTTTCCTTCACGCGCGCATGCGCGAGTCGGCCGGCCCTTCATTTGCATGGGGTCACGGCTCATTTCAATGTAACACGCCCACGTCCCTCCCAATTTGTATTACTCCTCCTTACGCCTACGGAAAAAACCTTACGTTTGCGCAAGCTCTTGCGTAAAAGCTACGTGAATCGCCGGATTACGCGGCTAGATTGCGCAAGTCTAACGGAAAAGTGGTGCGCTACGCCGGAATGATAATGCGCCGATCTACGTGAATCTGCCCCTCTGTCTGTCACAAGGATTTAGATGCACTCAGCTGCTGAAATTTCTTCTCTCTCTACTTCCCCCTTCTGTGATTTCTTACCAACCTCTCATCGACAGGAAGCTCTAATACATGAAAAAAACAAACACAATGACAGCGCGAAATATGGAAATTTGAACCACAATACCACAAAAAGTGGATAAATAAATAATTATAAAAAGGGAAGGGGAGGAAGGGAAATGAAAAAAACAGTGACTGAATGATAATAAAGAGGATGGTAATGAAAGTCCCAATATTTAAAGTTCGTATATAAACAGTTCAGGATGACATATACACAGTGGCAGCACTTTGGAGAGTGAAGCAAGACTCTGTAATAGCAAAAAGAAAAAGAAAAAATGCGCCTACTAAGTGCAGTATGTCTGATAATATGGAATTCATTAATTAAAATAGCCAAATGGCTACTCACTAAAAAGTAGTACAAAATGCGCTCATAAAAAGGGAAGTGTAGTCACTGTGGATAGTCAGCAGATGATGGTGGCTTCTCTGGTAAAGGTTTTGCTAATTGCTGTCCAGGGAAGAAGCGTGGTAGAGCACTGCGGGCTCTAAGGCCGCGTACACACGAGGGGATATGTCCGCTGAAAACGGTCCGATGGACCGTTTCAGCAGACATCTCCGCTCGTGTGTATGGGCTAGCGGACAGATTTCTCCACCCGACAGATTTCAAAGCAAGCTTTGAAATCTATCCGGTGGGAATCTGTCCGGCCGACATGTCTGCTGGTTAGTACACTTACCAGCAGACATGTCGGCCCCCACCGCCGCCGCGCCGCTGCCGAATGGATTCGGCGCATGCGCGGAAGTGTTTTACTTCCTGGTGCGGTGACGTGGCGGTGGCGCGGCGGCGTCAACGTCACCGCCGCGTCACCGCGCCGTCCGGCGGCGGGGAATTTGATCCGATGGTGTGTACACGCCATCGGATCAAACTCCCGATCGGACATATCCGATGGAAATGGTCCGCGGACCGTTTTCATCGGATATATCCGATCGTGTGTACGCCGCCTCATACATAATTATACATTCTCAAGCTCTGTCAGATTGGATGGAGAGCATCTGTGAACAGCAATTTTGAAGTCTTGCCCCAGATTCTCAATTGAATTTAGGTCTGGACTTTTACTGGGCCATTCTAACACATGGATATGCTTTGATCTAAACCTTTCCATTGTAGCTCTGGTATTATGTTTAGAGTCGTTGTCCAGCTGGAAGGTTTAACTCTAATGCCGCATACACACGATCGGTTCGTCTGATGAAAACGGGCTAATAGACCGTTTTCATCAGACGAACAGATCGTGTTTGGGCCCTATCGGTTTTTTATCCATCGGTGAAAAAACTAGGAGCTTGTTTTAAAATTATCTGATGGTTAAAAAACTGATAGAAAAAAAATGATCGTCTGTGGGCACGTCCATCGGTTAAAAATCCACGCATGCTTAGAATCAAGTCGACGCATGCTTGGAAGCATTGAACTTCACTTTTCTCAGCAGGTCGTTGTGTTTTATGTCACGCGTTCTGACACGATCTTTTTTTGAAACTGATGGTGTGTAGGCAAGACTGATGAAAGTCAGCTTCATCGGATATCTGATGAAAAAATCCATCAGACCGTTTTTATCTGATGAACCGATCGTGTGTACAGGGCATAACAGGTTTTCTTCTAAGATTGCCCTGTATTTGGCTCCATCCATCTTCCCATCAACTCTGACCAGCTTCCCTGTCCTTGCTGAAGAAAAGCATCCACACATAATGATACTGCCACCACCATGTTTCACAGTGGGGATGGTGTGTTCAGGGGGATGTGCAGAGTTCATTTTCCGCAACACATAGCGTTTTGCTTTTAGGCCAAAAAGTTCTATTTTGGTCTCATCTGATCAGAGCACCTTCTTCCACATGTTTGCTCTGTCCCCACATGGTTTCTCGCAAACTACAAATGGGACTTCTTATGGCTTTCTTTCAACTATGGCTTTCTTCTTGCCACTCTTTCATAAAGGCCAGATTTGTAAAGTAGACGACTAATCGTTATCCTGTGGAGAGATTCTCCCACCTCCTCTGGAGTCTCCTGGCTGCTACACTGATTAATGCTCTCCTTGCCCAGCTTGTCAGTTTAGGTGGATGAACAGTGGAAAATACTGCGCAGGTCTAATGAAAATAAAAATTGGATTGGTGGCAAAACCAAACGATTTTACATAAAGATAAACGTGAATGCTGCTGCAGCACAAATGTCAGATGAACAAAATATAAACAGTAAATTGGGTGTGCTGCGCTGCTAAAATTAATACATCAATAATGAAGGTGATAACAAAATGTGCATTGAGTGCAAAAAAATTGTATATAAAAAACCAACACCAAGTGTTCCAATGTATGACAAAATCATATAAGAAACCAAACTGAATTGACAAAGTTCGTAAAAAGCTCCAGGGAAAAATCAAAGTTCAGTGAGTTCAGAGAAATATCCCAAGTAGGCTCTCTTCTGTCCTGCAGTATCTCAATCCCCTACTTGGGATATTTCTCTGAACTCACTGAACTTTGATTTTTCCCTGGAGCTTTTTACGAACTTTGTCAATTCAGTTTGGTTTCTTATATGATTTTGTCATACATTGGAACAGTTTAGGTGGATGGCCATGTCTTACACTAAGGGCCAGATTCACGTACAGAGGCGTATCTTTGTGCGGGCATAGCGTATCTCATTTACACTACCCCGCCGTAACTTTGAGAGGCAGGTGTCGTATTCACAAAGAACTTGCACCCAAAGTTACGGTGACGTAGCGTAAATGGGCTGCTATGCCTGCGCAAATGTGGGCCGCCAAAAAACATACATGTGAACCAGCCAGGGCCAAAATAAGTCCATCAAGCAGTTAAATACAGACAGTAATGCCTGAGGCCTTACTTAGCCTGGACTGCAGGTCTGGACTGTGATTTAAAGAGTTCCTGTATTTTACACATTGCATGGCATGGGGTCCCATGGTGCTAAAGCAGAATGGACAGACGGTGCTGTGACCCCATGCCATGCCATGTGTAAAATACAGGAACTTTTTAAAACACCGACCAGGCCTGCAGTGAATCATCAAATATTATAAAGACTTTGGGCACACTCTACAGAAAAATTCTATTTACAATATAGCAAACAGTGACATACCTTGGAGTGCAGGACATGAAGAAGAAGTCTGCCTTGAGAAAAGCAAACTGGGGATGTTATAAAATCACATTCTAATTCACTTTTATATACAAGCAGCACCCAGTGGCAGGAAGGGAGAAGTGCACATTTAAGGCTGCATTCACATCTGAGGGTTTAGTCGCCTAAAGCGCGACGCTCAAAGATGCTAGAGGGGAAAAATAACATTACTCTCTATGGAGATGGTTCACATCTCCAAACCAAAACGTTGAACGCCGAAAGAACGTCGAATGCCTGAATTTCAAACAAGTCCCGGACCCTTTTTTGACGCGTGAATCAGGCGGCTTGGGCGTTTTAGATTGATGCCAATGACCTGTACAAAACCGCGGGGAAAACGATGCGTTTTGTCGCAGCAAATCGCGGGGGAAAAGCACCGCGATTTGTCACGGCAAATTGCGGTAAAAAACACTGCAAATCGCCTACGCTTAGTTGTGAATGCAGCCTAAAGGAAAGCCAGGGGTGCTGTACATTTTAAAACACTGGGAAGGGAAGCAGTACTGCGTGCCACTGATGATTTTCAGTGCTGATTTGTGGGCAGCACAGGGGCTTAACAGGCGGCTCTGCTTTGGGCCCCCAACAGTGACAGGACCCTGGGCAGCTGCCCCTGTTTGCCCTATGGTAAAGACGGCCCTGCCTGCATGCATCTACTTTTTCAGATAAAAATAAAAAAGAGAAAGTATTTACTTTTTATAGCCAGCCTACAAACAGAAGGGGAGGAGGATATAAGGGACTTACATTTTTTTTCCTCTTTGTGTATGTTTAGGTGACCAAGGGGACGAGGGGTGAAGATGGGGGGGGCACCACAGGATTAGCTCGCACAGAGCGCCTGAACACCTAAGGCCAGCCCTGGGTAGAGAAAACTTAGAGGAAGCTCTCTAGTGTAAAATGTTTTAAACACTCAGCGGTTTATTCAAACATATAACAAACAGGGTACTCACATTTAAAACAGTAATGCAGTGTATATCAGAAACGAGCAGCGAGCTCACACTGTGCAAACGTCACTTCCGGTGTCCTAGTGTGTGACGTGTATTGTCACGGTCACATGACTTCATCTCCGATCTCTAAATTCATTCAGTACACCTTTGGATGCACCTTATCTTAGCATTTATAGCGATTTTTATCTTTCAGTCAGTCTATTTGCATTTTTGCACATTCATTTATCAATTATACTATTCTGGTTATTTATACATTTTTCCAATTTTACCAATTACACCATTCTATGCTTTTGGAGCGCAACACCATCTCTTGATTTTTTCTAAATAATCAAAACACCCAAGAGGAAGTGAGAAGGTGTGATAGAAACGTGCCTCCACCTCTGCACTCACTGAAGCTTATTAGCTTGCAATGATCCCTTATTATAGGAGATCAAAAGCGCTTGTGGCATGTTATCCAGCCTTGGGTCTCTGTGCTGTGCGACAAATCTCTCAGCCTATTCACAATTAAGTCCTCAATTAAATGTACGATCAGTGGGTCCCCATGTCACAATATCATTGGTGGAGTGACTGCTAGGCAGCCTATCATACATTTATCTGTCATGATACCATTCGTGGAGTGACCACTAGGCCTATCATACATTCATTATAGGACCTGTAATTGTATGTGTGGGGCCCACTAGGTCTATCATACATTCATTATAGGACCTGTAATTGTATGTGTGGGGCCCACTAGGTCTATCATACATTCATTATAGGACCTGTAATTGTATGTGTGGGGCCCACTAGGTCTATCATACATTCATTATAGGACCTGTAATTGTATGTGTGGGGCCCACTAGGCCTATCATACATTCATTATAGGACCTGTAATTGTATGTGTGGGGCCCACTAGGTCTATCATACATTCATTATAGGACCTGTAATTGTATGTGTGGGGCCCACTAGGTCTATCATACATTCATTATAGGACCTGTAATTGTATGTGTGGGGCCCACTAGGTCTATCATACATTCATTATAGGACCTGTAATTGTATGTGTGGGGCCCACTAGGTCTATCATACATTCATTATAGGACCTGTAATTGTATGTGTGGGGCCCACTAGGTCTATCATACATTTATTATAGGACCTGTAATTGTATGTGTGGGGCCTCAAGTGGTCATGTCATAATATTCCGCTGCATCACAGTGCCCTGGCGGACATGCGCAATGCTTCTTATGTTATAACATCATGATTTTTAATCCCCCCGACCAGCTCGACAATTTTAAATACAAATTTTACTCTACAAAATTGTAACAGAATTTTTAACCACTTCCCCACCGAGCCATAGTAAAATGACGTAGGTGGGGACCCTTAGTCCTTCAGACTGGACGTCATATGACGTCCTTGCATTTTCCGGCCGCTAGGGGGGGCGCGCGCCTTGCCGACGGCGCGTCCCGCCGCATTCCTCGGGACTCGGTGCACGTGCCCGGCGGTCACGATGACCGCCGGGCACCCGCAATTGCCCGCAATCACGGCAGAAGCATGGATCTGTGTGTGTAAACACACAGATCCATGTCCTGTCAGTGGTGAGGAGACTGATGTGTGTTCCCAGTACAGAGGATCTCCTCCCCTTGTGAGTCCCCTCCCCCTAACAGTTAGAACCCCCTTTTAGGTAACATATTTAACCCCTTCAGCGCCCCTAGTGTTAACCCCTTCCCTGCCAGTCACATTTACACAGTAATCAGTGCTGTTTTATAGCACAAATCGCTGTGTAAATGTGAATGGCCCTAAAAATGTGTCAAAAGTGTCCGATGTGTCCGCCGCAATGTCACGGTCACAATAAAAAAAAACGCAGATCGCCGCCATTATTAGTAAAAAAATAAAAAAAATGCCATAATTCTATTTCCTACTTTGTAGACGCTAGAACTTTTGCGCAAACCGATCAAATACGCTTTACCAAAAATATGTAGAAGAATACGTATCGGTCTAAACTGAGGGAAAAAAATTATGATATTCATTAAATCAAAAAGTAAAAAATATTGTGTTTTTTTTCCAAATTTATGCTTTCTTTTGTTTATAGCGCAAAAAAAAAAAAACGCAGAGGTAATCAAATACCACCAAAAGAAAGCTCTATTTGTGGGGAATAAAGGGTGTAAATTTTGTTTGGGAGCCACGTCTCACGACCGCGCAATTGTCATTCAAAGTGCAACAGCGCTGAAAACTAAAAATTGGTCTGGGCAGGAAGGGGGTGAAAATGCCCTGTATGGAAGTGGTTAAGTTTGATAAAATATTTAAAGATTTATACCATGCAAGCCTTCTGTTCTTACATGGGGACCCACGGATCCTACATTTAATTGAGGACATCCATTTGTGAAGAGGCTGATAGATTTGTCGCACAGCACAGAGAACCGAGGTTGGGTAACAAGCCCAAGGCGCTTTTGATCTCCTATAATAAGGGATCATTGCAAGCTGGTAAACGAAAGTGAGTACAGAGGTGGAGGTACTTTTCTATCACACCTTCTCACTTCCTTTTGGGTGTCTTGATTATTTGTCATCGTGGATGAATCTATAGATTTATTATACACGGACCACTGATTTGGCTTTCATTTGCTAAGGACTTTTTTTGTTGAATTTCCACGTGTATATTTTTTACTCCAGACACTTAGTGTGTTTTTTTTTCTTTTATATGCTTTTATGTTTCATGTTTTTTTTTATGTCACATGTTTAAACCATCAATATCATTCATTAGCGCATCTTAATTTTATTTTGTTTAGTTTATTGTGTGTGTCTCACATGAAGTTGCAGCAGTCTCATATTTGATATATTTCCTCTAGATTTTATCACTGATCACTCATTGTTTCACAGATAGCGCAGTATTTTATTTTTTGATAGGTTTGCAGTTGTGCCATACTCTTTCCATTTTCGGATGATGTATTGAACAGTGCGGAGGTGAGATGTGAGATGTTCAAAGCTTGAGAATTTTGTTTTATAACCTAACCCTGCTTTAAACTTCTCCACAACTTTATCCCTGACCTGTCTGGTGTGCTCCTTGGCCTTCATGATGCTGTTGGTTCGCTAGGGTTCTCTAACAAACCTCTGAGGGCTTCACAGAACAGATGTATTTATACTGAGATTAAATTACACACCAGTGGACTCTATTTACTAATACGGTGACTTCTGAAGGCAATTGGTTCCACTCGTTTTTAGTTATGGGTATCAGTGTAAAAAAACAAATGCATGCCACACTTTCAGATATTTATTTGTAAAACATTTCGAAAACCATTTATCATTTTCCTTCCAAGTCACAATTATGTGCCACTCTGTGTTGGTCTATCATAAAATCCCAATACAATACTGTGACAGGAGTGACTTTGGGTCACAATTACACATGTTTGATTGTAACATGACAAAATGTGGAAAATGTCATGGGGTATGAATACTTTTTCAAGGCTTGATCAATTATATACCATATATCATGCCACGTATATATTTTTTTAAATTCTCTGAGGCCGTGTACACACGACTAAATAAATCCGATCAAATGGGTCTGACAGACCCATTTGATCGGATTTGTCTGCTGGCATATATTTGTTTGATCGTGTACACACGTTCAAACCAAAATCCCCGCCGGCAGACAGCGCGGTGATGTGGCGGTGATGTTGACGCCGCCACGTCACCGCACCAGAAAGTAAAAAACATCCACGCATGCGTCGAATCCATTCTACACATGTGCGGGCAGATATGTCCGCTGGTTAGTGTACTAACAAGCAGACATGTCGGACGGACGGGTTCCCAGCAGACAGATTTTAAAGCATGCTTTAAAATTTGTCTGCTGGAAAAACCTGTCTGTCCGCCCGTACACACGATCGAATTTGACGGCTGAAACGGTCCGTCGGACCATTTTCAGCAGATAAATTTGATCGTGTATACGCGGCCCAAGACACAGGTGTCAAACACAAGGCCCGCGGGCAGAATCCAGGCCTCCAGGCTACTTCATGTGGCCCTCGCACCTCTTCTGCAGCTGACCTCCAGCCCTCCTCTGGTCCTCCTCCAGACCCCTACTTTCTGCTTTCAAGCAATGCATCCAGCTTCTTCCCAGCAGCAGCATAAGGAAAAGGGGGGTGCATTGTGATGTAAGGGAGTGTGGGGGACTCAACTTCTGATGGTGGAGTGGCTCTTGACATCTAATATACGGGGAGGGGGTGCGCTGGACTTATAATCTTACAGATACAACTGGCCCTTTTGAGGACAATCATAATGCTGATGCGGCCTACGATGAAATTGAGTTTGACACCCCTGCTCTAGGAGGTTGATTTACTAACGGTTAGTACATGCGATATGAAGGTCACATGACAATTTTTGTTGGCAAATATTGAGATAATATACTGTAAGAGTCAATTCATCAATGTAAAATATTGAATGTGAGATAAATACTGCACATTTGATAAAATAGTGAGATAACTACCTCAAAAACATGAGATAAATCATTAAAGTCAATTAACTAAAAAAAAACACATTTGTTATTTATGACCTGGTGTTTGCTGGCGGTATTTTAGAAATGTACAAAATAACAATTAGAGGAACTCTGCACTGACCAGGAAAAGTATACAATGTATAAGTGTAAAAAAAATTCTCCTCTGAGCTCAGGAATGAAAATAAATTGTAACATTTTATCAGAGGGAGATCGTTTTGTGAATATAAACACACCAGAACGTTTTCATAGTTTCCCAATATTGCTGTGTGCCGTCTAGTGCAGTGTTAGCCTGCAAAAAAACAAAGCAAAAATAATGAAAAAAATATAAGCGCTAAATATCGCAAAACATAAATGTTTAAATCATTCAGTAAAAACAACGCGTGAATTTACATCTTTTGGAAAATTACAGCATGAGTTATTTTAAATCAAAAATCATGCAGCATTTACCGTGTTTATCGGCGTATATCGCGCACTTTTTTGCCCTGAAAATCAGGGCAAAATCTTGGGTGCGCGATATACGCCGATACCCGCTTTCCCGTGCCGAGTTTTGAATACTGCGCCGACATATACCGAGCGACGTACACTCGGGTATATTCGGACAGTCTCGGCTTCTTCCGCGGTCACGTCCTGGACGTACAGGACGTGAGCGCGACAGTTGCCGAGCCTGCCCGAGTGTACTGCGCTCGGTATATGCTGGCGCGGTATTCAAAACTCGGCGCGGGAAACGAGCGGGGAGGACGCGAGGACGCCGCTGAAGGACGCCAGACCCGCCGAAGAGGAAACCGGACCCGCCGAAGAGGACACCGGACCCGCCGCAGAAGGACAACCGAAGCCGCAGAAGGACGCCGGACCCGACGAGGCCGCCGATGGATGCCGCGCAAGACACCAAAACTGTAAGTACAAAAATAACAAAAATAACTTTTTTTCCACAGGATTGGGGGTCACTTTAGGGGTGCGCGGTATACGCGGGAGCGCATTATACCGCGATAAATACGGTATCTGTTAGTGAGTTGACCCCATAGCACCTTATTCCAGCAGCACTGTTGTGTGGTCACATGACATTTCCCTGATCTTTGGCATGTTGCCAGTCACATAACTATAAAAACAACACTTTCAGAAAAGCAATTTACATTATAAATATCAAAAAATCAGTTTTACAGCTCCCTATAAATCTTTATTGAACATCAAATGTCTGCATTTTCTGTGCATTATTATTGTGTAGATGGATTTAAAGATAAGATTGACAGTTGACGCTAGCTTTCATTTTGTTCAGACAGCAACTCCATCCAAGGCTCTATTTTTACTTTACAGGTCATAGCAATTACATTTGATATATTTAATAGTGATTTATGTTAAAATAAAAGTTTTTGTGAGTTTCTTAGTGAATAATCAATCAGCATGGTATATCCCACCCCCATAGAGTTTAGCAATAGGAGGATATGGAGGAAGACAGAGGGAGGGGAGTGTCATCCACCACTGTGTATATGCCCACCTGTGTGACTCTATACCAGGGATTTCAAATTGGTGGCCCTCCAGCTGTTACAAAACTACAAGTCCCATGAGATATTGCAAGGCTGACAAGTTACAAGCATGACTCCCACGGACAGAGGCATGATGGGACTTTTAGTTTTGCAGCAGCTAGAGGGCCAACAGTTTGAGACCTCTGCTCTATTCTCATGCGGGCTGTACAGATAATATAAAGGAGGAAATTAATAGCATAGAAGGGAACTAAAATTGAGCATGCTCCATTAAGGACACCAGCTGGTCTATAAAATGTCAGCCCAAAGAGGGGACACAGAAGAAGGGGGAGAGACAGCTGAAATGCAGGATCAACCAGGTATATTTTTACTCTACATGTAGCGCCTGTGTACTTATCAGTACAGGTGCTAAGCTAAATTTAGTTGGGGTATGAGAGAGTTACCTTGCTCTCATTCGTGTTGTTTTACTAAATTGGGTTCTGTCAGTTCTGGGCTGTCCTGTGGGTCATTCTGTACTCTGGAGGTGTAGTTACGCCTTTTGACGACAGGTGGCGCCAGAGGGGTCCAGGCAGAGCCGCTTTTCTCCAGCAGCCAATTGGAGGAGTGTTTCCCTTGTGGAGCATGCTGGGGGGAGGGTATTTTTGTGGCAGACTTTTTTTGGGGTTCTTCGCGGGATCCTGATGCGGCACCCACCTTTAGGGTGTGCGCACATCACGGGCCCCACCACTATGGCCTATCTGGCCGGGGCGCACGTGCTACGTGGAGTTCTTGACTCTGGACCCTCATGGCTCAGAGCAACTGAAACTACAATGGGGTCCCAGTAACTTACTGGAGTTCCACACCGAAAAGATCCCAAGCTGAATGTGCTGTTTGGTGGGGAGTTGGTCTGAGGTGAGCCCGGAGGCAGGTGAACCAATAGGGCTTAGACAAACCATCGGGGATCTGGGTAGCGAACACTGACAGGTTGTCTGCTGCAAACTGTCAGTCGGTGGCCCCAAAATTACTGACTGAGAGGATTCGCTCTACGTTCCTGAGTACTGGGCCTGTGAGAGAGACCCTTTACTAAACCAAATTCTATTAGAGCCAAGTCGGTGGCAGAGACTTGTTCCTTCTCAGCAATCCTTAGTGACTTTCCGACTGCCAGGACCTGAGAGGGACCTGTCCAGGGGCACTATACCCACTCCGGCTGGAGTGGCGATGAGACAAACACATTTGTTGGAGGCAGGACTGCTTCCATTATCCACAGTCTGTATCTGCACTGTTACTCTTTTTCACCAATCTACTCTATCTACCTCGAGTTGACTGTTGGTCGTGTTGGACCAGAAATAAAGCATTGAAAACGTCAATCAATGGTCTGGACATTCTATTACTGATCTCATCACCATCATCACGCCTAGACACCATCACAGAGGTAACTTAAATACGCCGATCCCAAATCTAACCAGTGGCTCCTCCGGGGGTAGCGCTACATACACATAACCAATACTTTAGTGGCTTTGTGAGTATACAGTATAACATGCAATGAGAGTATTTCATTGTCTGGGTTTAACAACACTTTTAATGGATACTAAACAATACCCATATTCTGCAAAAATAATCCATACACATCTACTAATTAATGACCATGTAATCTATTTTTTATCATGTATTTTGTTTTTCTGCCTCCTTGTAATGTCCTGTGAGCACCCCTACCCAAGCCCCTCCCCCCCCCCCCACACTTTACTTTTGTTGTTTGGAACAAGCAGTGCATGTTAGTTGCAGTCATGTGCACTGCGCTATGCTTCCTTAAAAAAAGTCCATAGTCCTTAGTCCATCTCGAAAGAGACAAAGAGAAGGTGGCTGTGCTCTTACTTACAGTGGAGAAGGAAAATAGCCCCCCCCCCCCCCCCCCCCCAGGAATCTTCTTTTTTAAACCAAAGACCAACCTATTTCAGTTCTTGTGACCGAATCATATAAATTCCTGTGCCCCTACAGTTATGTTCTTGCCTCTGTGTGCCCATGTTGTTTCAAATGATCACCCATACTTTACAGCCTCCCTCCTAGGGGGCTGCCAGTAAGTTACAATATTAAAACAGTCTAAGAGTCGGTTCACACTGGGGAAACACGACTTCCAGCACGACTTTGGGAGGCAACTTGGACGGGACTTGAGTATGAATCATCAGGCAACTTACAAGGCAAATTCAACTCACCTCCAGGACAGGAGACTTTCCAGTGGCCAATCAAACAACAATCAGCTCTGTGGAAAGGAGGGGGAGGGAGGGGTTTGCCTGAGAAATGTATGTTATCTTCCTGTATTGTTGCTTCAGTTAAGACAGTGATCAGACTTCTGAGGCGACTTCCATTGAAATCAATGGGTACAAGTTGCCTAGAAGTCGGATTGAAGTAGTACAGGAACCTTTTCTGAAGTTGGAGCGACTTCAGTAGTTTACATTAAGACGACTACATTCACTTCCATTGATTTTCTCAACCACACGACTTTGGACGACTTGAAGTCAGATTCCAGGTCGCCCCTGTGTGAACCGGCTCTTAGGCCGCATACACACGATCAAATCTATCTGCTGGAAATGGTCTGCCCGACCGTCCCAGCAGACAGATTCGATCGTGTGTATGGGCGAGCAGACGGATTTGGCCAGCCGACAGATTTTAAAGCATGCTTTAAAATCTGTCGGCTGGGAATCCGTCCGCCCGATATGTCTGCTGGTTAGTACGCTAACCAGCAGACATATCTTCTCGCACATGCATCGAATGGATTCGATGCATGCGCGGAAGTAATTTACTTCCCGGTGCGGTGACGTGGCGGCGTCAACGTCACCACCACGTCACCGCACTGTCTGCTGGCGGGGATTTTGGTTTGATCGTGTGTACAGCGATCAAACCAAAACGGCCAGCAGACAGATTTGTTCAAATCGGTCGGTCCGACCGATTTGAACAAATCTATTTGCTCGTGTGTACGGAGCCTTAGTGAATGGGGAGAGGTGGCAGGGAGCTGTGGTGGCTCAACGTGATTGGCACTGCGCTGACAAGCCGTTCACCTCTGCAGCCAAGGGTTCGGATCCCGGTCTCAGCTACATGTGAATTGAGTTTGATGGTCTCAGCCCGACTCCCGGTGGGTGTGCTATGCAAGGTACGCCTGTGCTTAGTATGCCCACCCCCGCCCCCCAAAAAAAACCACCACACTTGCACGCACACGAAATTGGTTTAACACACACGCACTTTGGCCATGCGGTCTCCTAAAATAAAGAGAGGCGAAGGACCTACGGGGCTGATTGGGTGGGCTAGGCCCCCTCACTCCCTCATAGGGGGAGTCCCTCTGCCCCGTTGAACCCCGCAGTTCACGCACAAAAAAAAAATACACTTAAAAAAAAAGAAAAAAAATGGCGAGTGATTAAGGAAATGCTTCTATCTCCCTGCAGCAGACTGGTTGACATCTTCCTCCAAGAATGCCACTCTTAACCTACACAAAGTCACTCACCAGGATCTCAAAGAATATTTTTAATGATAAAACTTTTTTGAAATATTGTTGTATGTTCTGACTTGTCAGGGATTTATTCATATAAACTTACACATTTAATGAAAGTTATGCTAGATGCATTTGCCGGATGCTAAGATATTAGGACAGGGATAAAGCAAAAATACAGGGTTCTAAGCAAAGAAAAAATATAGCAGGCCACATTTTTTTATGGAATAAAAGCAATACAAATCTAGTAATATCAGAATGAATAAGAACTAATTTTATTGCAATAATCTATGAATAGATTAGCAGAGAGCTGTTCTACTTACAGCACAGCTCTGCCCATTCCTCCCTTCCTCTGCCCATGTGGAGTGGGGGAGTGTGCCTTTCCTGCAATCAGCTCTCACACAGTGTATGCCAAGAATTCACACCAACTGCTCAACAGGAACAAAAAAATTAAATATACACAATGTGCACTTTCTAAACAATCTAGCAAGCTGAAGACAGCAGACATAGATGTAAAACGTATATAGGAAGATTTGTTTCATCTGTGTATCTTCTGAGGCTGTTAATTTTGCTGGGATTATGTGAGGGTTTACATCCACGTTAATGCAGATAAGAAGGACAGATGCACCGCTATAGAAGTTAGAATGAAGTCATAAATTATCAAACTAACTTCCACAGAAAACTGCAGGCACCTGGAGGTACCCTGTGTGTTTGCCACTTGGTCTCACAATAGATGCACTGCTGTTTGGAACTCAGAAAGTAAAGAGCAAGCAATAAAGTTTATTCACAGATTAATTCCTATCTGCTTGCTTTCTCCTACACAGTACAGAGTCACAGAATTGTGTTCTGCAACTTGATTTTAAAGCTTAAGACATGTAATTAATTTTGAAAGGCTAAAACGCACTGGTGTTATTAAGTTGAGGCAGTCTACAGGATGCTAACAAGAAAAGCAGAATAATCTCACAAAAGAACAAATAAATCCGTCAGCCATAATACCTTCGTACAGATTATGGCTGAAGACTAGTTCTTTTCAGCGTGATCAGTAATTAAACGTTCACAAGCTTCTCTCCGAGGTACTTGTTCATCAGGAAGGAGAATTCTATTTACAGATTTACACACTTTCCCTCCAGACATTTATATAACAGAGTTTTAGAGTTTATGTTCAGGATTGGAACCTGAACTATGATCAATATGTCACAAAGTCTTAAGCCCCATACACACGGTCAGACTTTTGGCCAACCAACTTTAAAATCTGCAACTATTCAAATTTGTCTGATCGTGTGTACGCTCCATCGGACCAACTTTTTCAGGTTTCATCCGACAAAAAGTTGGGTCTGCGAACGGACCAACTTTTCGGCAACAAAAGTCTGATGGTGCTTTGTGTGACCGTGTGTACAGCAATCCAACCAACTTTTGTACAAAGTGCAAATACGCATGCTCAGAACCAATGTTAAAATCAACCAACAATAGCAGAAGTTAACCAAAGGGTGGCGGTAAAGAGCAGAAAAGAGCAGAAAAACCACGTGATGATGGGAAAGTTTTAGAAAAGTTTGCAGAAAAGTCTGACTGTGTGTATGCTATGGGTGTGACCGGACAAATCAATTAGGACAAAAATCCAAAGGAAATTTTGTTGGATGTCCTACCGTGTGTACGGGGCTTTACACTCACACAATGAAAGCCTGAAAAGTATAGGAAAACCACGACCCCTAAAAATGAATGAAGAATTAAACAGGATCTTTGTATAACTTGTAAATTTACAATGAGCAGTCAATTTTCCGGGGGGAATCGATAATGTCATTAGGACAGCTGGACAGTCTTAATGGCACCTTGCAATTGGGATATAGAAATAGAGTGGTTTCACAAACTTTCACACTTCCCGATATGTTATTGAGCAATCAACATCTGTATTGACAAATCCATGGTGATTGTATTAGGAAGACTGAGTTACCCACATAGATAAAACAGTTAAAGTGGTTGTAAAGGTTTGTTTTTTATTTTCTAAACTGGTTCCTTTAAGCTAGTGTATTGTTGGTTCACTTACCTTTTCCTTCGATTTCCCTTCTAAATGTTTTTTTTCTTTGTCTAAATTTCTCACTTCCTGTTCCGCTGTGAACACAATGTCTCCCCGCAGGGATGTAGTCCCAAGGGGGAGGGGGAGAGCACGCTGACCAACCCCCAGCCAGAACGGCTCAGATGATGGGGGCAAGCTTACTGAGGGGGAACAGGAAGTGAGAAATTCAGACAAAGAAAAAAAACATTTAGAAGGGAAATCGAAGCAAAAGGTAAGTGAACCAACAATGCACTAGTGTAACCACTTGCCTACTGTGCACCTACACCCCCTTCCTGCCCAGACAAAATGTTAGCTTCCGGCACTGCGTCGCTTTAACTGACATTTGCGCGGTCGTGCGACATGGCTCCCAAACAAAATTGACGTTTTTTCCCCACAAATAGAGCTTTCTTTTGGTGGTATTTGATCGCCCGTGCGTTTTTTTTTTTTTGCGCTATAAACAAAAAAAGAGCGACAATTTTGAAAAAAGACACAATATTTTTTTGCTTTTTGCTATAATAAATATCCCATTTAAAACAAAAAAAAACATTTTTTATCTCAGTTTAGGCCGATACGTATTCATCTACATATTTTTGGTAAAAAAAAAAAAAAATCGCAATAACCGTATAGTGACTGGTTTGCGCAAAATTTATATTGCCTACAAAATAGGGGACATAATTATGATTTATTTTTTATTTATTTTTTACTAGGAATGGCGGCAATCTGCGTTTTTTTTTTTACGGGACTGGGACATTATAGCGGACACATCGGACACTTTTGACACATTTTTGGGACCATTTACATTTATACAGTGAACAATGCTATAAATATGCATTGATAACTGTATATATGTAACTGGCAGGGAAGGGGTTAACCACTAGGGGGCGGGGAAGGGATTAAATGGGGGAGGTGACCGATTGTGTCCCTATGTACAAGGGACACAATCAGTCTCCTTTCTCCCTGACAGGGACGTGCAGCTCTGTGTTTACACACAGAGCTGCACGTCCCAGCTCAATTGTCGGCAATCGCGTGTGCCCGGCGGCCATCGCGGCCGACGGGCACACGCACGGGCTCCTCAGTGACGCGACGGGTGTGCGCACGCGCGTGACCCTAGCCGATTTAAATGACATGACGTCATATGACGTGCAGTCAGGAACAGAGAGTTACCCGCCATCATTTGACGGCGGGCGGGTATCAAGTGGTTAAAGCGGAGGACCGCCAACCATTCATTTTTTTTTTTTTTTTAGTCATTCAGATACTTGCCTAATAACAATACAACACTCAGTTGTTTTGTCTAATAATTCCCCCGATGTCCGTTTTCATGTTTAAAAATAATTTATAAAAAACGATGCTAGCCGGTTCCATCTTGCTTGTGGGCATGTGAAGCTCACAAGCATTGATTTCATGGATGCAGTGAGTGCTGAGCTTCCAGCATTCACCGCTAGTTCCTGCGCATGCTTAGTGTTAACGGCGCGGTTGCCATCACATCACCGCACTGAGGTTGCCATCACAACGGGCGGCGGCGGAAGTTCCCGCCCTGTTGTGATGGCAACTAAACTCTCGGGATTGCACGGCGGAGTTCTGCACTGAAGCATGGGAAGCATGACACTGCTCCCAGGAGACACTGCGCCTCAAGGGAAACAAGATACACGCCTACTCCCGTGGGAGGGAAGACCAGAAAGTGCCACAATCCTTACTAATTCTACGGTAAATCCAACAACAAAATATTTTTTTATTTTTATTTGAGCATCTCTTCATAGCGCTGATGGGGATAAGGTACAGTTAAAAAATCATGTGAACCTCCACTTTAAAAGGAACCTATTTAGAAAATAAAAACAAGCCTTTACAACCCCTTTAATGCTGAGGTACTGTATGTTCCTTATGTTCATAATTGAAGATGCTGCTTTGATGAGCAGCAAAGCTTTATTTACAGAACAAGTCCAGTCGAAAGTGACACAGACTGCTACTTGCTGTACCATGTCCTGGATAAACAAGAACTTTCACACATAGGGCTTTTTGATGTTGACCTCCACCTTTATCTTGGTTCTTCTTGGACAATAAACATCTAATTGGAACACGTTTAATGGTTACTGGGTTAAGGAAACTGAGTTACCCATGTCGATATACAGTACATTAAGGAGTATGTTCCTGGTGTTTAGATTCAGAAATGAAAAAGCTGCTTGGATGAGCATCAAAACTTATTTTGAAGAACAAATCTAGTTGAAAGCGAATAACCACTGCTTGCTGTACCTTTTCCCGGATAAACAAGAACCTTCACAGACATAAGGCTGTGGATAATGACCTCCACCTTTATCTTTGTCCTTGGAATAATCAATTTCTGTCTTGGCACATTCCATGGTGATTGTATTAACCACTTCAGCCCCGGACCATTTGGCTGCCAAATGACCGGGTCACTTTTTGCGATTTGGCACTGCGTCGCTTTAATTGACAATTGCGTGGTCGTGCGACATGGCTCCCAAACAAAATTTTCCCACAAATAGAGCTTTCTTTTGGTGGTATTTGATCACCTCTGTGGTTTTTATTTTTTGCGCTATAAACAAAAATAGAGCGACAATTTTGAAGAAAAAGCAATATATTTTACTTTTTTACTATAATAAATATCTCCCAAAAGATCTATAAAAAAAAATGTTTTCCTCAGTTTAGGCCGATACGTATTCTTCTACATATTTTTGGTAAAAAAAAAAAACGCAATAAGCGTATATTAATTGGTTTGCGCAAACGTTTTAGCGTCTACAAAATAGGGGATAGTTTTATGGCATTTTTATAATTTTTTTTTGTTTTTACTAGTAATAGCGGTTATCAGTGATTTTTATCATTACTGCAACATTACGATGGACACATCAGACACTTTTGGCGCTATTTTGGGACCATTCACATTTATACACCGATCAGTGCTATAAAAATGCACTGGTTACTGTGTAAATGTGATTGACAGTAAAGGGGTTAACCACTAGGCGCTAGGAAGGGGTTAAGTGTGTCCTAGGGAGTGATTCTAACTGTTAGGGGGCGTGGCTACGAGTGACACGTCACTGATTGCTGCTCCCAATGAGAGGGAGCAGACGATCAGTGTAGTGTCACTAGGCAGAACGGGAAGATGCTGTGTTTACATTGGCATCTCCCGGTTCTTCAGCTCTGTGACATGATCGTGGGCAACCGGCGGATATCGAGACCGTGGGTCCCGCTGGAACGGTCACGTACGGCAGCAAATTCAAACTGATGTAAATATACGTTGATTTGCCTGTCAGTGCCATTCTGCTAATGTATATATGCGTGAGCCGGTCCTTAAGTGGTTAAGGTGCCTGAGTTACACATGTAAATTAACATTACATGCTGGTGTATTATCCTGACATTCAAAATAAAAGATGCTTGGATGAGAAGAAAACCTTTTTTTACAGAACAAGTCCAGTTGTAAGTGACTGACTGCTACTTGCTGTACCATGACCTGAATAAACGAGAACGCTCACAGACATAGGGCTTTGTATGTTGACCTCTGCCTTCATCTTTGTCCATGTTGTGATATTCAAAACCTGTCTTGGTACATTCCATGGTAATTGAATTAAGGTACCTGAGTTACCCCATGTAACTATGCAGTAAATGCTGGGGTATGTTCCTGATGTTCAAAATTGAAGAAGTTGCTTGGATGAGCAGAAAAAAATATTTTTATAGAACAAGTCTGGTTAAAAGTGACTAACCACTACTTGCTAAACCATGACCTGGATAAACAAGATCCTTCACAGACACAGCGCTTTGGATGTTGACCTGTGCCTTCATCTCTTGTCCTGCTTGGATGAGCAGCAAAAAATCTTTTACACATTAAAGAGGAAGTAAACCCCCTTAAAAAATAAATAAATACCACCTGCAAGACAAAGGCATAATAAGCTAGTATGCATAGCATACATAGATCAAAGCCCCCGCAGCCATCCTCCTACACTGCTTGGGTGGCTGACATTTATCCTGGGGGTTACTTCCAGGTATTGCAGCTCGCAGCTGTGGCCATTCACGCGGGAGCCGCTAGTCACGGCACGTGCCCTTTAGGAACGGCACAAACGCTTTGCAGAGACAAAGGATCCATGCCTTCCCTCCTGACAGAACGGCAATCTTCTTTGTTTACATAGGCAGACCACCTTTCTGCCTCTGTACCATACAATTAGCGGGTGCCGGAAGACATTAAGTCGTGTTACCCAGTGAAAAGGCTCCGGCTGTGTATAATCACAGTGGGAGCGAGATGCTGGTGGTGCACATTTGTGCACGCGAAAATACTGTGTACATGATTAGGGTTACCACCTCATCCCTTTAACTGAACACCTATTAATTACACAGGTTCTGAGGCTAATTTAATGCAAATAAGGCACTACTTTAGTTTAATTACAGCCCTAATCTGCCACAGAACCTGTGTAATTAATAGGTTTTCAGTTTTAAAGGGATGAGGTGGTAACCCTATACATGATCCGGCACAGAGGTGCCACCTTGTAGCAGTAAAGTGGTTGAGGCTGCAAGAAATCATCAGCAAAGAGATGTAGCAAAAAATAAAAAAAGGTCAAAACTGTATGTTAAAAAAGCAACTGTTTACAATCCCAGTGAATTCAGAATACAAATCACCTGGTCATAGACACTCATTATATATTAATTTGTTAATGTATTAATTTGTTAACATCCTAATAATTTCCTGATAACACATAGTCTATGGAGTCAGGCTGCACATGCTCAGTTTGGTGTGTATTGCTAAAGAGGTTTTTATTTTTTATTGGGAGGGCACATGTGATCAGCACAGGGCCAATCAGCACTGTTTAGACAGAGGGTCAGGGGTCCTGCAGTCTCATCACACATAAAACTCCTCCTACATTAAACCAGTGCTTGGCTGGACACTGACGCTGCCTTAACTGCTGATGAGAAATTATATTTAGCAGTTCATATTTACTAAAATAATTGCTTTTTCATGCTCTGTGCACTGTGGGAGACCAGATATTTTGAATATAGGATCCTGGGTTTTATTAACACTTTAAATCACTGCCACTGTGTTTTAGAAACCTAAAAGTAATTCTGAAACCCTTTTCCACACGAGGCGGACTCCATCGCTACAGAGTTCGCCAGTTCCCGCAGGCTCAGCGGGAGATCTCTCCGCTGATCTCCACTGAGCTGGTGGATGACAAGTCCCTCTCTGCTCACTGAGCGGGGAGGGGCTTGTGCAACGCCGCTGTCTCCTATGGAGCGGTCTGATGAAAACGGACAGCATGTCCGTTTTCATCTGATCTCACCCAATCCGCCATGGACGTATGGGGACGTATCACCATCCGTCTGATTTTGGCGGACCGGGTCAGATGTCAGTGGACATGCCTCTGATTCCCGTTGATAGGTCGAAAAATAGGCTTCCTCCGCCTGACGTAACTTGCCTACCCCGGCGTATCGTGGGCGCATATTTACGATGGCCGCAAGGGGTGCTTCCATTGATTTACGCGTTGAATATGTAAAATGACCGACTTACGCACATTCACGAACGTACTTGCGCCCGTCGCTGTAATATACACCGTAAAGTTATTCCACCTAAAGGTGGCGCAACCCATGCAAAGGTATGGTGTCGGAACAGCCGCCGTATGTTACATCGTTTACGTAGTACTACGTGAATAGGGCTGGGCGTAGGTTACGTTCGCGTCGTAGGAAGTGTTCGATGTATCTTAGGCAGTAACTGTGAGCATGCGCACTGGGATGCGTCCAAGAGCCGACGCATGCGCAGTTCATTTTTTGAAGCTCAGCCCATCATTTGCATGGGGTCACGCTTCATTTAAATGTTACACGCCCACTTCCACCTACTTTGACTTACGTCGGCTTACGCCAACAACTATACGATACGCCGGCGCAACGTTGAGCGCATTTTCTTGGTGAATACCAGGCTTGCCTCTCAACGTTGCGGCGGCGTAGTGTAAACAAGATATGCTACGCCCGCACAAAGATGCGCCTCTCAACGTGAATCCGGCCCGATGACTGCAGTAGTTTTCTTTTTTTAGATTTTTTTACTATTATTTTTATCTGGTGATCCAGCCAGTAAGCCAGTTAAAAAAAAAAAAAAAAAAAAAAAGAACAAGCTCTCCTCCAGATGCAACAGTTTACAGGGATGGGACAAACCATTTAACACTGACAGGGATGCGTACAATGACCAGCTTTAATATATTTATGTAAAACTTTTATCCTGTAAGGAAAAAAAACAGTTTTTAACTGATAATTAAGTGTGAGCTGGAGTTTGGCAATTTGTAATTGTATCCAAATGTGCTAGTACAATTAAAACTGCTACGCCCCTCCCCAGACTGACAATTCTCCTGTCACAAGTCAAGGGTACTCCCTTACATCACAATACAACCCCCTTACCCTGTGCTGCTGCTGGGAAAAAGCTGGAGGTGAAGCAGGGAAGCACAACGTGCAGTGTCTGGAGGAAGACCAGAGGAGAGCTGGAGTCGGCTGCTGGAGTCTGCTGAATACTGAGAGCAGGGGAGGCGGAGGAGGGGCAGTGCTGAAGCTGCACAGAGAGACACAGGAGCTGTAGGAGGAGCTCTGCCCTCCTCTCTGCTGCCAACTACCGAGATGGAAGGGGGGAAAGCCTCTCTGTGGCTGCACATAAAGGCATAGGATCTTTAGGAGGAGTTCTGTCCTCCTCTCTGCTGCCTACTGCAGAGACAAGATGGGGACGGAGACAGGGGGATGCCACTGCAGGAGAGGTGCAAAGGCCACATAAATTTGGCATTGTGTTTGACATGTGTTATAAAGCATTGCAGACTAGGGATGAGCTGAACACCCACCGGTTCGCATCAGAACATTCGAACGGACCGAACATTTCTGCAAACTTTAGAACCCCCTTAAAGTTTATGGGACTCAAAAGGGCTAATTTTAAAGGCTAATATGCAAGTTATTGTCCTAGGTTTGGGGACCCGGATCCTGCCCCAGGGAACATGTATCAATACAGAAAAGGTTTTAGAAACTGCAGTTTTTTCGGGAACAGTGATTTTTAATGATGCTTAAAGTGGAAAAAAAAAGTGAAATACTGCTTTAAATATCGTACCTGCTCGGTGTCTATAGTATGAAGTGAAGTGGCACATTTTTCCCCGTGTTTGGAACTGGCCCTGCACAAAGTGACATTTATATAGGAAAAAAAGTAATTTAAAACTGCTTGCGGCTTTAATGTAATGTTTGGTCCCGGCAATATGGATGAAAATCATTGAGAAAAATGGCATGTGTTCCCCTCCCCCCAGGCCATTACCAGCCCCTTTGGGTATTGTATGGATATTTAGGGGAACCCCACACCCAAATTTAAAAAAGGAAAGGCGTGGGGCCCCCAGACCATATATAGTCTGAACAGCAGTATACAGGTGGTGCAAACAAGACAGGGACTGTAGGTTTGTTGTTAAGTAGAATCGGTTTGTAATTTTGAACTGGTACTTCTTTGCAAAGGACACAGTACACTAACTGACAATACTTGGAGCTCCCTGCCGGTGGTATTAGTATGAGAACCCCTAGCAATTGTAGTCAGGTAGCTTTAGGTGCACACTGTGCAGAGGACACAGTACACTAAGTGAAAATGCTTGCAGATCCCTGCCTGTATTTGTATGAGAACACCAGCAATTGTATTCAGGTAAGCTTTAGGTGCACACTGTGCAAAGGACACTAAAACTGAATGCTGGAGGTCCCTGCCTGTATTTGTATGAGAACACCAGCAATTGTATTTAGGTAAGCTTTAGGTGCACACTGTGCAAAGGACACAGTACACTAAGTGAAAATACTGCAGCTAGCACAATCACCTGCCTGCCAGTATATTATGAAGAGAATAACAGGAACGGTTCTAGCTAAACTGAATACAGTGTATAAATATATATACACAACACCTGGGATGCATATATATGCTCTACACACTGTAACTGCAGCTAACTGACTTGCCTGCCTGCTATATCTAACTCTAATGAAATGACACTGTCTCTCTCTCAGCATGCCGAAACACACTATACAAGGCCACCTTGCAGGCGGCCTTATATAGTGTGGGGCGTGTACTAAATCCCCTGAGACATAAATGGCCAAAGCCACCCTGGCTTTGGCCAATTATGGCTCTCTGTGCAGACGGCGCTGTGATTGGTCAAGCATGCAGGTCATAGTGCATGCTTGTAGAAACTTTTCAGTTTAGAGAACTGAAAACAAGAAGGGTGCATGCTTGCCCAATCATCAGCCAGCAATGCACTGCGATGCCGCAGTGAATTATGGGCAGTGACGCGCCACTCGAATTTTGCGCGAAAGCCCCATAACGTTCGCAATTCGATGAACGGTCGAACATACGATGTTCGAGTCGAAACATGGGTTCGACTCGAACTCGAAGCTCATCCCTATTGCAGACCCTGCAGCTTATCTCGTCACAGCTCTGAGACTGCACCAGGTGACTATAATGAACCAGACCCTCCTATTCAGAATCGCTCAGCAAAGGACATGGTCAGACAAACAGCTATTTCTTCAGAGTAGGTAGGAATATGCAGCAAAGTTTGTTAAAATGCATGCAATGTTCATGGATCACACAGAAGGGGTTGCTTTTTTCTGTGTGGTAGCCTGTTCAAAAAAAAAATTTTTTGCAGAAAAGTTGTGCATGAATACATCTGGTAACATGCATTATCTTGCACCTTTACTATATGATGTAGCTTTTAAGAAAAATGAACATTAAATGCCAGTTAAAGCATTAAATAAAACAAAAAAAAAATCTCTGCTGTAGGCGCATACTATAAATGTGGCCTTAGGTCTATTTTTGTGTGCAACCTCCCCTTACTTCTCCCCTCTTTACACCCACTGTTCCTTTCTTCTGATCTGTATAAATAACCCCTCTATCTTTATAGCGCTTTGTGTAATACTTGTCTCCAGGGAAGTGTAGGAACACCAGTAACTGTCATTTCTTGTGAAGGACTACTCCTGTGTTCAGCTTCTAATAAACTTCCTGCCTGACAACAGCGGTATACGTGGAGTTTGTTCTTTGAGGTCTTACAGTCAGCCAGAACTGAATTTACCATAAGAGCACTCATGGACTGGTGCCTAGACATCACAGGGTTAGGAGGACAGCAACAAGCCTCAATATTTACAAGCAATAATCATTTTTTATTAATTTTTTTATTTTTTTCTTCAGATGAACGTCAGGATGAAGTGTGTGCGGGGTATGTCGAGAGGAGTCAGAAGACTCATTATTGTTCTAGAGGAACTTTACTAGGGTGTAATTTTAATGTTAACACCTTCCTACCTGGTCTGGTACTAGCTGAAAAAAAAAAAAAACATACCCACAAAGCGACTCCCGCACTGTCCCTTGGCCATCTGCTGAATTTGCCTCGCTGCCAGGTCCAGCACCACCATCTTCTATGTGACATCATTGGGAGGCCAGCTGTCTCTTCCAGGTCTTAGCAGACAGCCTCCTGTTGTGTATGTGCAGTGAATTATACACAGCCCAGAATCTTCCTGGGATCTATGATGTGGGCATCTCAAGGCTTTGGATCTGGCCTTGGGTCTCACTTTTTATTTTTTGGAATCTGCTGAAATGGTCAGAGAGGCCCGGAGTGACAGAAAAAATGATAATGGAGGGCCGGCCATGACTGGGGTGGAAGATGGCCAACAGAGGGTTAACTCTGGAAGGAGGTGCTTTCAGGGGAGTGTCCGTAGGCTGAAAGAGTCAGGGGGAGGAGCCCTATATATATGGGGGCGGGGGAACCCACGAGGCACAAGTTGGGAGGAATTTTACAGGGAGGCAGGTTTTTTCTCTGCTCCCTGTACTTTAGGCCTAGCAGCATGCAGAGCGTGGACTTGATTTTAGCGCGGCTGCGCTCCGCTGTGGCATCCCGGGAGCCAGGTTGGTTGGAGGAGCAGGTGGGGGGGCATGTTAGTGGAGGAAGCCGGGGGGTCCCAGGATAGCGGGGTAATGTCCCCACGCGGTCGGCAATCGCGGCCGCCAGATCGATACTCCCCCGGGCCTATGGCGGTATCCCAGCGGCGCGGCAGGAGCCCCCTTGATGCACAGTCACCCCCTCCGGCCAAGCGGGCGTCTGCTTCGGTCGGGGGGTCCGGCGGGCGGGACACGGATGACCTCGGGGGGCGGGGCTACGGGCAGGAATGGTGCTCGTTCCGTGCCCGATCGGCATGGCAGCAGTGAACGATCGGTTCCCCCCTCCACCACAGGGCCAGCAAGGGGGGGAACTCAGCGTGGGAGGTGCGGTGACACGACCGGGGGGCCATCCCGGATCGCGGCCACCGGTTCCAGGGCAGGGGGGAGGCCGGAGTCCCCAGGTTGCAGCGGTGGGTCCAATCGGGGCCCTGCCGGTAGGAGCGGGGGTGCTGAGACGTCCACGGCCGGGTCAAGCGTGAGAGGACGAAATCCGCCGGGAGGCTGGGATCTTCGGCCTCCAGGCCTTTCTCGCCTGGGGGGCTGACATCGCCGATGACGCCGGCCTTGGAAGATCGATCGGAAGGTGAAGCATCCGGTTCGGAGGAGGAAAGTCGCCTGCGAGGGATGTGCCTGTGTCGGCTGTGAGGGATGTTCCCGGCCAGCTCGGTAAGTCCAATCTTGATGCTTCTGGGGATGTAGCTGCTGCTTTATGTGCATTGTTGGGGGTGAGGGGAGGGGGTCCTCCGTGTAATGGGGGTGATGGTCAGAATGTGGGGCCACCAACCGGGGGTCCCGGGGCGACGGGCGGGGTGCCTGCCGCCCAGGGCTCCCCAGGGGGGATGCAGGAGTTGTTGGGGGGCTTGAGGGACTTGTTGCAACGTTTTGCGGGGGGGTCTGGCACTCCTCCACAGGCAGCACCATGGGTTGGCCCTGCTGGGGGGGTGGGGGTGGCGCCCTTGGGGGGGCAGACCACGGCTCTGGAGGACACAGGGGTGGTGACGGATAATGGTTCAGGGGGGGAAAAAGGGGGAGAGAAGCCGGCGCCGGGTAGGACTGACGTTGTGCGTTTGGATGATGCCGCAAGAGGTGAAGTATATATTTGTTTCGATGGCCCGTTGGGGGCACACCTGAAACAGGAGGTCAGGGACAAAATCGTAAAAGGTGAGTACGTTGAGATTTTTTCCCTTCTGCCTCTGGAAAAGTTCAACCTAGATAGGGTGAAGCCGGACAGTTCAAAGAAGGAGGATGAGGAAAAGAGGAGGTATAGGTTGATCCCTCGTACGTTTAGCAATTGGTGGCAGGCGTTCGCAATTATGGCCAGCGTCATAGGGGAGAAGAACCCGGAACATTGCGCGGCGCTGTTCTGCTATATGGACGCAATCGGGGAGGCCTATCGGGCTTATGGGGGGACAGGGAGGCTGCGGTATGACGAGCAGTTCCGCCAACGGCGGGCTGTCCGCCCTACGCTGAGGTGGGATCACAAGGAGATTACTCTGTGGATGCGGATGATGTCTGCGCCCCGGACTAATAGCCCGTTTTTTCATGGGGGGGTCGGGGGTACGCCCACCTCTGGATCTCCGGCCGGGAAGAAGTGGGGGGTGTGTTGGCAATACAACGAGGGTTCCTGCAAGTTTGGGGGAACCTGTCGCTTTAAGCATGAGTGCTCCGGTTGCGGGGGTGCCCACCCCTTGTCCCGGTGTTTTAAAAAAGGAAAGCGGGCGGGGGATGCTGCTGGAAAAAGGGACGACGCCAGTGAGGGGGGAAAGGATGGAGCCTTTTCTAAATAGGTATCCAGACAGGGCTGCGGCTCGGCTGCTCGCGTCAGGGTTCTCCGGGGGTTTTGTCATTCCATGTTCCTTGTCGAAGGTGCCTCCCTTGGCGAAGAATTTGCGGTCTGCTTTGGAGAACCCTGGGGTGGTGTCAGCGAAGTTGGCGAAGGAGGTAGGGTTGGGTAGGATGGCGGGGCCATTCACGGAATTGCCGTTGCCAGATTTGGAGGTTTCGCCACTGGGGGTGGTTCCTAAGAAGGAACCGAACAAGTTTCGCCTCATTCATCACCTTTCCTTTCCAAAGGGGGGGTCGGTGAATGATGGGATTGATCCCGAAGAATGCACGGTGTCGTACACGTCTTTTGACGCGGCGGTGCGGTGGGTTCGGCGCTACGGGAAGGGAGCTCTCATGGCAAAGTCGGACATTGAGGCTGCGTTTCGATTGTTGCCGGTTCACCCGGACAGTTTTAGGCTGTTGGGTTGCCGGTGGCAGGAGGAGTTTTACGTGGATCGATGTTTGCCAATGGGTTGCTCCATTTCCTGCGCGTTGTTTGAAACGTTCAGTTCATTCTTGGAGTGGGTGGTCAGGGAGGTGTCGGGTTCGGATTCAATCATTCACTATCTGGATGACTTTCTGTGCGTTGGTCCTCCGTCCTCCAATGTGTGTGCGATTTTGTTGGCAACGTTGCAGCACATTGCGGACAGGTTCGGGGTGCCATTGGCAGCTGACAAGACGGAGGGCCCGACCACGGTGTTGAGTTTTCTGGGAATATTGATTGATTCCGAGGAGATGGAGTGCAGGCTCCCGGTGGACAAGGTCGAGAATCTTCGGCTGGAGATTCGGGGTATGATAGGGCGGAACAAGGTTCAGTTGCGGGCAATGCAGTCCCTGTTGGGCAAGTTGAACTTTGCATGTCGGATCATACCTATGGGCAGGGTTTTCTGCCGACGGCTGTCGGCAGCAACGGCGGGAGTGAGGTCTCCGACCCATTTTATTCGCTTGACGGGGGAACTTAAAGTGGATTTGCAGGTATGGCACACGTTTCTGGAAGCCTTCAATGGGCGGGCGATTTGGATGTCAGGGCCGGTCAGCAATTTTGACCTGGACCTGGCCACGGATGCGGCCGGGTCCACCGGTTATGGGGCTTTCTTCAAGGGACGGTGGAGCGCGGAGGCGTGGCACGAGTCCTGGGTAGCAGCGGGTTTTGAAAAGAACCTAGTACTGTTAGAACTTTTCCCGGTGATGGTGGCAATTGAGCTTTGGGGGGCGGAGTGCAGGAATTTAAAAATCAGGTTAAACTGCGATAACATGGGGGTGGTGCAAGTTATTAACCGGATTTCCGGGTCATCTTTGCCGGTGGTTCGGTTATTGCGCCACCTCGTGTTGCGCTGTTTACAATGGAATATTTTTCTGTATGCGGTGCACATTCCGGGCGTGGACAACAGACTCGCTGACGCTTTGTCTCGGTTTCAGTGGGACAAGTTCAGAGAGCTGGCTCCACAGGCGGACAAGGAAGGGGTCCCATGCCCGGGTTGGATGTGGGGAATTGCGTTGGAATCGCAACGGGCTGGATCAGGAAGTCGGTGAGTGGGCCGACATGGTCTGCGTACAAAAAGGTATGGGAGGAATGGGCATGTTTCAAGCGGTTGGCGGACACTGAACTGGGGGAGGTGGAGAAGGGATGGTTGGTTATATATTTTGTAGCCAGACATATGGAGAGTGGGGGGTCGGTTTCAGCCTTGGAGAAGAAACTGGCGGGTCTCGCCTTTCTGTTTAAGTTGGAGGGTGGGGCTCATCTCACAAAGAATTTTTGGGTAAAACAGGCGGTTAAGGGGTACAAAAAGGGTCATCCGTGCAAGGATGCGCGGAGGCCAGTGTCTTTTTCCGTGTTGCAGAAGATTTTTGGAGTCTTGGGGGAGGTGTGTTCATCCGGATACGAGGTGAGTTTATTCCGGGCAATTTTTTCGGTGGCTTTTTTGGTGCATTTCGGGTGGGGGAGCTGGTCAGTCCCTCGAAACGGGTGCCTGGGGGCCTCCTGTTTGAGGATGTACGGTCATCTGAGGACAGGGTGGTTTTTAGGCTACGGCGGTCTAAGACGGATCAGAGGGGAAAAGGGGTGGATGTGTTTTTATATCCGTTGCCGGGTTCGGAGGTGTGTCCGGTGCGGGTGGTACGGGAGTTTTTGTTGGTGCGACCAGGGACGGGGGGGCCGTTTTTGATTCACGGTGATGGTTCATTTGTATCAAGGTTTCAATTCGTAGCGATATTTAGGAAGTGCTTAAAAACGGCAGGGTTTGAGGAGCGACTGTTTGCCTCGCACTCCTTCCATATCGGGGCGGCTACTGAGGCGGCCCGGTGCGGGTTGGATGAGGCCGCGGTCAAGCGAATTGGGAGATGGGAATCAAGGAGATTCCGCTCTTATGTGCGCCCACATATGGTGTTGGATTAAGGTTGAGTGGGGGTGGTTTTTCCAGGTTATGATGTGGGGGTGATTCCTGTTTTATTATCACTGCTGTTTCTGTCTTTCAGATGGAGGTCATTCACGCCTCGTGTGGATTATGGGGCATTCATATGTGTGTAGGGGGGCCAGGAGAGCAGATGCTAGGCCAAATGGTAGGCAGTTGGGGATTTCCAGGCGGGAGGCAATGTTGAGGTGGTTGGGTATCCCTGGGATGGGGTGGTGCAGGGTGCTGCCGGAGGTGCGGCGCTATGCTCTGCTCGATCGTCCCCCGGATGTGTTGGTGTTACACGTCAGGGGGAACGACTTGGGGATACGGCCTATAGGGGACTTGATCTCGGCTGTTAAGGCGGATGTCTTGACATTCCAGGCGTCTTTCCCAGGGATGCTGCTGGTGTGGTCTGACATTGTGGCATGTACTAATTGGCGTATGGCAAGGTCAGTGGATCGGCTCAACAAGGGGAGGATTAAAGTTAATAAGGTTTTGGGACGGTTTGTGGCACAGCATGGGGGGTTGGTAGTGAGGCACAGAGAGTTGGAGTTAAACGTGGGGCTATACCTGCTCAGGGATGGTGTTCACCTAACTGATGTGGGTATAGATTTGTGGTTAATGGGGATACAGGAGGGTATCCAGAGGGCCCTGCGGGTGTGGAGGGGCCCTTAAGGAAAAGGTTTTTCCCTTTCGGGCTGTGGCGGTGTCCTTGGTCTCTGGATGGTGACAGTTGACAGATGGAATGGAAAATGGTTGGGGGCTCATCTTGGGATGGGCCCATTATGGGGTTAGTTGCAGTGGAACGGTGTCCGCTGTAATACGGTTGTGGTACACTGCGGGTTAAAAAGTGGGTGTCTCTGAGCTGGAGTCGGCTGGAGGCCGGATATGGTAATGGTACAGCAGTGTGGTGGTGGTGGAAAAGGTTAATGGGGTTACTGTCAAAAAGACCAAGAGACCAGTGTTAATAATAAAAGTGTTATAATTACTGTTAATGAATAAAAGTTGGATTTTATTGGAAATTATTTAAATTTGGTTAATATATATATTTAATTTGGTTATAAAATAAAATGGCTGTTGTGGCCAATTTTACTCCAATACAGTATCTGTGTCGCTCTCGTTAATGGGAAAAGGTTGGGAGGTTAAGCTAAAAGGGGGCTGGGGGGGTTAATATAAAGGGTCGTGAGAGGGTTGGTCTATTTGAACTACACTAGTCATGTGCAGTTAAACATTAGCCAGGTATATAAAGTTTTCTGCCAACCCACATTTCAGCAGTAGGTTTCATGGGCCCCCAACAGTAAAGGAATCATGTATTGAATCCAGTCTACACAGATATTTTCTGCCTTTAGGTACAGGGGGTGTGCATATGCACAGCACTGTGTATGACTGAGTACTTTAAAATTACTTTTGCTGAAGGGGAATTTGTAGGCTACCATTGCTGAACATTAAAAGGCTTAAAGAGTCAAAATTGAGTCATGACTTTCCGCAGTCTGGTCCCTGGGCAGTCACTCATTTTGCACATATTAAAATTTACTGTGTGTAGATTGCTCATACCTAGGGCAATTGAATTTATGAATACAACTGCGTCTAGGCAGGTGGCATATGCAGGACATTTGATAAAGACCTGGAACTACCTTCTCAGTCAAGTCAGGTAAGAAAAACAATGGCAAAAAAGCAATACCTAAAAAAAAAAAAAAAAAAACAACACCTAGGGCACCAATTGTCTTGTGCCATCTTCCCAAAAACAGATTTAGACCTGGGGGGGGGGGGGGGGGGGGCCCACTTAAGGTTTGGGCTGCCAATTATACACAGAGTTGGTTTACATTTTATTAGACAGTCACACACTTTTAACCACTTGCTTACTAGGCACATATACCCCCTTTCCTTTGTTTTCTAGTGCTCTCTTTTGCCATACCAACCATAGGTAAGGGCGGGTTTTAGGTTATCACCTGTCCTCTTCCTATTGATTAGCACACCTGCGCTCCTTTTCAGGAGACCTTAAAGCGGAGGTTCACCCTAAATATAAGCTCTCCCATGTGATCCAGCATACTGGCGTCAGCGCCAGTATGCTGTTTTTTTTTTTTTTTAATCCCCCACTTACTGTATTATGCTGAATTTTATTTTTTTTTCCCCCGCGGTGGACGGCTCTAGTATAGCGCGTCACATCTTACGAAAATACCCGATAAGGACTCGGGTAATCTCTGCGAAAATGCGGCGCCTGCGCACAGACCTAGGAGCTGACTGCGCAGGCGCCGTATTTCTCCGAGTCCTATTTCGGCGTTTTTCGGAGGGCGTAACGCGCCATAGCCGTAGGACTCGGAGAAATACGGCGCCTGCGCAGTCAGCTCCTAGGTCTGTGCGCAGGCGCCGCATTTTCGCCGGGATTACCCGAGTCCTTATCGGGTATTTTCGGAAGATGTGACGCGCTATACTGGCGCCGTCCACCACGGGGGAAAAAAATAAAATTCAGCATAATACAGTAAGTGGGGGATTAAAAAAAAAAAAAACAGCATACTGGCGCTGACACCAGTATGCTGGATCACATGGGAGGGCTTATATTTAGGGTGAACCACCTCTTTAAATTCATAGGTAGGACTGCTGTCATACAGAGTGCCTTGTTGCTGGCACTGCAGCTTCCCAGGTATGCTTGCAACTAAACCTCTGTTTTTACTTACATCAGTTAGACAGATTAATTTGGTTTAGTGTGTTTTGGTTGACAACTTTGAGCCTAGCCAATATGGAAACATTTTTTATATTCCATGTTCATATTTAATTGCATACTGCTAAAAACGCAACCTTCCCCCTTTTTTTCATCTATTTACAGGGATGGAGGCCTATGGTAGTATCTACATATGCCTCATTTAACCACTTAAGGACCGCCGCATGTACATTTACGTCGGCAGAATGGCACCGACAGGCACATCAACGTATATATACGTTGGTGCCTTGGGGGGGATCGGGGGTCCGATCGGATCCCCCCCCGTACATGCGGCGGTCCGCGCGGCTGCAGGAGCGATCCGGATCGCTCCCAGCCAATGCGCGCGCCCGCCCGCCCTGTCACTTCCTCCTCCTGTGTAAACACAGGAAGGAGGAAGCTATCTGATCTCTCCCTCGGCGTTTGTTTCAAGTGCCGCTGAGGAGATATCACAACACAACAAATAAGTCTGCACCAACAGCACACTTACACACACACAAAAACACATTTAACCCCCGCGATCGCCCCCCCCCCCCTCCCCCCTGTCACAGTGTCACTGAATGCAGTAATCATACATGTATGATTACTGTATTTAGTGTCAGTGTGACAGACAGTGTGACAGTCAGTTAGTGTTAGTGTCAGGATAGCCCCCCCACCCCCCCCAATAAAGTTTTAACCCCTTGATCACTGCCCTAGTTAACCCTTTCACTCCCTATTGCCAGCATCACTAAGCGATCATTTTTCTGATCGCTGTATTAGTGTCGCTGTTCCCGCTAGGTAGCTAATTTTTTTTAATGCGATTTTTTTTTTACTAAAGACATGTGGCTAAATAAATTTCGGCCTAAATGTTTGACTAAAATTTAGTTTATTGGTTTTTTATTATAACAAAAAGTAAAAAATATTGTTTTTTTTTCAAAAATGTCGCTCTATTTTTGTATATAGCGCAAAAAAAAAAAATCGCAGAGGCGATCAAATACCACCAAAAGAAAGCTCTATTTGTGGGAAAAAAAGGACGCGAATTTTGTTTGGGAGCCACGTCGCACGACCGCGCAATTGTCTGTTAAAGCGACGCAGTGCCGAATCGCAAAAACCCCTTGGGTCATTTGCCAGCGTATTGGTCCGGGTCTTAAGTGGTTAAAGTGCCACCCCTATCCCCCCTCTTTTTGAAACATATACCCCCTTCCTGCCCAGGCGAAATTTCAGCTTTCGCCACTGTCACGCTTTGAATGACAATTGCGCGGTCGTGCAACGTGGCTTCAAAACAAAATTTACGTCCTTTTTTTCCCACAAATAGAGCTTTCTTTTTGTGGTATTTGATCACCTGGGTGGCTTTTATTTTTTGCGCTATAAACAAAAATAGAGCGACAATTTTGAAAAAAATACAATATTTACTATAATAAATATCCCATTAAAAATAAAAAAAATCAGTTTAGTCCAATACGTATTCTTCTACATCTTCTATTTTTGGTAAAAAAAAAAATCGAAATAAGCATAAAGTAATTGGTTTGTGCAAACTTTATAACGCCTACAAAATAGGGGATAGAATTATTATAATTTTATTTTTATTTTTTTTCACTAGTAATGCCGGCGATCTGCGATTTTTGTCACTACTGCGATATTACGGCGGATGCATCGGACAGTGCTATAAATATGCACTGATTACTGTATAAATGTGACTGGCAGGGAAGGAGTTAACACTAGGGGGCGAGGAAGGGGTAAATGTGGGAGTGATTCTTACTGTGAGGGGAGGATACTGACTGGGGGAGGTGACCGATGGTTGCCCTTATGTACACCATCTGTCTCCTCTCCCTAACAGGATGTGGAGCTCTGTGTTTACACACAGAGCTCCACATCCCTGGCTCTATGACTGCCGATCGCAGGTGCTCGGTGCACATCGTGGCCGCCAGGCACACGCATCGGCACCTGTGTGATGCAGCAGGCGTGCAGCCGAAGGCCGTATGTAGACGGCTTCCCAGAAGATTAGAGCCACCTTGCGCCGTATATAGTCGTGGTGGCTAGTGGTTAACCACTTGCTTACTGGGCACATAAACCCCCTTCGTTCCCAGACGAAATTTCAGCCTCCGGAACTGCGTCGCTTTAACTGACATTTGCGTGGTCGTGCGACGTGGCTCCTAAACAAAATTGACGTCCTTTTTTCCCCACGAATAGAGCTTTATTTTGGTGGTATTTGATTACCTCTGCGGTTTTTATTTTTTGCGCTATAAACAAAAAAAGAGTGACAATTTAAAAAAATATATATAGAATTTTTACTTGTTGCTATAATAAATATCCCAATTTTTTTTAAAAAAAACTATTTTTTTTTCACAGTTAATGCCAATACGTATTTTTCAACATATTTTTGTGGTTTGCGCAAAAGTTATAGCACCTACAAAACAGAATTATGATTTTTTTTATTTTTTTTTTTTTTACTAGTAATGGCGGCGATCTGCGGTTTTTTATTGTGGCGGACATATCGGACACTTTTGACACAATTTTGGGACCATTCACATTTATACAGCGATCAGTGATATAAAAATGCACTAATTACTGTATAAATGTGACTGGCAGGGAAGGGGTTAACACTAGGGGGTGAGGAAGGGGTTAAATGTGTATCCTGGGTGTGTTCTAACTGTGTGGGGGGAGGGGGGTGACTGGGGGAGGTGACCGATGCTGTGTCCCTATGTACAAGGGACACAGATCGGTCTCCTCTCCGCTGACAGCAAGTGGAGCTCTGCGTTTACACACAGAGCTCCAGGTCCCTGCTGTCATCTGTTCGTTTTCCCGCCGATCGCATGTACCCGACGGACATCGCGGCCACCAGGTACATGCATCGGATCCCCAGCGATGCGGCGGGACAGTGTTTACCCGCCGCGCGCCACCCAGTGGCGCGCACGGGTAATGCACAAAAATCTCGTCCAAAGACGTCTAGTTGGTGCCTCAGGTCCGCGCTGTTGACGTATTATGTCAATAGCGCGGGTCTGAAGTGGTTAAAATGCATGATACAACATCATTCTGGGGTCACATGTGCACACAGAAACACAGTCATAGTGCTCTGTGTCTATTTTTGAAAGACGGTACAACATACAAGCCCAGAGTTTGCAGATGATGGCTGGCACAATATTACTTCCCAAGATACATTTAACAAAAGAGAGTTTTTTTATTATACATTTTATATTAATTTCTCTTTTTTTTTCTTATTTTATATTGTTTTATATCGTTTTTGTATGGGACCCGTTCTGTCAGGGGGGCCTGGGCCAATTGCCCATTTTGCCTCCTTATAACTCCAACCCTGCATCTTCCAATAAAGGTGCATGAAAGTAGGTTGAGGTTCTTCAAAACAATTTTGTCATATAGTGGCAAGCTTTCTCATAAAGCGGAGACTTTCAACTTATTTTCTAAAAAAAGGGGAAAAAAAATAGATTTCGTGACAGCATATGTTCAGAGTCTTTTTGTAAGAAAGGTTCATGTTAATTCAGAACATTCTTTCATCGTTACATCTGCTATTAGCACCCTCTCCTGTGATTATTCCGATGAAATCTACCTCCAGAGTGGAAGCTTTCCTTCCATCTCAGCTCACACAGCACTCAAACACAAATGAAATGTGACAACTCCAGACCATCTTCTTTAAATATTTCATACATCTCCTGGCTACTGAGGTAAAATTAACCATCTTATCTCGACATACTTTATGACTGTCTACTCATTGTAAGCTGTGTTTAAACTTTGCCGACTTCATATTTTGTAATTTCCTCTATACAGCAGTTTATGCCAAAGGGGCATAAAGACACATGCAGTTTTTGGTTTGGCATAGTTTTTTTGTTAGACAATTTATTGGTAAAGTTCACACCAAACAGGTTATTCTATTTTGGTTGGTCTGACAGCATTTGATCTCCTGAACAATGCTGTCTTCACCTGTCTCCAGTCAGATTTCTCATAGGGGGATAAGAAGAATCCAACACAGGACAAGAGATTTAGCTGCTGCTGGGTATGAAAATAAGTGTTAGGAGAAACAGCCTTCCAGTGACCAACCAGAGTGGAAACATTTATTCAATGTATCCTCCCAACACAGAGGGAACAAAGTATAAAACCAACACAGAGGGAACAAAGTATCCACCCAACACAGCGAGAACAAAGTATCCACCCAACACAGCGAGAACAAAGTATCCACCCAACACAGCGAGAACAAAGTATCCACCCAACACAGAAAGAACAAAGTATCCACCCAACACAGAAAGAACAAAGTATACACCCAACACAGAAAGAACAAAGTATACACCCAACACAGAAAGAACAAAGTATACACCCAACACAGAAAGAAAAAAAAATACACCCAACAGAGAAAGAACAAAGTATTCACCCAACACAGAAAGAACAAATAATACACCCAACACAGAAAGAACAAATAATACACCCAACACAGAAAGAACAAAGAACACAGAAATAACAAATAATACACCCAACAGAGAAAGAACAAAGAACACAGAAAGAACAAATAATACACCCAACAGAGAAAGAACAAAGTATTCACCCAACACAGAAAGAACAAATAATACACCCAACAGAGAAAGAACAAATACACCCAACACAGAAAGAACAAATAATACACCCAACACAGAAAGAACAAATAATACACCCAACACAGAAAGAACAAAGAACACAGAAATAACAAATAATACACCCAACAGAGAAAGAACAAAGAACACAGAAAGAACAAATAATACACCCAACAGAGAAAGAACAAAGTATTCACCCAACACAGAAAGAACAAATAATACACCCAACAGAGAAAGAACAAAGTATTCACCCAACACAGAGAGAACAAGTTTATTAAACAACATAACATGGAAAAACACATGAATAAAAGTTGCACACCCCAAAGCTAGATTAAAAAAATTAAAGGGTTCCCGAGGGGTTTTTCGGCAGCAAAATAACTATCAAATGGTAAAAGATTTTTTTATATTTTATTATCAAAAAAGTACAAAATACTGATTATTTCAAGAAATTTTAAATATGAGCTTTGGTCGGAATATAGAACAACAAACAATGTTCATCAATGATAAAAAAAGCACTTTTGCAAAGATGTCAGTGCGTTGTAACTGTACATTACATAAGTACCCCCAATGCATTTCGACCCCTACATTCATGGTCTTCCTCAGGAAGATTTTGTTACTCTAAGGCCGCGTACACACGATCAAATCTATCAGCTGGAAACGGTCGGCCCGACCGTCCAAGCAGACAGATTCGATCGTGTGTACGGGCGAGCCGACAGATTTGGCCAGCCGACAGATTTTAAAGCATGCTTTAAAATCTGTCGGCTGGGAATCCGTCCGCCCGATATGTCTGCTGGTTAGTACGCCAACCAGCAGACATATCTTCTTGCACATGAGTCGAATGGATTCGACGCATGCGCGGAAGTAATTCACTTCCTGGTGCGGTGACGTGGCGGCGTCAACGTCACCGCCACGTCACCGACACGTCAGCTCGCCGTCTGCCTGCGGGGATTTTGGTTTGATCGTGTGTACACGATCAAACCAATACATCCCAGCAGACAGATTTGTTCAAATCGGTCTGTCCGACCGATTTGAACAAATCTGTCTGCTCGTGTGTACGGGGCCTAAAGAACATGTCCACTGCTTATTGACCTGTATGAACATTATCCAAATTATATTTAAACATTTATTAAAAATATACATCTTCATTCAAATTGCAAATATATTTACCATTTGACTGATAGTGTTGGTGTGCAACACCCAACCAGAATTGTAAAGCCAGATGCATTCAGTGATCCAGAGGACTTTGTGTGGGCCCCCGCACCCCCGAACAGGCCTCCAATCCACAGGGCTTACAAGGAGTCACGTGTATCCAAACTGCAAAGACGGAAGGGAAAATTAGACAGAGCACCTTTAATGTATAATTCAATTTAATGTAGTAAGTGGAGAATAGGTTTTATTTTGTGCTGCTAATCAGAACCCGACCCAGTCAAATCCAGCTACCGGTAATTATTTTAAAGTGTCAGATTGGTGTTAGTTCCCAACTTGATTTTTTACTTAATCTTTTTTGCAGTTGTTGAAATAGAACCCCCTAGTACAATAGAGTGTGTGATGTTTACTCTAAATTCAAATTAAAAATAATTGTGAAAAATTGAATGAACTGATTCTAATATTCGTGAAATATATGGATAAATGTGCATAGAAGTGCATTGTGCATGTGAATAATGAAAAACAAAATAAAGTGATGAAGCACTAATGCAAAAAAATAGTGATGTAGTGGCGCATGAAATAACCAATAAAAAATAGTGAGGAGTGGCGCATGAAATTACCAATAATGGCCAAGCCACTTCATATTGTTAGTGCAAGTTTTTGTGTCTAAAACTTCCCAGAACCAATCAGATTCATTTTAAAAACAAAACACTGCCCTGGATTTGTTTATTTTTCTTCTGTGTGTCTATTTCTACTTTGCAGAAACATGAAGCCAGTTCAAAAGTGAAACTAACCTGCAGGCACATTATATGATTGATTTTTATCTATTTTTAATCATTTTGAAAAGGAATCAGTTAACTTTTATGTCTCTATACCCTGTAAACAGTCATTTCAGCAAAACAAATTTTTTTCCTTTAGTGACCCTTTTAATAGACAGGATATGGAAACTCACTAAAATCTGAAGATGAAGATCATATCTGTGTTGAAAAAAAATTATAATGAATATTAGTAAATGGTGTTAATAATATTAGTTAAGGATATACTAATTTTGTGAAGTACATTGTAATATGGGTGACAAAATGGTCCGGTGAATCTAACAGCAGATCTTACTTGATACCCCATCTCTCTCCTCTACATACATCAGCAGCCATCCAGAGATCACCTAATGATCTGCTGGAGGCTGCTGGTTTAACAATGTGTAACAATGTGTCCACCCAACAGATGAACCTTTGCTTTACCCATGCAGAAAAAAAAACGGATGCACTCCACTCCATTCAGCAGGGAATTTCTGAACAGATCCCCAGCTGAATCAGAACAAAAAAGGGATGGATGTCACTTTTTGCATTTTAACAATGGACTGTGGTGGACTCTTGATGGATCTATGGGCTGCGGGATATAAATTGACTTGTATCTGTTTACATTAGGCTACCTCCATTCCTTAATGCTTAGCTCTGAATAAATTGAAAAAGACTCTTTTGTCCACCAAAGTGTCCACCAAACACAGAGAGAATAAAGGGCAACCCAACAGAGAGGCAGCACAGTATACACCCAACACAGAAAGAACACAATGGCCACCCACCAAAGTGGAAACAAATCATCCACCCAACATAGAAGGAACAATGTGTCCACCCAACAAAGAGTACAAAACAGATTATAGCGCACACATGCAAAAAGGATATTTATCCTGCAAGGCTAATTAAAAACACCTGAACATATTCAAAAATACGGGGGTTTGGTCACACTATATGGTCATATAGTGCTAAGCCCACTTACTGCGACAAAGTACCCCGAATTAGTGGGTCCTAACGTGTTAATAGAATGAAAAAACCTAATGTCTCAACCTTTGGAGATAAACTCCTCTATATGGGAGAACTGGAGGGATTCTTCCTAAACACTGGTGGCCACTAATGTGAGGTAATAAAGAGGGGGAGGGGTGCTCCAGCCTGGTCAGAGTCATTACAAAAACATAATTGGGGGGCACACCCTAAAAATGCATGTAACGGAATGGCCCGTGGGACCCAGAGGCTCTTGAAGGGTGTGGGGTACTCCTGTTTCAGCTTCACCGATGACTCTTGTGTCTGAAATCATGATATGTCCACTAGGGGCATAGGATGACTAAGAAATTATATCTTGGACTACATAAGATGGGGCAGTAATGGTAATTCACAATGTATTCCAGGATATCTTGAAATATTACTGTGGGTTGATTCTGAGCCCAAAAGGTCAACTGAAAGAGTGACTCATTCAATGTGGGAACACAGACTGTTAAAGGTGTTAATGTCATCTGCTACTGTGATGTAAATTAACCTTAGTATGACTCCCAATAACCTTTCATTGTGTCAGGGTAATTGACACTGTATTGTGTGAATTTCTATTGAAGATAAATGTGGATAAATGTGGATTGTGAGTTAGCACAGTCTAAAGGTCAGACGTCTGACTTCTCAGCTGTAGTTAATTAGCTCCTATAAATTATGTCTACTAAAGGAATGTGTTTTGTATAGCAGGTGAGAGAAGCCAGGGTCATGATGTCTACCTGAAAGATGTGTATTGGAGGCTCGTTAGAAACTATTGTGTAATGGTGTGGGTGGAGTATTCTTGTTGAACCAGAGAACAGAGCTGTGTGTCTCGTTTCTGGGGGGGAAATCCGTATGGATCGTGTCGCCAGATTGTGGAATGTCGATAAGCTGTCTTGGGCTCGGAATGGAATATCGTAAACGGCGTTAACCCCTGTGCCATTTGAGGTTCCGTTACAATTGGTGGCAGCAGTAGGATGTACGAATGCCGTTATTGGGGGAACAACCGAAGCAGGAGTGGACAGGCGTTAACCCCTGTCCCATTTGTGGTTCCGTTACAATGCTATACATCTAAGATGGTGCTGCTATAAGACAAAATACAGTACAAAACAGATTATAGCGCACACATGCAAAAATGACATTTATCCTGCAAGGCTAATTAAAAACACCTGAACATATTCAAAAATACTGGGTTTGGTCACACTATATGGTCATATAGTGCTAAGCCCACTTACTGCGACAAAGTACCCCAAATTAGTGGGTCCTAACCTGTTAATAGTGTGAGGAATTAGCTTGGTAGCGGGTGTGTGTGACCCCCTGGATGGGTTCACTACACACTGAACTGTACAAAAAGGCAGTTGAGGATGGTTGAAAACAAAGGATATGGTTTATTCTTCCATATTGCTGGATACAAGTGCAAGCATCAAAACAGCATAAACAAAACATAAAATAAACCCTTGCCACTTGGGGCATCTACCATCCCAACACAGGAACCTACCTATGAAGTCTGGCACAGCCTACTGCTGGTCATACAGCAGAAAACAAAAAAAGTCTGATATTTCTCACACAAAGTCTCTTTGATATTTCTCACACAGAACTTTATTCTGAACAGCTGAAGTTTTCCAACGCCCTAAACCTATCTGGCTATTTCTGCAGCCGACGCCTAATAGTAATTGGTGTATTGTCTAAACAAGGCAGAAATATATCTCCCGCCTGTGACAACACACACAGATTTACCTGACTTCCTGTCACATACCCCCCCCCCCTCTTGTTTCAACCCTAGGGTTGGGACACAGGTTGCCAGGCACGCATTCACTCAGGACAAACCATCTGCATTCCCCATTTTAACACTGGGCCATGCGTTACAACAAAACTAAATTCCTGAAGGGCCAGGAAACACTTATTTATTCTCCTATTGGTCTTCAACTTTCGGCTGAAGTACATAACAGGGTGTTCTTTGCTCTGTAATATACTCATTTTCAGTTGTAAACCATGCAAAACCTTAATTGTTTTTTTAATGGACACAAAGGTTTCCCTTGATAGCTCAATCCCTGAAGAACTCAGCGAGTCATAACCAATACCAAGAGCTGATAACACTGTGCTCTGCAATGGATCATCCATGTGGATGCCTTCTTCAGATGTAAACACACTAAGGCCTCGTACACATGATCGAATTTGTCCGTTGAAAACGGTCCGATGGACCGTTTCAGCAGACATCTCCGATCGTGTGTATGGGCTAGCGGACAGATTTGTCCACCCGACAGATTTCAAAGCATGCTTTGAAATCTATCCGGTGGGAATCTGTCCGCCCGACATGTCTGCTGGTTAGTACACTTACCAGCAGACATGTCGTCCCGCTCCGCCACCGCCGAATGGATTCGGCGCATGCGCGGAAGTGTTTTACTTCCTGGTGCGGTGACGTGGCAGCGTCAACGTCACCGCCACGTCACCGCGCCGTCCGCCGGCGGAGAATTTGATCCGATGGTGTGTACACGCCATCGGACCAAACTCCAGATCGGACATATCCGATGGAAACGGTCCGCGGACCGTTTTCATCGGATATGTCCGATCGTGTGTACGAGGCCTAAGACTGGAATCCTCCAAAGCAAGGTGACACTCCAAAAAATCTGTTCTTCTACGAACTGGACTAAAGTCTGACGCAGATGACCTCTGATAAACCGATGTACTATGCGGTTTTTCTTCCCTTTTGTGCTCTAGACGGAAATCATTACTTGTCAATTCTGTATTTCCAAGTTTCTTACTTTGTGATAGTTTAGACCCACAAGTATGGTGAAAATCTATTAAACCCAATGTAAGGTTTGCAGAAACTGAATCCTCGTCACTTTCTTGAACCAACTGCTTACTCTGTGCATCACTTGTTCGCACACCCCTATTCTCACCAAGAACTTGACAACTGCTATCGGACACATCATTAACTGAGCTAGACAAAAATTTCTTGTCTAGCAGCTACAATCACTTTTGAAATTATGTTTATGGCTAGTTGTTCAACTATCTTTGCCTCATAGTCTCCCAAAAATGTTTTAGTATTTGTTTCTTTGAAACCATCAACTATTGGACACAAATTCTCATATTCTTCATTCCTTTCAAGACATTTGGAAAAAGCATCCATTAAATTAGTACAATTAGCCTCTCTGACCACTTCAGTGATGGAGATTTCACAACTTTCAGAGGGCTCACCTGCCATCACAGATTCTACACTTTGAAAAATATTTTTTTCTTCCCGAGGAATCTTGGTAGTCAAGTCCAAAGTATTATCCTGCGTTACTTTTTTTGACAGAACACTTTCTAAAGACTGGGTGTCACAGAATGTGACATTACTTTTATATTCAAATCCGATTTCATCATGTATGTACTTGCAGCACTGTACTACATGGCTTCCTGCATCATCTAACTGTGTTTCAGCCACAGAGGGCGGTCTATCCAAGTCTTGGACAGAAACTGCACTGGTTATATCAGACTTTGCAATATCCTCACTGTGGGAGCGTGGTTTTCCAGATTCAAGATCACAGATGTCATCACCCGATTTAAGGTATCACAGGCGATTTCCTGAATTCTATTCTGATCATGACATGCTGGTACTATTAATTCTGAAGATTCAAAACGATTTTTTTCCACTTCGGTGGACACTAAACCCCTCTCTACAGATCCTGCCTGTGGTAGGGGTGACATTGTATTTACTGCTTTCATTTCATCAACATAAAAATTAACACACTGCTCTTCAACAGGCAAATAATTCACAGAGGCAAAAATAGCTTCAGTCTGGGAGCATATTTCTTGCAATTCAGAATCCTCAATGAGCCTGATCTGCTGATTAGTGTTGCTCACGAATATTCGCATTGCGAATATTCGCTACGAATATTGCATATTCGAGTATTCGCGAATATCTCGAATATCGCGGCGAATATTCGCTATTTCGAATATTCATATTTTTCAAATTTCGCAATAAAATTCGCAATAAAATTCGCAATCAATTTCGCATTCGCGAATTTCGCAATAGCGAAATTTCGCAATAGCGAAATTTCGCAATAGCGACATTTCGCAATTTTTTTTTTTATAAAATATAGCGAATATTCGTAAATATCGAATATTCGTGATATTTTATAAAAAAAAAAAAAAAATCGCGAAATTTTGCATTAGCGAAATTTCGCAATTTTTTTTTTAATAAAATATCACGAATATTCGATATTTACGAATATTCGTGACCGCATATGTGAAATTTCGCTTTTTTTTTTTTTTTTATAAAATATACAGAATATTCGTAAATATCGAATATTCGTGATATTTTATAAAAAAAAAAAAATCGCGAAATTTCGCATTAGCGAAAATTCGCATTGGCGAAAATTCGCTATTTTTTTTTATTTTTTTTTATAAAATATCACGAATATTCGATATTAACGAATTATCGAATATGGCGTATTCCGCTCATCACTACTGCTGATCATCAATTATGGGAAAGTCATGAATATCACCTGCCTTACTACATTCACAAGGCTCAGTGGATATTGGACACACTTTTTCTACATCATTTAGTGCAGTGTCAGAATTACGTTTTTTAGCTTTATTTCCATCAAGCAACTGACTGAGAACTGAAGATGTGCAAACCCCTACTTCCTGCACTTCAGCCACTTCATTTGCCCTGAAGCGGTCAGGGATTTCACTTTCAACAACTTCCCGATTAGCAAATTCCTGTGCGATGCCCAATTTTACAGTTTGTAAGTGGGATTCTTTCACCAAGTCATCCTCAACCCGGCAGCAAGACTGCATTATGTATAAAGGCTCCTGTGCACCCAAAGATAAGGCGCTGCAAGAATCGCAAGAATCGCTGAGCGTCTCCTCATCACTTAGTCTTGTATCTGGTCGGCGTCCATGATCGCTGCTTTTACCGGAACCCGGGGCCTTATAATCACTGTTGAGCTTTGAAGATGGAATTTTTTATGTTCTCTTCACTACCGGACAGCTCTGACTTTGCTTTCTTTGTCTTCTTCTTTTTCTTTGACTTCAGACTCAAGAAATCTTTGAACTTTTCTCTTACTTTTTCTTTAACACTTTCAGACAGCTTGTCAGGCTTGCGATGAGACTTCTGGATTAAATTGTCCTTGTTTTTATCTTTTAGGGACGGTCGGTAGGCTTGAATGATGCCTCTTTTCACACAATCTATACCTGCTGTCATGGGGTGAGCTTCTTAGGGAAATCTGTAGTGGAGTATGTAGAGAACCGGATGTGATGCGTCTTCTCTTTGAGCTTTGCTGAATGGCCTTTTCGTGAGCTAAAGAGCCTCTTGTCTGCATATGCCTCGTGACAGGACTCTGATCCTGCTCTGACTTGTCAACACCATGGAAATACTTCATATGGTAATACAGCAATTTGGCTTTGCGAAAAGATTTGGAGCAATCCAAAATCTTGCATTTAAACTTGTTGGGTTCCAGTTCCAAGGTAACAGCTTTGGTAGCTGGATCATCAAGTTTCTTCAAAGTATTTGTTAAAGGTTTTCTACTGTATTTAGCAGAACTGTCAGACCGTCGATTCAGCTTCATAGGAGCTGCTACTGCGGGGACAGCTGGGACCTCCTCAGCAGAATCGCTTCCAGAATGTCTAGATCTTACTTCTTCCTCTGAGTCACTGGCTCCTGCTTTTACAGGAGTATCACCATCACCACTGCATTTTTGTCTGGTTGCCTCATCTGAATCACTGGCAATGTGATTTTGAGCATCTTCATTTTCAGAGTCACTAGCATTACGATTATTGCTACCATTTTCTACATCGCTGGATGTTCGCTCCCAAGGTTTATCATCTTCTAAATCATTTGCTTCATTCTCAGATCCGCTGCCTCCTCCTTTCATGTCTTCATCGCTGTTGTCATTCTCATATCGATGCACTGGACATTCAACATCTGATCCATGTAGTCTGTTATTTCCCTCATCATCAGAGTGACGCTCATCTTGAACTGGGGTTGCACCACCATCATATGAGTGTTCGGTGCTCTAAAAGGTCCGCTTCCATGGCTGGGCTTCTTACACCTCCACAATTCCAAACGCCACTTACAATGGGCTCCGCACTTTGGGAGTTTCAGGCTCTGCCAGGGCACACTCCTCTCGCTTCACTTCTTGTTCCTCTGGTGAAGTACTACACTCCGGTGATGATTCTGTCTCAACACCAGACGTGGTAACCTCCATAGCATTATGGTCCTCTGGACTCTCAATCAGAGAGGGCTTGCTATCCTTTTCCTCTGTTCTCTCAAATTGTTTCACGATGGCCTCCATTTGCTGCTGGTGTCTCTGTTCCCAACCTGCCATGCTCTCTTGGTGAACCTGTTGTTGAGCTGCAAGGCGCTCTTGGTGAGCCTGTTGTTGAGCTGCAATGCTCTCTTGGTGAACCTGTTGTTGAGCTGCAAGGCTCCGCTGCAAACTTGCATTGGTCTGCTGTTGATTTGCATTTGCTATAACCAGCTGTTTCAGAATCCCCTCCATTTTTGGGCTTACTTTAACTGCCCGCATTCTCCACCATGTGTGAGGAATTAGCTCGGTAGCGGGTGTGTGTGACCCCCTGGATGGGTTCACTACACGCTAAAATGTACAAAAAGGCAGTTGAGGATGATTAAAAACAAAGGATATGGTTTATTCTTCCATATTGCTGGATACAAGTGCAAGCATCAAAACAGTATATACAAAACAAAACATAAAATAAACCCTTGCCACTTGGGGTGTCTACCTTCACAACACAGGAACCTACCTATGGAGTCTGGCACAGCCTACTGCTGGGCAGACACTGCTGGTCATACAGCAGAAAACAAAAAAAGTCTCTTTGATATTTATCACACAGAAATATCACCAAGCACCTCACCTCTTCAGAAGTCACTGCTCTCCTTCACTCAAAGGCCTCAGGAAGCAGCAATCAATAGGCATCCTTTGGATGTCTTTATAGAGGCCTTAACTACCTTTATTCTGAACAGCTGAAGTTTTCCAACGCCTGGCTATTTCTGCAGCTGACGCCTAATAGTAATTGGTGTATTGTCTAAACAAGGCTGAAATATATCTCCCGTCCGTTACAACACACACAGATTTACCTGATTTTCTGTCACAATAGAATGAAAGAACCTTGGGAGATAAACTCTTATATATGGGAGAACTGAAGGGATTCTTCCTATACACTGGTGGCCACTAATGTAAGGTAATGAAGGGTGGCAGGGGTGCTCCAGCCCAAGAGACCTGGTCAGAGTCTATACAAAAAAATACAAAAACATACTTGGGGGGCATACCCTAAAAATGCTATACATCTAAGATTGTGCTGCTATAAGACCAAAGACAGTACAAAACCAATTATAGCGCACACATGCAAAAATGACATTTATCCTGGAAGGCTAATTAAAAACACCTGAACATATTAAAAAAATATGGGGTTTGGTCACACTATATGGCCATATAGTGCTAAGCCCACTTACTGCGACAAAGTACCCCAAATTAGTGGGTCCTAACCTGTTAATAGAATGAGAGCACCTAATGTCTCAACCTTGGGAGATAAACTCCTGTATGTTTCTCCACCCAACACAGAGAGAACAAAGTATCCATCCAGCAGAGAGAGAACAAAGTGTTCACCCAAAAAGAGGGAACAAAGTGTCCACCCAACACAGAGGGAACAAAATTATCCACCCAACACAGAGGGAACAAAGTGTTCACCCAACGAAGAGGGGAAAAAAGTGTCCACACAATACAGAGAGAACAAAGTGTCCACCCAACAGAGAGGAAACAAAGTGTCCACCCAACAGAGAGGAAACAAAGTGGCCACCCAACAGAGAGGAAACAAAGTGGCCACCCAACAGAGAGGAAACAAAGTGGCCACCCAACAGAGAGGAAACAAAGTGGCCACCCAACACAGTGGGAACAAAGTGGCCAGCCAACACAGTGGGAACAAAGTGGCCAGCCAACACAGAGGGAACAAAAAGCGTCCACGCAACAGAGAGGGGAAAAAAAGTGTCCACCCAACAAAGAGGGAAAAATTATCCCCCAAACACAGAGGGAACACATTGTCCACCCAACACAGAGGGGATGAAATGTCCACATAACACAGAGGGAACAAAGTATTTACCCAACACAGAGGGAACAAAGTATCCACCCAAAACAGAGGGAACAAAGTATCCACCCAAAACAGAGGGAACAAAGTATCCACCCAAAATAGAAGGAACATATCCACCCAAAATAGAAGGAACATATCCACCCATCACAGAGGGGAAAAAGTATTCACACAACACTGATATAACAAAGTGTCCATCCAACACTGATGGAACAAACCATCCACCCAACACAGAGGGAACAGAATATTCACCCATTACAGAAAAATCTATTTGGGATGGACTTGCATTTAGGCCCATAAAATTAACCTTTGCTTTACCCATGCAGGCTACCTCCATTCCATTACGCTTAGCTCTGAATAATAAAAACTCCCTTCCTTTTTTTTTCATCTCAGACCGGGATGGACTGGAGGTAGAGCTTAGTCCTCCATTATCCAGGAAACATTGCAATTATGCTAAAAGTGAAAACAAGAGAATGACAAGCAGATCCAAATATATAGGCAGTTAGGTTGCATAAGTACATTTCCTTCAAAAGTAAAATTTGAATAATGTTTCTTCTGCCTTACAAGCATTCCTATTAACCAGTGAGGCCATATTCACATTAAAAGGGCCAATAGGAAGGTTCAGGAGACAGGAAGGGGAAGAGCAAAAAAACTGTGCCTGTGTGTCGGCATACGCAGGAGTGACGCCATCCTGTGTCAGCCAATGAAGATGCACGCAGTCCGTCACCCAGGAGATGCAAGGTAGTATATGCCCTCATCCATGGATAGGTTTGGCAAGCACTGTAAGCCAATCAGGCTCTACAGTAGTACACATGTGACATAAGGAAAGAGCAGAGCAAGCAGAAAGATGATTTTTAACAGTGCTTTTTCTTTTTATCCAGTGTTGAGGGGAAAGAGAGGAAGGGTCTGGATCCTTCTGTGATGTTGTGGTGACAGTGGATATCCCAGCTTTGGCTGCGTTGTACCTGCTCTGGAGCTCTCCATGTCATACTCACCCTACCAAAGATAGTTGCCGTGGCAAGTTCATATATAATTATTTCATAATTCATACTCTGCTACCTGCTATCACAAGCTGTTCCCTTTTTTTCCAACACTGATATGAGTTTACTCAGTTTGAACATATGAATACTGTCACGTTATACTTTATTATAATATCATACATTGCCCACAATAGTTGCCAAGCAACAGATCTGACTAAGCACAGATGCATTTATAGACGAGGCACTTGTGGAAAGATGCCCGATGTGCTTGAGTTTTCGTTTTTAGGTTCATATTATGTACAATACATTTTTTCTGCATTGAATAGAAGCAGGCCATCACTAGGGGACATAGAAAACAATTGTTTTCTATATGTCTCATTCACACCACAATGCTATTGTGATGTACGTTGTGTTAAAATGCAGAATGTCGGCAATATTCTGCACTGGACAGTACTGTATGTGTACGCACAGTAATATAGCGCACCTCACTGGTATGCAGTGACATGAATAAAGTGTCACTATATAACACTTCACATGAAGTAAAAAACAAGCACATCACACAGCTTCCTGCCAGAGTCAACATTGCAGTAGATTGCACAGTAAAACACTGAATTTTACGGTGCAGACTAGTGTGAACCTAGCCTAGTGCCCATGCAACAAGCATGCAATTTGCCAAACTGATTTCACATTTCATCATTGCAGACAGGGCCGGACTGGGAATAAAAACCAGCCCTGGAAAAAAATTCATACCAGCCCCATAGCATTTTTATACCTTGTTCATTAGGGATGAGATTCACGTTCGATACGAACGTATGTTCGACTCGAACATTGTCTGTTCGTACGTTTGTCGAAATTCGAACAAAAGCGGTCGTTCGTGCCAAATTCGAGAGAAGTGCAACGGCCCATAATTCACTGCGGCATAGTGCACTGATGATTGGCCAAGCATTCTGTATGTCCCACATGCTTGGCCAATCACAGCATGCAATCCCACTTTTGTATATGAATTCAGACCCACTTTTGTATATGAATTCAGTCCCACTTTTGTATATGAATTCAGTCCCACTGTTGTATATGAATTCAGCGCCACTTTTGTATATTAATGCAGCGCCACTTTTGTATATTAATGCAGCGCCACTTTTGTATATTAATGCAGCGCCACTTTTGTATATTAATGCAGCGCCACTTTTGTATATTAATGCAGCCCCACTTTTGTATATTAATGCAGCCCCACTTTTGTATATTAATGCAGTCCCACTTTTGTATATTAATGCAGCCCCACTTTGTATATGAATGCAGCCCCACTTTGTATATGAATGCAATGCAGCCCCACTGTGCATGGCACTCACCATGGCATTGCCTCGATTACACACAGCAGGTATCTCCTCTACCGACGTGTGTCATGGAACAAACAGGAGCTGTAGGTCTGTGTTCGGCAGGGCAATGTGCTCTAGCAAGGTCCCCTCCTAGACGGGCTTGTGTGATAAACAAAACACTGATTCAATCAATCAGTGTTCCATCTACTATCACAAGAGCATGTCTAGCACAGACATCACAACTGAACACAGACCCAGCTCTCACACACAACGAGAGATGCGCAGTGTATATGTGACACGCAGGAGAGAGGGGAAGCGTTGCAGTCAGCTGCAGCTCAAAGCAGCCTCAGGACAGACAGCCTACCGGGAATTATCCCAGTCTCCCAGTGGGCCAGTCCGGCCCTGATTGCAGAGAAGTCAATAAGATGCACCATACAGTATGAATACACAATTTAATTTATTTAAAAATATTTGAAAAGTATGAAAAGTGAGGCCACAATTCCAATGCTGCAAATTTCTAAAATTCACAGATCAGGAACGAATAATGTCCCAGTATGAAAAGATTTAAGCGGAGTATTAATTGTGAGGTTTTTTTGTTCAAAAAGCAGGCTGCAGGAAAAAAAACTCACAGATTCCTGCATTTACACAATTCACCTTTTTTGACACACAATACAGAAAGTACCTATTCATAACAAAGTATGGAAAGATTGGACTTTCGGGAGATAGCTGTGTTTTTGTTCATGTTGTGGGAATATCAAACGGTTCACCGTTAATTATCAATACGTTGTCTTATGCCCTGTACACACGATCGGAATTTCCGATGAAAAAAGTCAGATAGACTTTATCTATCGAAAATTCCAACTGTGTGTATGCCCCATCAAACTTTTTTTATCGGAAATTCTGAGGAATTCCATCGGAGTTTAGATGGAGAACATGTTCTCTTTTACTCCGATGGAATTCCGTCTAAATTCCGATGTGATTTTGGTCGGTCAAAAGTCCGACCATGTGTACGGGCATTTGGCTCTGAAGAGAATAAGATATTTTACTGTTCAGTACCAAAATTTTCTCTGAGGTCTCTAAACACAGAATTTTCATTTCTAAATGCAGTTTTACTATCCACAGTGGATGTAGGCACAGCTCCAGTCTCCTCCAACTCTGGTGCCATAACAGAGAAAGGGAAATTGAGGAGGCTTTGTGGAAAAACCCTTTGAAAAATTGTCCCAAAAAGGCTCCAAAAGCTCACCACGATGGCAATCTTAAGAGACTTAAACGCTCAAAAAAATGCCTTGTAATAATGGCGCTATATGAAGATTGGGAAGCTGCTCAAGGTGGTTGGTTTCTTGCCCATTGTTGTTCTAAACTCGATAGTTGCTATAGGATACTATAGGATACTTTCTGGTATCACCAGGAACACAAAGCACATGCAGTGCCCTCTACCATAGGTAGGTGTTAGAGGTGAGGATTTTTTGTGGTAGCTGCCAGGCAGGTAAATATAGGCAGGTAAATATAGACAGCCCTATGCTGCATGCTAGGCCTGTTTGTTTTTGATCTGGAGGGCAGGGAGTGGTTAGTGTAGCAGTGGGTGTGACCGCCTGTCCTTCCCCTGCTTCCAGGGAGAATGTTCTGGAATAGGGGCAGGGCTGGGAATTGGAGTAACAGGGAGCTCATGTGAGGAGCCCGGACCAATCCCCAATTGGAATTGGCAGGGGGCAGGCCTCAAACATAAGCTCAGGTCCAGCCCACTGGAGGGAGTCGTCGGCTGGGTGAAGTGAAGAATAGAGTGTTAGACTGCAGCAGGAAGCCCATCCTCATCCTAGGCCAGGGATCCTCAAACTACGGCCCTCCAGCTGTTGTGGAACTACACATCCCATGAGGCATTGCAAAACTCTGACATTCACAGACATGACTAAGCATGATGGGAATTGTAGTTCCTGAACAGCTGGAGGGCCGTAGTTTGAGGACCCCTGTCCTAGGCGGAGGAGCACATTGACTTATTGAGGGGTTCGCAAGCTCCTAGGGTCTCTCGCAGTATCGAAGTTACCGTTTACCATGGGGGGATGGCCCTCCCAGATTTGCGTTCATATTTTTTGACCTCACAACTATCCTTTTTACACTGGCGACTTTTTCTGCAGACGCCTAATGCCTCCTACATTGTTGGAGGCAGCAGTTGCCCCCTCACAAGAAAGCTTGCTGAATATGGTGTATAGGAAGGGGATTCCGGGGAGAAAGGGGGGGGGATCAGTCATAGCACTTCCTGGGAAAGCATTTCATCTTTGCTCCCAACGGTGTAAAGATGACCCCTTGTGGCTATTCCCGAATAGCCCCTTATGGTGCAATGAATATTTAGGGGAGTTCTTTAAACTGCCTGATGGACAGAAGACGTGGGCAAAATATGGTATAAAAGTACATACACCACATCTGTCAGGATGGTCATCTCTGTACTTTTTCCCAATTAAGGGACCAATTTGGGATACCTAGGACCTGAAATTTTCGCTATGCACAGCTGCGTCATGCAGCAATTGCACAGTATGGGAGTGGGGAAATTCGGGTACAAAATACGGATCTGGAGAAGGTTCTGATTGACCCAGATTGAGCGTCTCGATACTACAGGGCAGTTGGTCCTGGGGCTATGGGATCCGCTTCTAGTGCCAGGGCTCGGTGGGTTCGGAGATTTTTGTCCCGGAGTTGTCGGAAGAGTTGTGTCAGGAGGTACTAGACACATATCTGGTGACTGTTATCTCTTCTACGGACAAAATTAACCAGTTTTGTTACCTACACCAGCAGTATTATAACCTGGCAAGACTTTTCCGATTGCGCAGGGGGGAATCTGCCCTCTGTCATAAATGTATGGGGGCGGAAGGCACTTTCCTACATATGGTGCGGGAATGCCAAAAGGTGAGCCCATTATGGTCGCAGGTAACTGAATTTATATCGGATAAGTTTGGCCTGCCTAATATTTGTTCTCCCTTACGTTGCCTCCTGGGGGTTTTTGACTAGGAGGGGATGAATGTATACACTAAATTGTTTCTTAGGATCCTGTTTTTTGGAATAAGGAAACTCATTGCTATGCAATGGATTCGTGACGAGCAGATGACGCTGGGGATGTGGATATAAATAGTAAATGCGGACGTGATGCTGTATAGGATGACCTACGAAGCTAGGGGGGCCTCCAAAAAGTTCACTCTTTTTTTTAATGTTTTTTCTGTTCCTTTAGAGGTGGAAGGTGCAGTTGTTTTTTCTCTCCCAAGGGATGTTGGAGAGGGGGCATCTGTATCCTTCTATTCTTTGAATTACCTTTCTGACTTCATGGTTGTTTACTGTTTGTTTTAAGAAAAAAAAAAAAAAAAGCTACTACACTGCAATGCAGGATACGGACGGTGATCCGAATGGTTCAGTTTCGGAAGCTGTTATCTGCACAAAATGTGTATTTACTGCTCAATATTTTTTGATGTAATACCTGTCCGATGTTATTCTTCTTATGGACAATACAAAATCTTAAAAAAAAAAAAAAAAAAGGATGATGGGGCGGAGATACCGTACTAACATGTTACAGTGAAGTTTGTACTGGAGAAGAGTCCTGGGAGTAACAGTCTGCAAGAGTTGGTGCAGAGGAGGAGTAAGGGTCCTTTCACACGGAGCGGACCGTTTTTCGGTCCGCTCCGTGTGCCCGTCAGCTCAGCGGGGGGGTCTCCGCTCAGCTGTCGGCGGACGGGGCGGTCCCCGCACACTGTGCAGGGACCGGCCCGTCTCTCCTCCGCTCTCCCCTATGGGGAGTCGGATGGAAACGGACCGTCTGTCCGTTTGCATCCGATCCGTTTGGCCGGCCGGATGGAAGAAAAATAGGACATTCTTCCGTCCGCAAAAACGGATGCGGATCGAGCGGACGTTAGCGGATGCATCATCCGCTAACGGATCCGCTCCCATAGGGACACATTACAAGTCCGTAAACGGACTGGTAATGAGCGGACCGTTCGTCCGCTAGTGTGAAAGGGCCCTAAGGGTCTGCAGGAGTTGGTGCCAATGAGAGACTGTAAGGCTGCGTACACACGATCAAATCTATCTGCTGGAAACGGTCGGCCCGACCGTCCCAGCAGACAGATTCGACCGTGTGTACGGGCGAACCGACAGATTTCAAAGCATGCTTTGAAATCTGTCGGCTGGGAACCCGCCCGCCCGACATGTCTGCTGGTTAGTACGCTAACCAGCAGACATGTCTTCTCGCACACGCGCCGAATGGTTTCGACGCATGCGCGGAAGTGTTTTACTTACTGGTGCGGTGACGTGGCGGCGTCAACGTCACCGCCATGTCACCGCGCTGTCTGGCGGCGGGAATTTTGGTTTGATCGTGTGTACAGGATCAAACCAATATGTCCCCAGCAGACAGATTTGTTCAAATCGGTCTACCCGACCGATTTGAACAAATGTGTCTGCTTGTGTGTATGGGGCCTAAATGTTACAGTCCATCATTTGCTCAAAGTGCTATTGATTTAACAAACCTTTAATAACGATGGCAAAGTGATCTGTTCTATGGGCATCCCATACAGGGGTCAAGTCCTGGGGAAAAAACTGTGGGAACTCCCACACAAGATCCACTCCCCCACCAAAAAAAAAAAAAAATGATACGCTCATATGCATAATTACTAAACCGCATCTTTTTTTTTCGATCCGCTGTACCTTAGTAATCCTTTATGTTACTGGCCGGTTCCTTCACATGAATTCATGAATTCATCCGTCACTTCCTCGATGCCACAATGTCTCCTGGGAGATTTTGTCATTGTTCCCAGGAGACATTGCGGAGGTCTGCCGTGGGATTTAGAATGAACTTTAAGCAAGCCAGTAACAAAGAATTACTAAGGTTCGCCTGCCCCTGACAGTGACTCGAGCTGGGCATCGCCACTTAGTGAAGAATTGGCTCAGGCGTCTCGCCTACTCTCAGCTGCAGGACTTGAGCCCTGGTCCCATAACCCCTTTCCCCAACCAAGTTGTGTTCCCCAAATAAACAAAAACAAAAGCAAATGACTGTTCATTGACCTTGGAAGAATGATGTATGGAGGTCTGGCAGCAGGGTGAACATAATGAATATTAGTAACTAGTAGCAACCATCCGCTACACACAGTAAACCAAACTTTCTTGTTTCAAAGTCCACAGGGTTCAGAATATCAGCTCTGACCAGAGGAACCTGACTTCCAGAGTACAATAGTACAGTTATAGTTTTATTTTTCAGAACCATAAGACACATTTGTCCTACATTTTCTGGTGTTGCCACACAAACACTGGTAACAAACAGGGATTCATGTCTATTCCATGAGAAAAACACACATTGTATTGGTTCATCCACCAAAGAATAGTTAGCTACTACCGTATATATCCAACATCATGGAAATTAAAAAATTCAGTTTCTTGGCCCTGTTAGCAGGAACAGATGTTTTGCGAGTTATGCGAGTCTCAGTGCTTTACACTGACAGAAAATGTTACCATCCTCTTGTAACTTTTTCCACCCAGATCACCCAGGATCTGGGTCTTACTGTTTGCCCTGGGAAACCATGGTTGAAGTAAAAGTCTTTGTTCCTGCTAGAACCCCAGCCAGGTCCTCCGCTATAAAGTACCCGTCTGAATTTCTCACGTCCTGTTTCTCCTCAGTAAGCTTGCCCCCATCATCCATGACGGTTAGTCAGCTATAACAGCTTACTGACGAGGAACAGGAAGTGAGAAATTCAGACAAAGAAAAAAACCATTTAGAAGAGAAATTGAAGGAAAATGTAAGTGAACCAACAATGCACTAGCTTAAAAGGAACCTATTTAGAAAATAAAAAACAAACCTTTACAACCCCTTTAAACCAAGCTGATCTTCTGTTTTTGGTCTTGCTGGCACACACAATTCTGCAGGAGGAGTAGGAGACCACAGGTCTTACATTTGGGATCTGGGAGGTCTTCCAACTTGATACCGCCAACAGGAGACCTTAGGAGTTCCGACAGTCAGAGTAACAAGCAACTGGACTAAGATCTCTTGCTTATGCATCTCATAGTTCAAAATAGACCCTTTGAGTGTCCCCTGTCCACTAGGGAGCCATCAGTCCTGCTTACCGCTCTTCAGGCCATCCTTCCCAAAGCAAAGAAGGAAGGAGGTCATCCTCAGTTGTCACCCTTTGCAGTATCCAGGTCACCTAGAACATGGATTAGGTATTACCAGTACTTGCAGGTAGGTCTTGAGGCTTCTGCATCAATTTCTGCACCAAAATATACATTTGCTTTTGCTGAAATATCAATTCTTGGTGTTAAGCCTGTTGCTATGGCTCTCAATGAGCAGCCAGACTCTGCTGGAACTGAGCCATGCTAAACTGCATTAGAATCAGCAGGCTGCCATATCAATTCTGACAATTTTCACTGCACATTCTTACTTTTAAAAATCACAACACCCCAGTGTACGTTGAACTAATGACAGCATCAGGGCCATCTTTAAAGGGGTTGTAAAGGAAAAAAGAGGATTTTTAATAACAGCTTACCTGTAAAATCCTTTTCTTGAAGTACATCACGGGACACAGAGCGCATAGTCATTACATATGGGTTATATGGGTACCTTCAGGTGTGGACACTGGTGTAATCAACTTCACAGGAAGTTCCTCCCTATATAACCCCCTCCCACTGAGAGTGCTTCAGTTTTGTAGCAAGCAATTTCTCCGAGGTTAAACAATGTTCCCCAAAAGAGGGGTGGGAGCTCTGTGTCCCGTGATGTACTTCAAGAAAAGGATTTTACAGGTAAGCTGTTATTAATGTAGCGCTGACCCCCGAAGGAGCGGCTGATTGTAAATTTGGGCCTGTACTCTGCCTTGACACCCCCGAGTATTTTTGGTCTCACTCCCCTTGACACAGCTGTGGTGCAAAACAGATATAAAGCTTTGGTGTTGAAGGGGAAAGTAATCATACACAGGCTGTGCTGAAACAACAGTTAGTTTTACTGAAATAGATTCTGTACTTAACCATGAGAACACATTTGGTGGGCAACAAATATTACAGGAAATTATAGGCAGCAATCCCCTAATGTCCTCCCCTATCAGCAGGACTTTGGCGTCTCCAAGTGGGACTAGTGCGCAGGCCACAACTCAACACTGCGCACCTTCCCACTTCCAGCACACCATACAAAAATCAGTAAACACGCTATGCAACGTACAACATCTAACAAGAATAAGATCACAGCGTGTAATGGACTTAATGTTCCCACCTCAGACAGTGTCTGGTGAATGGTAGCAGTACTGCAAGGCCTTGCAATGAGAACAGTCTAGTCTCTGATCTTCTTTTCTTCTGCTAGCAATTTAAGAGAAAGATTTGTAATCCAAGGGCTCTCTGGTTAATGAGTGGTGTGAAATAAACTGAAACTGTAGTCTAACTGTGAGAGGTACCTGTACACTCTCTTCTGGGAGCACAACTCCAATGACCGGCACCAACAGTTGGTTTAGGCTTGAGGCCTTTGCACGTGTGGCTTTATGGCACACCGCGACAGCGTGGAACTATCAGTCCCAGCAACACTACCAAGGCAGCCTAGATGTGTGTCAAACAGTACAAGACTTTGGGCATGAGCCCTCTCACCACACGAGGTCCAGGCGGATGGATGCCTTCACTCCTCACGGTCTCAGTCCGGTCTCTAGCAATCATCCGGTTGTCTGATTCTCCTCCAGAGCCGATCGGAAGTCCTCCGTCACCCTTCTTGAGATCGATGGCTTGCTTCTGCCGAAAGTAGGCCGGAATTCCGTAGATCGCACCGAAAGAGGGAGAGAGAGAGAGCTCCTCCAGGGCGTATGTCCCAGGAACCAGAGAGAGCTAAAATGGCCACCACCAAACCTTTTATCCCCTTCCCAGCATGCCTTGCAGCCCCGAGTGTTCATGGGTAAGTCCTTCACATCACTCCTCCCATGCTTCTTGGAAAAACCAAAAGATGGTGCAGTCCATTCCGCATTTTCACCACTAGATGGTGCCAAACACCTATTTACAACACCAGTCCATAGAATAACATTGTAAAACATCAATATGTCTTTGGAGAGGCAAAAACTGTCCCCGCTACATACTCCCCCTGCTTTGATTCTTTGGTCCCCAAAGACATTCAAAATATTTGGCTCTGTTACACATTTTTGCCTCTATGCGGCTGCACAACACTGACAGAGGAGCCTCCCACCAATTCTCATATGATGGGGAGCTGTTCTGTGCACTCACAGGTGACACCATGGTGCCTAGTACAGATGTGTCAAGGGGTGAGTTGGGGTTTTCTCCTTCTGAATTGACAGTAGAGAGACCAGGCATTTCAGGATTTCTTTTAGCAGTAAACTGAGCCTGGTCAGAGCTTTCACCCAGCACATCATAAGTCAGTCTTTTGGGTGCATGAATCTCTCTTCTATCCCTTTGTCTCTTGGGAGTAGGTACTATCTCCTCTCTCACTTCACACTCTTGGAGTAGGTACTATCTCCTCTCTCACTTCACACTCTTGTACTTCAGTGTCAAAGGGTGGGTGATCTTCAGAGTTTTCATTTTGTGGCACAAATTCTGGGGCTTCTGGTCTCAGAATTACAGTGTCCTTTTCCTGTCTGTGAGGTGAACAGTGTGCATCAACTCCTGGCACTTCAGGTGGCCACAACCAGCTTATCTCCATCTCTTCCTCCTCCTCACTACCTCCTGTGGCCGGGGATCCCGATTGGGACCTAGTTACAGGTCTAGGCGCAGCCATAGGCGATAGTTCCCGTTGTGGAGTTTTTCTGACTGCTTCTGTTAAAGGCAGAAGGTGATTCCGGTGCCATATTTTTAATGGTCCTGTACTCCCTTCTGGTCTGATCTGATATACCGGCAGTCCTGGGAGACGTTTGCATATGATGTATGGCTGTGACTTCCAGCGATCAGCCAGTTTGTGTTTGCCTGGTATACCCAGGTTCCTCAACAAGACTCGGTCACCGGGTTGTAGGTCTTGAATCCGTACCTTAAGGTCAAAATTCCTCTTATTTCTACTTCCTCTTGCGTCCGATGTGGCTTGGGCCTTTTCATATGCAGCCTTCAAACTTTTCCCCAATCTGTCTACATACCCTCGGTGAGAGGCTTCCGAGGTGTGGTCCAGAGAGGTTCCAAAAGCCAAATCCACCGGTAGTCGGGCTTCTCGTCCAAACATCAGACGATAGGGTGAATACCCTGTAGCATCACTTACGGTACTATTGTAGGCATGTACCATGGCTGTGATGTGTTTACTCCACTGTTGTTTTTGTTCAGCAGCCAACGTTCCTAACATATTAAGGAGGGTTCTGTTAAACCTTTCCGGTTGAGGGTCCCCTTGTGGGTGATAGGGAGTAGTCCTGGACTTCCTTATGTCTAGTAGATCCAGCAGTTGTCTAATGAGGGTGCTCTCGAAATCTCTCCCCTGGTCTGAGTGGATCCGCTGAGGTAAGCCGTAATGAACAAAGAATTTTTCCACTAGAGTCCTTGCCACTGTAGATGCCTGTTGGTCCCTGGTAGGGAATGCCTGAGCGTATCGGGTGAAATGGTCCGTGACCACCAGGATGTTTCCTTGTCCACTGAGATCGGATTCCACACATAGGAAATCTATGCATATTAGGTCCATAGGTCCTTGGCTCTCTAAATGGCCCATTGGGGCGGCTCTCTGAGGTAAGGTCTTCCTATGTATGCACCTGAGACAGGAATGACAGTAACTCTCCACTTCAGATCTCATGTATGGCCAATAGAACCTGTCCCTCACCAATTGAAGAGTCCTTTCTGATCCCAGATGACCATGGTGATCATGCAAGGCAATTAGTACTTTCTCCCTATGCTTCTCCGGCAAAAACAACTGCCACTTCTCCTCAGGATCTTCAGAGGGGCCCCTTCTGTATACCACTCCTTGCTGTAGCTGCAACCGATCCCACTCTTTGCATAACAGGCGAGCTTCCTTCTGAGCGCTCTGGAGAAGTAGATCAGGGTGTTGGCTCTCTAAGGCCTCCAATACCAGACCACAAAGGGGATCTTCCTGCTGATCTCTCCGGAGGTCCCTCCTAGACAGCTTAGGTAAACCCTCCGCCACCATCTGAGTGACATCACAGTAGCACCTAGGCACCCCCACAGCGGACACTCCAACTTCCTCAGCCCGGGCTCCACCCTTCGCTGGTTGTTCCGCTCCCTCACAAAGGGCTCTCACACCTTCAGGGGTAAGCTGGGTCCATCCTCCTGGTGGGTCCTGGGGACAATGGGGCCTTCTGGACAGTGCATCAGCGTCCCGATTCCCGATCCCTGGTCGGTATTTCAGGCTGAAAGTGAATGCAGAGAGTGCAGCCAACCATCTATGCCCTGTGGCGTCTAGTTTTGCTGTAGTGAGCAAGTATGTGAGGGGATTGTTATCCGTCTTGATCACAAATTCAGCACCATACAGATAGTCTTTTAGCTTGTCTACAACCGTCCACTTCAAGGCCAGAAACTCGAGCTTGTGAGTTGGGTAATTCCTCTCGGCAGGTGTCAGACTTCGGCTCACATAAGCAATAGGTCGTAGATGTCCGTCGTACTCCTGATAGAGCACTCCACCTAGCCCATCTCGACTGGCATCCACATGCAGTTCGTAGGGTCTGGTAGGGTCTGCATAGGCCAAGACCGGGGCAGTGGTAAGGCTCCGCTTCAACTGTCTAAAGGTCTCTTCGCACTGTGGGGTCCACTGATCTTCAATTGAGTCTTTCTTCTTCCTAGGACCCTCTTTTGGTTTCCCAGGTTTGCCCGAGTCCAGATCAGCTCCCTCTTCGTTCTTCAACAGCTCAGTGAGCGGGTGGGCTATCTTGGCAAACCCTTCCACGAATCTACGGTAGTACGAACAGAATCTTAAAAATGACCTAAGCTCGGTCACATTTGTGGGTCTGGGCCAAGAGGTGACAGCTTCCAGCTTCTGTGGGTCTGTGGCCACTCCTTCTGCAGACACGATGTGGCCCAGGTAGCTTACTGACGGCTGATAGAATTGGCACTTCTCCATGGAAAGCTTCAGGCCTTCATCATGAAGTCTTCTCAGGACTTTCTCCAAGCGCTCCTCGTGCTCCTCCAGTGTCCTGCCAAACACTATCACGTCATCCAGATATACCAGCACTTCAATCAGATTCATGTCGCCTACAGTCTTCTCCATTAACCTCTGGAAAGTGGCCGGGGCCCCTGACAAGCCTTGTGGCATGCGATTGAATTCGAAGAATCCAACAGGAGTAATGAAAGCCGTCTTTTCCCTATCTTCGGGGTGCATAGGGATCTGATAGTATCCACTTTTCAAATCTAGCACGCTGAACCACTTCGCTCCTGACAGGCTCTGTAGAGCATCTTCTATTCGGGGTGTGGTGTATTGGTCGGGAATGGTCCTCCGGTTCAATGTCCTATAGTCGATGCACAGTCGTAACGACCCATTCTTCTTCCTCACTACCACTATTGGGGAAGCATAGGGACTACGGGACTCTCGGATGATTCCTGTCCTCTTCAACTCAGCCAGCTGTTCTCGCAGGTCTTCCAGATCTCCCAATGGAATCCGCCTGACCCTCTCTCGAAAGGGTTTGTCCTCCTCCAGCCGAATCTTGTGTTCAGCACTCTTTGCAAGCCCCACATCGAACTCACTCTTTGAAAACGCCGTCCTCCATCTCAGCAGCTGGGTTTTTGCCCTCTCCATCCACTCGGGTGACAGGGGGGTGTCTTTCGGATAGAACGCTTCCATGGGGATCTCTCCCCCTTGTCCTCCCATTATTCCATACGATGAAACTGGAGTTGCTTGCTTCACCTTCCCTAGCAACACTTTAGCTGGCATCTTCACCGGTGACGTTGTGGTGTTCCGGACACTGACTGAGACCTTTCCTCTGCTCCGCTTTAGTGACTTGGTCGATAGCAGTTCTGGGATTATTTCCAACTCTTTGGCCTCTTTCTCTCCATCCGTCTCAAGGACGATGAAAGGTCCCGGCTGTCTCCAAGTCAGTTTGACAGAAGCCTTCAAGCAGACTACTTCACCAGGTTGTACCACCTTCTCACTTCTGTCCAAACGCCAGATTTTCCCCACTCCTTCCTCCGGGGCTTTCTGCTCATGCAATAGATTCTGATACACCTGTGTTAACATTGGGTGTATCTTTACAGCTGGAGAACCCTGTGTCTGTACAAGCGGTGTCAAGAGTCTTCGGACTAGGTCGGTGTTGGTCCCAATAATAAGGGAACTTTTGTCAGCCCCTGGTGGGCGGGGACACACCACTGCCAAGGCATCAAAGACTTCGGCCTTCCCTGCCACACTCGGGTCGAAGGTGAGCCTAATGGGTAGATAGCCATCGTAAGGGAAGTTCTGAGTCCCTAGACCCCATATCTCCAGCTCCTCCAGCTTCTGAAGTGGCAGGTGTCTGAGGTGTTTCTCGTAGAAATCTCTGTAGAGTAAGGTCACTTGGGCTCCAGTGTCCAGCAGGGCTTTGGTGTAAATCCCTTCCACTTGGATAGGGACAATGGGAGAAGGTCCTACTAGTTCAGGGGGGAATCCATGGGGAGTGGCAAGATTAGCCTGTTTGGTGGTTTGCACTTTTACACCTCGCCTCGGTGAGCGCTTGCTCGAATTCGGCCTACATGCGTCCCTAGGGACCTGGTATGCATGAGGTTGTTTGGAGTTGACTGTTGTGACCGGGCGCCCAGCTGACTCCTTCACTGGGGCCCTCTGAAGTTTTCCGCCGGTTCTTGGCGCCTTGTTTCAGTCTTCGCCGGGCTTGGGCATACTTGGCGGTAGTGTCCAACTCCCCCGCAGTTGAAACAGGTCTTTAGCTTCGCCGGTCTCTCAGTCAGGGCGGCTGCATGATCCACTGGGGTCTTCTGTGTCGAGACTTCCTCCCTCTGTGGTCCCTCCAGCTTCTCAGTCAACAAATCCATCATTTTCAATATTTCTTTCTGCACCCGAAACAGTTTTCCTAATTCAGACTGGGGCATCTCATCAGTGTTCGCTGTCAGGACACTAGCTTCCTGGGAGTTCGATGAAACATCAGATTTGTGCCATCTGATCCTTGCGGTGGTACTGGACTGAGTCTTACTTTGTTTCTTCTCTCTTTCCATTTCCATCTTGGCTGCCTCATTGGTCTCCTCAATGAGTACCTCATCTGTAGTGGAGGGATCATCCAAATACTGCCTCAACTGGAATTTGACATAGTCACTCCTCAGGCCTGTAGCCACAGACCTCAGAAACTTCTTCTGAATTAGTCCAGCCCCAAAGTGTTCATCTGAGTCTTCCCCCTGGGAGGCGGACAACAGGCGGTCTTTCAATTCAATGGCCCTGAACAGGAAATTCTGAGGAGTCTCCTGACTGTCCTGTGCCATATTTATCAGTTGATGATACAACTCAGTGGCACCTTCCTCCTTGTAGTAGCTCTTTAGTATTCTCCTGAGTTGTGTTAGAGTCAGTCCATTTTTCATTTCTAGCATGCCTCTGATACTCAGGCCTGGGCTAATGGCGTTGACTACAGCCTCTACAATTTCTGATTCAAGATAGCCTCTTTGGAGTCCCAGTTCCATCTGGTGCAAGAGATTCGTGTAGGACAGATTCCCCTTCTGTTCCTTTTCTCCTATCTGTCCTTCGATTTTGAAGTCCTTCCGAATCGTCACCTCTGGCAAGTGGCTGTGGGTGCGTCTCTGGAGAATTGAGGCAGGTCTTGACCTTTGCTTACTACCAGTCGAGTCCTTACATGAGGCACTTAACCCTTCAATGTGTTCTGCGATCATGCCGGAGGCCTCCTTGAATCTTTCTTGTATAGTGCGGCACTGCCGTTTTAGGTCAGATAGTTGTCGTTCCGACTGAGAACCTCCCCTGCTTGTGTCAAACACAGTCTTTCCCCCCCCCTGAGGGGGCCTTGAACCGGTTTTGGTTGGGGTTGACCCAAAACTAACTCCCAGCATCGTTGGCTTAACACAGCTAGAGTTGACAGGGCTCCCTTCAGGCCCTTCTGGGTGCGTCAGGTAAAACTTGGTTCTCCCAGCTAGCTGTACACTTGAGCCTTCAAAGTTCTCCGGAATTCCCTTCCTCCATTCCAATAGAGCATAGGTATGGGAGGTCTCACAATCTGATCTGGTTGCGACCACCCAGGCCTTCCTAATTGGGGACAATGCCTTTACAATCTTGTTGACCTGTTCTTTCTCCCAGGCTTCTCCCGGGAGTGCGATTGCTACGCTCGCTTCTGAGCGAGCGCCTTCCGCCCCACACCATCGGGCCACTGTACTAGGATCCATATTGGTGCCAAGGGGTGGGCTTCACTTGCAGAGAGACAGGGATCCCGGACGAGCCCCCACGTGTAGCGCTGACCCCCGAAGGAGCGGCTGATTGTAAATTTGGGCCTGTACTCTGCCTTGACACCCCCGAGTATTTTTGGTCTCACTCCCCTTGACACAGCTGTGGTGCAAAACAGATATAAAGCTTTGGTGTTGAAGGGGAAAGTAATCATACACAGGCTGTGCTGAAACAACAGTTAGTTTTACTGAAATAGATTCTGTACTTAACCATGAGAACACATTTGGTGGGCAACAAATATTACAGGAAATTATAGGCAGCAATCCCCTAATGTCCTCCCCTATCAGCAGGACTTTGGCGTCTCCAAGTGGGACTAGTGCGCAGGCCACAGCTCAACACTGCGCACCTTCCCACTTCCAGCACACCATACAAAAATCAGTAAACACGCTATGCAACGTACAACATCTAACAAGAATAAGATCACAGCGTGTAATGGACCTAATGTTCCCACCTCAGACAGTGTCTGGTGAATGGTAGCAGTACTGCAAGGCCTTGCAATGAGAACAGTCTAGTCTCTGATCTTCTTTTCTTCTGCTAGCAATTTAAGAGAAAGATTTGTAATCCAAGGGCTCTCTGGTTAATGAGTGGTGTGAAATAAACTGAAACTGTAGTCTAACTGTGAGAGGTACCTGTACACTCTCTCCTGGGAGCACAACTCCAATGACCGGCACCAACAGTTGGTTTAGGCTTGAGGCCTTTGCACGTGTGGCTTTATGGCACACCGTGACAGCGTGGAACTATCAGTCCCAGCAACACTACCAAGGCAGCCTAGATGTGTGTCAAACAGTACAAGACTTTGGGCATGAGCCCTCTCACCACACGAGGTCCAGGCGGATGGATGCCTTCACTCCTCACGGTCTCAGTCCGGTCTCTAGCAATCATCCGGTTGTCTGATTCTCCTCCAGAGCCGATCGGAAGTCCTCCGTCACCCTTCTTGAGATCGATGGCTTGCTTCTGCCGAAAGTAGGCCGGAATTCCGTAGATCGCACCGAAAGAGGGAGAGAGAGAGAGCTCCTCCAGGGCGTATGTCCCAGGAACCAGAGAGAGCTAAAATGGCCACCACCAAACCTTTTATCCCCTTCCCAGCATGCCTTGCAGCCCCGAGTGTTCATGGGTAAGTCCTTCACATCACTCCTCCCATGCTTCTTGGAAAAACCAAAAGATGGTGCAGTCCATTCCACATTTTCACCACTAGATGGTGCCAAACACCTATTTACAACTCCAGTCCATAGAATAACATTGTAAAACATCAATATGTCTTTGGAGAGGCAAAAACTGTCCCCGCTACATTAAAAATCCTCTTTTCTTTATCGTACATCACGGGACACAGAGCGCATAGTCATTACATATGGGATGTCCCAAAGCAATGCTCCATGAAGGGAGGGAGACCGTAAGGCCAAAAATAGCCAAACAAAAAACATTATCAGGAGGTAAAATAGCTCCACCAACAGAAAAATAGGGGGCGTGAACCGGGCCAGAGGATTCTATACTGCTGCCCGTAGGACCGCCTGCCCAAATGCTGCGTCCGTAGCCTTTGCGACGTCCAACTTATAAAATTTAGTAAACGTATGTACGGAAGACCAGGTTGCCGCTTTGCAAACCTGTGCCATAGAGATCTGATGGTGTGCCGCCCAAGAGGCACTCATGGCCCTCGTAGAATGGGCTTTAACTGATAAGGGAGGTGGAACGGGCTTCAGACCATAGGCCTGACAAATCAGCTGCTTAATCCACCTAGCCAAGGAAGACTTGGCAGCCGGCTGACCCTTCTTGGGGCCATCCGGAAGAACGAAAAGCACATCTGTTTTCCGAATCTTCTCTGTAGCCTTGAGATAAACCCTCATGGCTCGGACCATGTCCAAAGTATGAAGCAGTCTTTCCTCTCTGGACTGGGGAGTAGGAAAGAAGGATGGTCGGACTAGGTCCTGATTCAAGTGAAAACTGGATATGACCTTAGGAAGGAAAGAAGGTTGAGGCCGCAGAACCACTATGTCCTTATGCAGAATCAGGTACGGTTCCCTGCAAGACAAGGCTGCCAGCTCGGAGACCCTTCTGGCCGAAGCCATAGCCACCAAGAAAACCAACTTTCGGGTTAGCAGCACAAGAGGGATTTCTGTCAGAGGTTCAAACGGCTGCTTTTGTAAAGCTGACAAGACCAGATTTAAATTCCAGGGGCAGAGGGGAGCTCTAATAGGGGGATTCACATGCAAGACCCCCTGCAAGAAGGTTTTCACAAGCGAATGCGTGGCCAAAGGCCTTTGAAACGCCTGACTCCTGGGGAAAGACCTAATGGACGGTCTAATGCCTGTATGGACCTGTTCCAAGCAGAGAGAATAGCTGCCTGGAGAACTCTGGTATGGATCTGGGCATAGGGCACTGCTTCGAAGGCGGCTACCATCTTTCCCAGCAGTCGCATGCATAGGCGAATAGTCGGCCTCTTTTTGCCTAGGACTATTTGAATTGTTTGAGTCAATGACCTGATCTTTTCTTGAGGTAAAAATATCCTCTGGCATTCTGTATCTAACCGAAGGCCTAGATATTCCAACTGTCTTGTGGGTTGCAACCTCGATTTTCCTTGGTTCACAACCCACCCGAATTCTTGTAGATGCCGAACTGTGCGGACTACTGCATGATTGAGGTTGGAAGCTGATCTGTCGATAACCAGGAGATCGTCCAGTTATGCCAGGACCAAAATGCCTTCTGTCCTTAGGACGGCTAGCACCGGGGCTAACACCTTTGTGAATACCCGCGGAGCTGTTGCCAACCCGAAAGGGAGGGCTACGAACTGGAAATGACTTTGATCTATCATAAAACGAAGAAACTTGTGATGTGCTGGGTAGATCGGCACATGCAGATATGCATCCTTTATGTCTATAGATGCTAGAAAGTCGCCTTGATGCAGGCTGGCTGTCACTGAACGTATGGAATCCATACGAAAGGTCTGAATCTTTAGAAAGCGATTTAGGCGTTTGGGGTCTAGGATAGGCCTGACGTTGCCATTGGGTTTTGGTATAATAAAAGGTTGGAGTAGAATCCCAGACCCCTTTCTTGGGTTGGTACTACAATTACTCCTTGGAGCAAGAGGCGATCCAACGCCTTTACGAGAGAGGCCCTCTTTAACGGGTCGCTTGGAAGACTTGACCCCTGAAAATGAGGAGGGGGGATTTCTCGAAACTCTAGTTTGTAGCCTGTGGCTACCACGGACCGAACCCAAGAGTCGGGAATTCTGGCCTTCCAGACTTCGGAGAAAAACTGAAGTCTTCCCCCCACCCAAGAGAGTGGGGGCGCCCCTTCATGAATCTGACTTGATGACTGGTTTAGCCGGCTTGCGAGACCAGGGCCTCTTGTTTGCCGCGGCTTGTCCCTGTGGGCGGCTATTAACTGCTGAACGCCCGGGAGGCCGTCGATACTGACGGGAAGTCGAAGGGGCCGAGCCTGCAAAGGCCTGTCGTTTAAACGCGGGCCCACGCGGTCTTTTCTTGACCGGTAAGGAAGAACTTTTACCACTTGATATGGTTTGGATATATTTATCTAGGTCTTCACCGAATAGTCTTCCCCCATGAAAGGGAAACCCTGCTAAAAGCTTTTTGCAGGGTGCCTCTGCTGACCAGTTCTTTAGCCACGAAAGACGACGCATGTGAACCACCAGCAGAGATAACCGGGATGCCTGTTGGATGGAGTCCTTAATAGCATCTACTGCAAAGCAGAGAGCCCTAGGGAAATCTGCTAATTCACGAGTTTGCTGAGCCGGCATGTCCTTTAATATCTGTTTTGCCTGATCCTTTAAGGCCTGACAAACGCCAATGGCTGCCACCACTGGCTGAACCATGGCACCTACTGTGGTGAAAGAAGCCTTCAGTAGGGTCTCTAATTTTTTTGTCGACCGGATCCTTGAACATCTGGACATTTTCAACCGGACAGGTCAGGGATTTATTCACGCAGGAAATGGCCGCGTCCACTGTGGGGAGTGCCCATTTCTTTAAAAATTCCTCTTCCATAGGATAGAGAATAGAGAACCTCTTAGGAGGGATAAAGATCCTATCAGGTCGAGCCCAATCCTGGTAAATCACGCTCCGCAGAAGGGGGTGAATCGGAAAAGACACACAAGTTAATGGAGCCTTTAAAGAACCCAATGAGGATACCACAGGGGCTACTAGTTCTAGCACTGGAAGTTTAAAAGCAGTGCGAACTATATCGGTCAAAGACTGGATCCACAGGCTCTCCGCTTGAGAGGCCGAAAAATATTCATCTACAGTGGAACCCTCCATGTCTGAACCTTCGGGACTTGGGTCTGCTTGATCCCCTTGTGGGTCCCGTTCCTCCGAAGAGGAGACCTCCGCATCTGAAAACACCAAACTAGGTGAGGGGGATCTAGCCCGTTTGCTACTTGGCAAAGGGCGGGCAAACAAAGCAGTTAACCTTTTCTCTAGCCCACCCAGGGTGGTCGCTAGCATTTCTTCCGTTACGTAAACGGGAATGGGTGGATCGGGGGCCGCCTCTGCCCCCAGGATCCCCAATGGCTCTTGTACTATGCTACTCGGTGGTCTAACTGGTGAGGGTGGGGCCGTTGAAGCCTGGCCCAAATCCTCTGACCCCGATGGAGACCCCTTTTGTTTCTTGGCACCTTTTGCAGCCTTGGCTGGTCCTGATGCCTTTGGAGCCATTGCACAACCTTGAGTCACCCCTCTAGCCAACACCTGACTGTTGTAGCTAGGAGTAATTAATATGAGAACAGGCTGAGGAAAATGAAAACATTTTGTATATATATTTTTTTTTTTTTTTTTTTCCAAAAAAAAATTTTTTTTTTTTTTTTTTTTTTTACCCGCCTGGGAGGTGGCAATACTGAGGAAAACCTGTGAGTATTGCAACACCAATGCCCGTTAGCCGGAGTCCAAGGTTGACTCAGATACTGCTGGATCTAAGGCTGAGTCCCTTTAAGCAAAAAAACTTTTTTTTTTTTTTTTTTTTCTGGTCAATAGTGGAACTAAGTCCTAGACCTGAAGATCCACAAACCGCCACTGGGTGTCACTGTGGCCAAAAGACCCAGCTGCGCGCTCTGTGTCCTTCTTCCTCTGCCTCCAGGAGGGAAAGACCAGCCAGAGAAAAAGTTTTACTTTTAAAACAGACCCTGACGCTGCTGGCCCGCCCCCCCAACGCACGCCGACGCTATAAAAGGCGGCGTGCACGCGCGCGCACGCGCGCGCACCCCCCCACGCTGAAAACAACATGGAGGAAGCAGAGCAGAGGAAAAACATGGACCAGCGCCAGGCAGCACCAACAGACACCAGGTAAGCACTAATCTTATTGTAGTGCACAGAGAGAGGAAGCTGTCCCCATGGGCTTCCTAAGAAACAGGAGTTTTCACCAGCAATTTCCTCTTTAAAACATGTGGGGTTGCAGTATCAATGCTAACAGGCAGACCTGGGGTGAGTAGCAAATATATATATCTTACCCAAGTATACATATATCTACATGTTATCTGGGTAAACATTAGTATCCCATCCTGCCCACACAGACATAGTGAAGATAGTGGCTGATGCACAAGCATACCATTAGCCAACCCAGAACCCCCAGGGGGATACCTACTGTCGAACCAAGTCCCGCAGGTTCCCTCTTACCTGCTCCACGCCGCAGGGTATTGCAAACTGCAAGAGGCCCAATCTTCCCCCATCTCCGTGGGTATTGTCTCGGACCTTCAGGGACCGGGGTCCTGTGTTAAGGAACCCACACCCCTGGACCTATATAGCATCCTGGCATCAGTAGCATTTAGTCCTGGGAGAGACCAAGGCACTGGAGCCCAGAATCCAGCCCTCCAAGGAGAGGCATTATAGGCAACACCCCACGCAGGCAGGGCCCGGGTACCGTACACCTTGGCTTTGAAGCACTTCGGACGGATCCGGCTAGCTATCCTGGGTCCCGAGACCTCCGAGGGACAGCTAGACGTGACCAACACCTAAGACACTGGCGAAAAAAAACTGAAGCACTCTCAGTGGGAGGGGGTTATATAGGGAGGAACTTCCTGTGAAGTTGATTACACCAGTGTCCACACCTGAAGGTACCCATATAACCCATATGTAATGACTATGCGCTCTGTGTCCCGTGATGTACGATAAAGAAATTATTTTTCCCTAAATAGCTTCCTTTACCTTAGTGCAGTCCTCCTTCACTCACCTCATCCTTCCATTTTGCTTTTAAATGTCCTTATTTCTTCTGAGAAATCCTCACTTCCTGTTCTTCTGTCTGTAACTACACAGAGTAATGCAAGGCTTTCTTTCTGGTGTGGAGAAAGCCTCTTGAGGGGGGAGGGGGCGAGCAGGGGTGTCAGGACACCCACTAACACACAGCTCCTTTCTCTATCTGCAAAGTTGAGAGTGTCCTGACTTGCAAGAGGCTGTCTCCACACCAGGAAGAAAGCTTTGTATTACTGCGTGGAGTTACAGATAGAAGAACAGGAATTGAAGATTTCTCAAAAGAAATAAGGACATTTAAAAGCAAAATAGAAGGCTGAGGTAAGTGAAGGAGGACTGCACTAGGGTAAAGGAAGCTATCTAGTGAAAACATTTTTTTCCTTTACAACCCCTTTAATGTTGGCTGGGCCCTGGGCAAACATTTTTTTGGGCCCCCCCCAAAGCCCCCACTGAGAAATAAAATAAATAGTAGGGGTGTGCTGTGTGTGTGCGGAGTGCAGGGCTGGGGGGTGCAAGGGGTGTAGGGCTGAGGGGTACGCTGTGTATGTGGAGTGCAGGGCTGAGGGGTGTGCTGTGTGTGCAGGGCTGAGGGGTGCCTGTGTATAGGGTGCGCTGTGTACACCTCCCCCCCACAGTACAAAGCTTGCTTCCCCAGTTCAGAACTCCCCCAGTTCCTCTCCCTCCACCTAGAAAATTTCAGAGTGGAGCTGCAGAGTACTCAAATTGTGTCCGTGCAGGCTGCCAGTCAGGAGGAGCTTCTCTGTGTAGATACCCCACCACTCCCTCCTCTGCTTTCCTATAGCGCTTGGCTCTTGTGAGGATTCCCCGCCCCTCCCTCCTCTGCTCTCCTATAGCGTTCGGTGCGCGTGTATCTTCCCCCACCCCTCCCTCCTCTGCTCTCTCATAGAGATCGATGTATAGAGGAGGAAGGGGTTTGAGTGGCCGCGGGGAGCGAAACACTTTCACTTGTAAATACAGAGGCAGCGCTGAAGGTGGCTGAACTCCGGCTGGAACTAAACACTAGCAGGCACCACGGGATTGACAGGCCAACAATGACGGGGCCCTGGGCAGCTGCCCCTTTTTGCCCTGCGGTAAAGACGGCCCTGGACAGCACCCTTCAGGCAGAAATTCCTCTTTTTTGTCCTCTGCACACCTCCACCATATGTGAACTGAGGATTGGTAGTTTACCAGAATGGGTAATTGTCCAAGTGATCAGAAAGGAGTTTTTCGCTCCAGAGCATTTTTTGCAACGTTAAAAATGGCCATTAAAAATTTGGAACATGCTCTAAATTTTCGCATCGTTTTTAACGTTGTAGTTTTCAACGTTGTAAAAAATGGTTGTGTGGGCTTTAATGACGTGAAAATAACGCGCATGCACAGAAGCAAGTTATGAGACGGGAGCGCTCGTTCTGGTAAAACTAGCGTTTGTAATGGAGATAGCACATACGTCACGCTGTAACAGACTGAAAACCGTGAATCGCATCTCACAAAACTTTTACTAACCCGAAATCAGCAAAAGCAGCCCCAAGAGTGGCGCCATCTGAATAGTACTTCCCCTTTACAGTGCCGTTGTATGGGTTGTACGTCTCTGTGCTTTGCTAGAGCATTTTTTTTTCACGATCGTGTGTAGGCAAGACAATAATCGGGTTGAAAAAAAACTTTTTTTTTTTTTGACCATTAAAAGTGGTCGTGTGTACGCGCCATAACTGTAACTTGCAGTTTACTAATTGGATGCAAAGTTAGAAGCAGTATTACACATGTCACCAAAAGTTTTGCGACGGCTGCCTTTACACACATGTAAACTTTAATGGCATCCCAGTCTTATTCTGCAAGGTTCAATATTGAGTTGGCCCACCGTTTGCAGCTATAGGAGTTTCAACTCTTCTGGTAAGGCTGTCCACAAAGTTAAGGAGTGTGTCTATGGGAATGTTTGACCATTCTTCCAGAAGCACATTTGTGAGGTCAGGCATTGATGTTGGACGAGAAGGCCTGGCTCGCATTCTAAGCCAGTCAAGTTCCTCTACCCCAAACTCGCTCATCCATGACTTTATGAACCTTGCTTTGTGCACTGGTCCAAGTCATTTGGTGGAGGGGGGATTATGGCATGGGGGGGGGGGGGCATTTCAGCAGCAGCGATACACAGTCGCATTTAACTGGGTCTTTGCCCCACTAGCGTCTGAATAGCGCAGTGAAAAATATGATAAAGTGCCGCTTTTTAGCGGCGCTTAATCGATAACATAGCCAGCTGGCAGTGTAAAATAGCTCTTGAGATAATTCAGCTTCACTCCATGCCCATATAAATATAGCCTAGAGAATGTACAGACCCCCTTCAGCACAGATGGACCCCCCCTTTCAACTGCCCCCCCCACCCTTGTCCTATGGAGCGGACACAGATCACATCTCCAGATACGCTGCGCAAGTACAAATATGCGCCGTCGTATCTGTGCACCGGACCCACATACTAAGATATGTCTAAAAACAGACTTCATCCCACCGACGTAACTTGCCTACACCGGCATAGAGTGGGCGCATATTTACGCTGGACGCATGTGGCGCTGCCATTGATTTTCTATTAAAATATGCAAATGAGGAAGATACGCCGATTCACGAATGTACTTGTGCATGATATACGCGGTTTACGCATGTTTTTACGTCCGGCATAAAGTTATTCCCCATAGATGAGGCACAACCAATGCAAAGGTATGGGCCAGGGAACACAAGCTTACGTATTGTACGTTGGACGTCTGTGAATATGGGCTGACGTGGGTCTGACTGGGTGTAGGTTACGTTCACTGCATACACAGTGATCTGGCGTATCTTAGGCAGTTGTTCCGACGTGGTTGTGCGCATGCGCACGGGGACACGTCCACGTCTCGACGCATGCGCAGTTCGTTTTAAGTACTTGTCTGGCGCCCGGCCCATCATTTGCATGGGGTCACGCTTCATTAGCATGGATCACGCCCACTTCCACCTACTTCCATTTACGCCGGCTTACGCCTATGTAATATACGCCACGCTGGTGCAACGTTGGGAGCATTTGCTTTGTGAATTCCATGCTTGCCTCTCTGCGCTGCGCCAGCGTAAAAGAGATACGCTACGGTGGCATAAATGTGCGCCAATGTCTGTGAATCCGGGCCTACTTGTCTATACCAGATTTCAGCTTTAAATGTACAATTTTTACCCACGTCGGCCCATATTCACAGACGTCCAACGTTCAATACGTAAGCTTGTGTTCCCTGGCCCATACCTTTGCATTGGTTGTGCCTCATCTATGGGGAATAACTTTATGCCGGACGTAAAACATGCGTAAACTGCGTATATCATGCACAAGTACATTCGTGAATCTGCGTATCTTCCTCATTTGCATATTTTAATAGAAAATCAATGGCAGCGCCACATGCGTCCAGCGTAAATATGCGCCCACTCTATGCGCCCACTCTATTTTACACTGCCAGCTGGCCACGTTATCGATTAAGCGCCGCTAAAAAGCGGCACTTTATCATAGTTTTTGCTGCGCTATTCGGACGCTAGTGGGGCAAAGACCCAGTTAAATGCGACTGTGTAGTGCTTCACTTCCTGGTTCCCTCACTGAGGATGGCCGGGGGCAGCAGAGTGACGAGCGATCGCTCATCCTCTGCTGCGGACGGCGCTGGAATCCAGGACAGGTAAGTGTCCTGATATTAAAAGTCAGCAGCTACAGTATTTGTAGCTGCTGGCTTTTAATATTTTTTTTTTCAGCGGACATCCGCTTTAAGCCCAATGAAAGGGAGATCTATCAACAAGTTGAAACCTTTTTCCTAGGTGATAACAAGGACTTCTGTCCTATAATCACACACATAGGTTGGACTTGATGGACTTGTGTCCTTTTTCAACCTCACCTACCATGTAACTACGAAACTATGATTGCCAGAGATGTGGTAGCAGCAGTACTCGACAAAGTCATCAAGACGGACCTATGCCAAACCAAGTTTTAGGCCATCCATTTTACTACTTACTACCAAGTGAAAATAAGCAAAAACACTTATTTACAATAAAGTATATCCAATGACAACTAGATAGAAGTTAGCCATGTCCAGGTCTATGAGGCAATAGAAAAAGTTCCCATTAAGCGTTTATCCTATCTGAAGTATAAATGGCCTGTGGGTAGGCACAGTGTAATGTGGTGGGCAGAAAGTACTTGGGGCCAGATTCTCATATATATTCGGCGGCGTAGCGTAAGCCATTTACACTACGCCGCCGCTGCGTACTAGAGCAAGTGCTTTATTCTCAAAGCACTTGGGGCGGCTTGTATTTAAATTAAGCGCGCCCCCGCGTCGAACGAACTGCGCATGCGCCGGCCGGGGAAAAAGCCCAGTGCGCATGCTCCAAAGGACGTCACATTTTCTCAATGTAAACGACGTAATCGCAGCGTACGCCAGCCCCATTGAGAATCGACGTACGCAAACGACGTAAACGACGCACAACACGACGCGGTCCCGAGGCCATACTTAACATGGCATCCGACGGGACACGACGGCATCCGACGGGACCTCGTAAGGTTACTCCACATAGAAGCTGGGGTAACCTTACGCGAACGAAAACGACGTACGCGACGACGGGGCGGCGTAAAAGCCATCGAGAATCGGCGAACTACTTCATTTGCATATGCAAATGAAAAAACAACGTAAAGGCCACCTAGTGGCCGGAGTTGTCATTACACCTACGATCCGAAAGTGTAATGCTTTTACACTTGTCGGATGTAGAAGCGTATCTATGCAAAAGTGATGCTCAGCATCACGCGCATAGATACGAGACAAAAAAAAAGGCGATACGACGGGGTATCTGAGATACTCCGTCGTAACGCCTCTGAGAATCTGGCCCTCTGAGTCCAAGTGCAGTAACAGGAATATATTGTAACAGAAGTCCAGTATACACAACAGTCCCAGCATGAAGGCAACACAACCGGGAAAATTCCCAAGATGTCATGGGACAGTAGACTGAAGACTCAGAGATGATGACAGCATCTGCCACGAGGAGCGGAATACGGACTGGTTGGTCTGTACCCAGAGTGGGAAACTTTCCAGAGGTTTTGAGTGGTCTCTATGCTTTCCCTACTCCTCCATGACATTTTACTGATTCTATGTACTGTCCCTGTCAGGCAGGTAACCTGTGCCTACTCTAGCCACTCGCAAAATGCGTGCCAAACTCATAGAGCCAGGGTCTTAAAGAGGTAGTCATCCGCATTTAAAGAAAAAAATCCCCTGCAAGGCAATGTCATAATGTCATAATGTGCCAGTATGCATTGCATATTAGCACATTATGCGAGACTTACCTTAAAATGTTGCGCTGTCACAGTTGAGAGGACTTACTTCTTCACCCAGTCTTTCTTATGGGTTTGTGGCCTCTGGCTACATGAGTTGCTTGGGGAGTGATAATGCGCGAGGGAGCCGCAATTTACGGCACAGGCGCTGAAGGTCAGGCACGGTATGCCAGACCTTCAGAGCACTTGCACTGGTGACAGGAAATATTCACAATACCTACAGGTAAGCCTTATTACAGGCTTACCTGTAGGTAAAAGATGAAAAGGTGGGTTTACTACCACTTTAAATAGACTCTGCTTGACCCAAAATGGCTGCAAACGTCATATGGGGCTCCAGCATCCCTGCATCCAGCATCCCTGTGACCTAAAAATACATAGAGCAACTAGGTCCCACTTGACTTCCTTCCGTCACATGCCTGACCAAGGGGTCCTTTGTGATGTGATTTTTTGTTATTAAAACTTTTTTGGATGTAGTTTGGTGATCCTTGGTGTGCTGGAAAATATGTACGCTTGCTTCATGTTTCCAGGACCCAACTGGTAATGGCTGCAGCACCCACCATTTTTATGAGCCATTTCTACCTGGAACACAGTGGCGGAATTATAGGGGTTGCTGAGTGCGCCATGGCGACCGGGCCCCTTGCTGTAGGGGGCCCTCGAGGGCCCCCTGTATCCAGTGCTTTAAGGGGAGAAACGGAGACGAGCTTCCGATCCCAGGCCGAGCTGTAATTGGCACTGTGCAGGAGCTAGTCACATTCATTACAATGTGAAAGCAGAGTGTGTGCTCTTTGTCTCCCCCTACAGTGCAGTACCCGGTAGGAAGAGCTGCTAAGGTAAGACTGCCGTTTTTAACTATTGTGTGTTTATATGTGTGTGTGTGTGTTTATGTGTGTGTGTGTTTATGTGTGTGTGTGTTCATGTGCATATGTATGCGAGTGTGTGCATGCCATAGGTGTATGAATGTGTGTGCATGTGTGTATGTGAGTGTGCATGTATGTGTTAGTGGTGGTGCGTCCATAAGAGCGCAGGGCATCGCCCCCCTCTCTTCACCCACCCCCTGGCTGTGTTTGATGGCACAGTGGCTGCATTTTTAAGAATATATATATATATATATATATATATATATATATATATATATATATATATATATATATAAACAGTGTATGTATGTATGGCCGCGTACACACGATCGAATCTATCTGCTGAAAACGGTCTGCCAGACCGTTTCAGCAGACAAATTCGATCGTGTGTACGGGCGGACAGAGAGATTTTGCCAGCAGACAGATTTTAAAGAATGCTTTAAAATCTGTCTGCTGGGAATCCGTCCGTCCGATATGTCTGCTGGTTAGTACACTAACCAGCAGACATATCTGCCCGCACATGCGTCGAATGGATTCGACGCATGCGCGGAAGTGTTTTACTTCCTGGTGAGGTGACGTGGTGTACAGCGATCAAACCAAAAGAGCCCAGCAGACAAATCTGATCAAATCGGTCTGTCAGACCGATTTGAACAGATTTATTTAATGGTGTGTACAGGGCCTATGTGTGTTTACATGACCCCCTATATGTGTACAATCAGAACCGATTTTTTTATTTTTTTGCTTGTTCATAGTACTAGCAAATCCATGCTCAGATCGCTTTCAGAGGCATTTGACAGCTGGTAAAGAGGCAATGTGTTGCCTCCGGACTGCCTGTTTTAACCCCTTAAATGCATCATCACTAAGCTGCAATGCACACAGTTGCAGGGTGGTTGCAATGCAGCCCCATTCACCTAGGACAGTGATAGCGAACCTTGGCACCCCAGATGTTTTGGAACTACATTTCCCATGATGTTCATGCACTTTGCAGTGTAGTTGAGCATCATGGGAAATGTAGTTCCAAAACATCTGGGTTGCCAAGGTTCACCTTCACTGACCTAAGAGTATACTTCAAGGGTGCCCTGGCTGGAAAAATATTGAGAAACACTGGCATAGAGGAACCAATCTCTCAATTTTCTTCCTGCAGCCGCTGAATGCCTGCGGGAGGGAGAGGAGGAGAAGCAGGTGGAATGGAGAAATCAGCTCCTTTATATGCAGCCAACCACTAGCGACCGGGTCCTGTTGTTCCGCCACCATGCTCGGAGAAAAGAGCCCTGTCTGGGGGGTCAGGGGGGCCCTTCATGGTTTCTTGCATCGGGGGCCCTGAAGGTTCTAGTTACGCCACTGCTGGAACGTGTGCGATAGGAACATTGATCTGGCTCCCCCCCCCCCCCCTTCTGCATTGCTGCTGCAGACAGCACCACCTGGAGTGGAGAAATTAGACTGCACCTGTCTACAGACCTCTAAGTCCCAAGGGGTTTTTGTGAAGTTGAACAGTGTGCACAAAAGGTATATCTGTCCTGACTAAAGGTGGTCATCATTGCCACTTAGTTGGTTAGTAACTAACCATAAGTGGCCACAAAAATCTATGCATCCACGCTGATGTAGAAACGTATGCATTTTTCCAGCACAATAACTTTTAGATTAGACAAAGGTGTACAAAAAATGGGCCTACTATACACCTCTCAACGCCTGCATGAAACAAAAATTGCAATTTGAAAATCGCACTACACACTCAAGTGCAATGGATAAAAAGAACCAATGAATCGAAAAGCTCCTTTTAGAGAGATAAACAATCAAAAGAAAATATATAAACTAAGTTGCTGTTTAAAATACATAGAAAATCAAAAATAAATGGTATAAAAAACCTATAGACCAAGTAATGTCCAAGTCCTATACCTAAACAGCTCTGGTGTTGGTGAATGAATGTGGCAAAAAATATATAAGACCAACTCCACGGTGATGGTTAAGATGGCTGATAGAGTGCAAGACAATATAGAAAAGTGTCCATGGGTGATCCTATTGGAGAGGACAGCGTGCACCTTGTACCGTGAAATCCAGATCCACCAAAGTGGAGAAAAGTCGTTCGAACCTCACGTGAATAGCCGAACGCTATCACTTCCTGGTTCCGGGTCTGGCTGTGTAGGTCACCATGACGCGTTTCGTCATATAGGACTTGGACATTATTTAGTCTATAGCTTTTTAATGCCATTTATTTGTGAACTTTTAGATTAGGGTGACCACTGACCAGACATTGAGGACACTGATTGAGGACACTGTCTCTGGAACAAGTCTGTCCCCGGTTTTGTCCCCAGATTGGATTTAATAGGAGACGGGCAATTTCAAAGACAGTCAGTGCAAATTAAAAAAAAATTGATATACACCCCCCCCCCCCCGCGCTCCACCGTGCCTACTAGCATAGGAGGGGGGTTGTATTTTTTCCATTATCTGTGCCCCTTTCTGATGATCATGTGCTGGTCGGAGCGGAGGGAATATTTCTTCAGTTTCGGGCGCATGCCCATTCAGCTCCGCTCACATGTTATTCTGCCTTGGCTCAAATCCTGGCCAGCCACCTGCCTATCTCCTTGCCTTCCCTTAGCGGAGTGATCTTCCTCCGCTCCCCACCACGTAGTAGCCGGGGCCCGAAGAGTAAGACTTGAGAGGCTGTGAGGCGGGCGGCGACGGGCAGAGAGTCGCTGATTGTTGCCATTACTAGTAAAGAAAAAATATGTCCCCGGATTTCATTTTAAAAATCTGGTCACCTTATTTTAGATGGCATTTAAAAGTTTTATTCGAACTATATGTTATTGATACAAACTACAGTGTCTACCCACTTTCAAATGAATGATACAAAACCTGTGTCTACATCCATTTCATGTGTCATTGAATCTTCCTTATCTTATAAAAAAGCTGAGTCGGAGAACCCTGCTCTATTTACCAAAGTAAAAGATTTCATGGGAATTTTTTCCTGAACAAGCCTCTTCCTTACATGTGAGTCGGCACCACATTAATCACACGTGGCAGAGGACTTCTTCCGACAGCCACCGCAAATAATTCTTTGCCACTCTGTAATTGTGATGAATGGTTCTTCTCCAAAAGAGATAATGCAAAATTCCATCATCATAAATCAGAAAAAGAAGAAAATATCGTCGGACTCTGATATATTCCTAGTGCTTTTCACTACCTGGAAACTTTTCCTCTAGACTTTTATTGAGTTTGAAATGAAACTCTAGTTTTGCTGAAACAACATTTCTGCCGCAAGGCAACTGTACACCGGGCAAACGTTTTAAGCCCTGTACACACGATTGGATATCTGATGGAATCTAATCCGATGGATTTTTTCGTCGGATATCCGATGAAGCTGGCTTTCATCAGTCTTGCCTACACACCATCGGTCAAAAATCCGACCATGTCCAATGCGGTGACGTAAAACACTACGACGTGGGGAGAAAAAGTTCAATGCTTCCGAGCATGCGTCGACTTGATTCTGAGCATGCAGGGATTTTTGACAGATTGACTTCCACACAGACGATCATTTTTTTCTATCGTTTTTTTTTATCCATAGGAAAATTTAAAAACTCGTTCTATTTTTTTTCACCGATGGAAAACAAACCGATGGGGCCCACACACAATCAGTTTGTCTGATGAAAACAGTCCATCGGTCTGTTTTCATCAGACAAACCAATCGTGTGTACAGGGCTTTAGTGTATATCCCTCTATAGAAGCACTCTTGGAAAATATCTTATCAAAGTTGGGCCCAGCAACCCAAAAGATAATAGATACGTCTGCACCACAAGACTACCTTGCATTCTTCAAGAGGAGGCCAAAAGACACCATCAGAGTCTGGAAACAGATCACTTCATTAACCACTTAAGACCCGGACCAAAATGCAGGTAAAGGACCTTGCCCCTTTTTGCGATTCGGCACTGCGTCGCTTTAACTGACAATTGCGCGGTCCTGCGACGTGGCTCCCAAACAAAATTGGCGTCCTTTTTTCCCCACAAATAGAGCTTTCTTTTGGTGGTATTTGATCACCTCTGCGGTTTTTATTTTTTGCGCTATAAACAAAAATAGAGCAACAATTTAAAAAAAAATGCAATATTTTTTACTTTTTGCTATAATAAATATCCCCCAAAAATATATAATAAAACATTTTTTTTCCTCAGTTTAGGCCGATACGTATTCTTCTACATATTTTTGGTAAAAAAGAATTGCAATAAGCGTTTATCGGTCGGTTTTCGCAAAATGTATAGCGTTTACAAAATAAGGGATAGTTTTATTGCATTTTTATTAATTTTTTTTTTTTACTACTAATAGCGGCGATCAGCGATTTTTTTCGTGACTGCAACAATATGGCGGACACTTCGGACAATTTTGACACATTTTTGGGACAATTGTCATTTTCACAGCAAAAAATGCATTTAAATTTGCATCGTTTACTGTGGAAATGACAGTTGCAGTTTGGGAGTTAACCACAGGTGGCGCTGAAGGGGATGTGTGCCTATGTGTTGTGTTTACAACTGTAGGGGGGTTTGGCTGTAGGTGTGACGTCATCGATCGCGTCCCCCTATTACAGGGATGACGCGATCGATGCTACAGCCACAGAGAAGCACGGGGAAGCCGTGTGTACACACGGCTCTCCCCGTTCTTCCGCTCCAGGGACGGATCGCCGCACTGCAGCGGCGATCGGGTCCGCGAATCCTGCGGTCCCGGTCCTGCTGCTTCGGACCCGGTCACGGGCGCGCGCCCGCGACCCACGGCTGGGTACTAAAATCAACGTATATATACGTTGATGTGCCCAGCCGTGCCATTCTGCCGACGTAAATGTGCAGTAGGCGGTCCTTAAGTGGTTAAAGTGTATCTAAATTCATAGCGATGTAACGATAGCCAGAGAAGCTGTGAGGTCTGGCGGTGGAAAAGTGCCTCGTTTTGGAATCTGTTGAGGTAATTTAACCACTTCAATACCAGGCTTTAAAACCCACTTCAATACCGGCCTATTCTGGCACTTCTCTCCTACAATGTACAAATCATCATTCTTTTGCTAGAAAATTACGCAGAACCCCCAAACATTATATATATATATTTTTTTAGCAGACACCCTAGGGAACAAAATGGCGGTCATTACAACTTTTTATGTTGCACGGTATTTGCGCAAATCATTTTTCTAACGCCTTTTTTTTTTTTTTTAAATGGTTTCATGAATTAAAAAATAAAACAGTAAAGTTAGCCCAATTTTTTTGTAAAATATGAAAGATGATGTTACGCTGAGTAAAAAGATACCTAACATGTCATGCTTCAAAATTGTATACACTCATGGAATGGCGCCAAACTTTGTTACTTAAAATTCTCCATAGGCAACGCTTTAAAATTTTTTCAGGTTACCAGTTTAAAGTTACAGAGAAGGTCTAGTGCTAGAATTGTTGCACATGCTTTGACGCACGCGGCGACACCTCATATGTGTGGTTTAAACAACGTTTACATACGTGGGCGAGACTTACATTCGCTTCTGAGTGCAAGCTACAGGGGACAGGGGTGTTTTCATTTTTTTATTTATTTTTTATTTTACTTGTGTAGCGCCCCTGTACTTCCAAGTACGGACGCTATTTAAATTTAGTGGGAAAAGAACAGAGTGTAACTTACTCTGATCTCAATTATGATTGTTTAGGGCTCTCTGTTCCAGCTTGGCTGTGCTGTGGGCTCGCTCTGCTGTGCTTGAGGTGTTGTTGCACCCCGAGACGGAAGGTGGCAGCAGTGGGAGCAATCGAGAGGTTTGCGCCTCGCTGGGCATGCTGGGAGGGGGTACTTATGGGGCAGACGCTATTTTGTGGAGTCTTCGCTTGTTCTTGGTTCCTGAGGTGTGTGCATTATGGCCTACCTGGCCGGGGCGTTGGCGCTATGCGGAGTTCCTGGTTCCGGGGCTAAGCTGGTCGGGAACACTTTGAACACAATGGGGACTCAGTGACTTACTGGGTTCCCACCATCGGAGATCCCAAGCGTGTTGTGCTGTTCGGTGGGGAGTCAGTCTGAGGGGAGCCCAGAGGCAGGCGATCCAACAGGGCCTAGACAATCTATCGGGGATCGAGGTACTGTACACTGAGGGATCATTTCCTCTCTCAGTCGGTACCCTGGCGACATTAAGGGAAGACTCAAGAGAACCTTTATTCAGGAGGGTCACCTCCGGTTCAACACTCAGGGAAGGCCGGTGGCAGAGGCGCTTTCCTGACAGTCATTCAGAAGAGCCTGTGGCAGAGGCATCCTTCTCAAGTTCGAGTGATATTCTGGCTGCCAGGTCTGTGAATAATTTAACCCCTTGATCACTGCCCTAGTTAACCCTTTCCCTCCCTATTGCCAGCGTCACTAAGGGATAATTTTTCTGATCGCTGTATTTTTTTTTTTTTTACTAAAGACATGTGGCTAAATTAATTTTGGCCTAATGTTTGACTAAAATTTAGTTTATTTGATTTTTCTTATAACAAAAAGTAAAAAATATTGTTTTGTTTTTTTCAAAAATGTCGCTCTTAGTTATTAGGGGGGGTACAGGGGCTACCCTGAACCTAACACTAACTGCCTGTCACACTGACACTAAATACAGTAATCATACATATATGATTACTGTATTCAGTGACACTGTGACAGGGGGGAGGGGGGGTGATCGCAAGGGGTTGAGTCTGCCTGTGTGTGCTGGTGTCAGTGTAGTGTTGTGCAGACTTACTGTGAGATGTGATCTCTCCTCAGCGGCGGTTGAAAAAAACGCCGAGAGGAGCGATCACATCACTTTCCTCTTCCTGTGTTTACACAGGAGGAGGAAGTGACACGGCGGGAGCGCACGGATTGGCTGGGAGCGATCCGGAGGGGGCGGACAAAAACAAATAGCCGCCCCCTCATCCCGGATCGCTCGGCCAGCCACGGGGACCGGGGGGGGGGGTCCCGATCGGACCCCTGACCCACGTCAAGGCAGGCACGTATATATACGTTAATGTGCCTGCCTGTGCCATTCTGCTGACGTAAATGTACATGCGGTGGTCCGCAAGCAGTTAAGGAGAGATGCGGGGTCAATAACACCCCACATCTCTCCTCCAGGCTGGAAAGAATGAGATCGTGAAAAATAATTCACAGATCTCATTCTTACTAGCCGCAATTGCGGTTCGTTTACTTACGGGTACCCAGGCGTGATATCACATCGCGCCCGGGCCTTCCGACGGTCATAGAGATGACTGTTAACCATCTGGTCACCAGTCATCTCTATGCTGCACATCCGGCAGAAGGAGATCATCTCTCCGGGCCCTCGATGGGACGGGAGAGCCCGGAGAAGCACTGGATGGTGGCGGGAGGGGACATCCCCCCCCTCCCACCGCCTATAAGAACGATCAAGCGGCGGAGGTGCAAGCATCATTCAGATATCCCCGCACAAAGTACAGGAGGACGTCATATGACGTCCACCCGGAATAACAGATCCCCCTTTTGGACGTCATATGACGGCGTGCGGTTTTAAAGTGGTGCAAATGAAGATAACACATATCCATGACTTTATTGTTAAGAATTGCTGAGGTTGCTGTTAACACTAATCTTGCACCCATAGGTGTGTGCATTCTATTGCATTAGGGTGTGCATCCCACACCTCAAACACAGGTGTATGGGGTTTGTGTATATACAATGGATAAAAAAAGTCTACACACCCCTGTTAAAATGTCAGGTTTCTGTGATCTGAAATGATTTATCTTTGTCTCATTTTATAACTTTTTCCACCCTTAATGTGACCTATAAACTGTACAACTCAATTGAACAACAAGTTGACATTTTTTAGGTGGAGTGAAGTAAAAATAAAAAATAAAAATAATATGGATTGCATTATTGCATACATGTGCACACTGTTAAACTAATACTTTGTTGGAGCACCTTTTGATTTTATTACAGCCCTCAGTCTTTTTGGGTATGAGTCTATCAGCATGGCACATCTTGATTCTTGACTTGCCATTTTTGTTTGCAAAAACACTAAAAATCTGTCAGATTGTGAGGGTATCTCCTGCACAGCCCTCTTCAGATCACCGACAGGTTTTCAATGGGATTTGGGTCTGGGCTCCGGCTGGCCCATTCCAAAGTGAAGTTCCACTTCATGTTCAGCTTTCTAGCAGAATCCTGAAGGTTTTGTGTCAATATTGGGTATCAGAAAAAGGTGCGCTACATAATAAGAGCAAAAAATTGCAATAAAAGTTCAAACAAAAATTAAACATAGGATGGGATGGAATCAATTGAAGTCCCAATTAAAGTGGAAAATATCCAGATGATGGTTCAAATTCTAAATTCATACATCCATGTCACTTTGGTATTATATTTGTCTGATGGTAAAGCTGATCAAATGATTAAACAAACAGGTGGCCGCTTACCAGATAGTTGGACCCCAAAGGGTCTTTAGGGCACTGCACACACACTGGTGTCTCTCCTGGATGGATGGTCGAAAGTGATCCTCTGTACTTGGGTGTGGGATTTCCAGCCCTTCAGGTAGGATCTCTCATCAAGGAAGAGAAATGGCACCCGAATACTCCAAGGTGGGATGGTGTGTTCAAGGCAGGGAGACCAACAGTATGTGGATTTAAGAAGAGAAGGACTCCATCGTGCAGTAGTTTGTTAAAACAAGGGGATTTTATTCCAATCTTACTGACATCAAATATATACTATGGCCACAGCAGGGCGCTAGTATGGTATTAAAACAAACTCGGCACTGTATATCATGTAACAAAGACTTGCAAAAACAGGTGCTCGGTGTTCCAATGTCGGATCGAATCTTGCGACTGCTGCGCCGGTCAGCTGAGAGCGTGGTGACGTCCAAAGATACTCGCTCCACCCAACGCTGCGTTTCGTTCTAACTATTATTAAATGGCCCAGAGGTCCCCAGGGCCCCCGGATGACAATCCTCCTTTTTTATAATTTTTTTTTGCTTTTTCTATATTATTTTATTTCTTTTTTTTAAAGGGCTCAGAGGTCCCCAGGGCCCCATGTGTCAAACCCCCTTTTTTTATAATTGTATTTTTTATTTTTGTTTATATATTTTCTTTTTATATTATTTTTTTTATTAAAGGGCCCAGAGGTCCCCAGGGCCCTGGAAGGCAACCCCCTGTTTATTTCTTTTTTACATATATATTTGTTTATTTCTTTTTTTTTTAAAGGGCCCAGAGGTTTCTTTTTATTAAAGGGCCCAGAGGTCCCGAATGGAAAGCCCCCTTTTTTTGTAATTTTCTTTGATAAAAAAAAAAAAATGAGGTCCCCAGGGCCCCAGTTGGCAACCACCCTTTTTTAAAATATATATATATATATATATATATATATATATATATTCTCTCTTTTTTTCTTTTTATTAAAGGGCACAGAGGTCCCCAGGGCCCCGGATGGCTACCCCCCTTTTTTACATATATTTTTCTTTATCTCTTCTTTTTGTAAATGCCCCCCCCCCCCGCTTCTCAATTCACGGCAACAGCCCCCCCTCCGCTTCTCAATTTCATGCGGCAACACCCCCCCCCCCCCCCGGTTCTCTGCTCCAGGGGGCCCATGCCTGAAGCTGTATAAGGGGCCCCCCAAAATTCCTGATGGCAGCCCTGGGTGAGAGAGAAGGTGGAAAGAGGGAAATAAGAGAGAGAGGGGAGAGAAGGAGGTGATAGAGAGAGGGAGGAGGTAAGAGAGAGGTAAGAGAGGGAGGCAAGAGAGAGGGAGATCAGAAAAAGAGAGAGGTGGTAAGAGAGGGGTGAGAGCGACAAGGGGGTTAGAGAGAGAAGTGGGGAGAGAGAGTGAGGGGTGAGAAAGAGGGATGGAGGGGGTAAGAGAGAGAGGGGAGGGTGAGGGGGGTAAGAAAGAGAGGGGGCGTGAGACAGGGGGAGGTTGAAGGGGCTAAGAGAGAAGAGAAAGTGAGGGGGTAAGAGAGAGGGGGTGAGGGGGAGTAAGAGAGATATGAATTACTCTGGGTGTGTAGTGTGTGACAGGGCACAGTGAGTCCCCTTTCCCTTGGGTACCGTTTGACCTGCACCCTTCTGTACACTGGATGGCGCTAGTCCCTGATGTTAACCCCTTCCCTGCCAGTGTCATAGGTACAGTGATAGTGCATATTTTTTTAGCACTGATCACTGTATTAGTGTCATTGGTCCCCAAAAAGTGTCAGTTAGGTGTCCAATTTGTCTGTCACAATATCGCAGTCCCACTAAAAGTCACTGACAGTAAAAAAAATATATATATATATATATCTCCTATAGTTTGTAGACACTATGGGCCAGATTCACGTACACCTGCGCATTATTGACCGGCGTAGCGCACTGCCTTTACGTTAAACTGGCGCAATGTAGCGGCGCAATCGCCCTATTCTCGTAGGTTTTGCGCAGAAATTTGCGCATGTGCAATGTTATTTCAGAGGCGCAAGGCGGAGTAATTCAAATTGGGAAGGACGTGGACGTGTTACATTGAAATGAGCCGTGACCCCATGCAAATGAAGGGCCGGCCGGATCGCGCATGCGCGCATGAAGCAGACCATGGTCAGCACCTCTGTGCGCATGCTCACAACTCGGGAACGGCGCAATCAGTGAAATTGGAAGTGGACCCGGGCAACTTAGTGAGCTACGCAGACAGCTTAAATGGACAGACACAAACGCACTTCCTTTACAAAAGTACATCCCTTTGTATCCCTCCCTATACAGCAAGGTGCTTTTGTTCTGTTGTTTATTTTTGTTTGTTTGTTTGTGACGTGTCTTTGAGATATTTGGTGACTGTTTTGGATAGTGTTTTGCAGAGTGATTTTTGTCTTTTCTGTGTTTTCTTTGTTGTGTTTTTTTTTTTTAAATTATATTTTTGCTGGTCATTTTTTATTTTTTTTATTTTTTTTGGTTCTGTTTGTGAATGATTTTGGAATGTGGGGGTGACATTCCTGCTGGAAAAGGGGTGTCACCCTCATTTGTGGTGGAGAAGGGTTCCCCAGGACCAGGGAGAAGCGATTCCCAGGTCCGTGTGAATGGTGTATGAATGTACAGTGACATAATTGGAGCCGTGGCGTGGCGTTGCTGCTCACAAGTCCTGCATGGTGGGCTTGTGCCAATCCAATGTGATGAGGATGTGATGTGTCTGTGCTAGGGACCACGGTGGTGTGCATTAGTGATGAGCGGAATACGCCATATTCGATATTCGTGATATTTTATAAAAAAAAAAAATTGTGAAATTTCGCCAATGTGAAATTTCGCTAATGTGAAATTTCGCTATTTTTTTTTTGATAAAATATCACGAATATTCGATATTTACGAATATTCGCTATATTTTATAAAAAAAAAAAAAAATCGCGAAATTTCGCTAGTGCGAATGCGAAATTGATTGCGAAATTTGAAATAATACGAATATTCGAAATAGCGAATATTCGCCGCGATATTCGAGTTATTCGCGAATACTCGAATATGCAATATTCGTGAGCAACACTAGTGTGCCTGCATGCATTCTCATTGTGCCATGATTAATGTGTGTGTTTAACGTGCAAAGGTGCTTAATGTGAGCTGTCTCCTGGCTGCTCTTTCCTCAGAAGACGGTTAGGGGGGATTGTCTGGTTCGGGGGTCAGGTCATCAGGTATGTCAATCTCCATGCCCTTTCTCACTGTGAAGTTGTGCAGCATGCACCGATGATCTGGCATACAAAGTTGGGGGAATACAACAGGGTACCATGGGGGGTTCCGGATAGGAGTCATGAGATGGGGTCCCAGTGCATATGCAGAGTCACCTGTAAGGGAAAAGACAGGAGTATTTTAGTCATGCATGTGCCCCTTGTGATGTGTGCATCATGGGGGGGGGGCAGTCATGCCTGCCACCCATGTCACTCACCAGCTGTCCCCATACATATTCTGTTGGAAATCTGTGGGGATGGGGCTAGGATTGTATATGTAGCTGTCATGGGTGTCATGGGTGGTGTCATGTGTTGGGCTGGTGTTGGGCTCCTGCAGGGTTGTGATTAATTCCAGAATGGCATGAGGGGTGAATCTGAAGATGCGAGACACCTCAGAATCACTCATGCCAAAGATGTCTATGTGTGTGTGATATATCAAGTGAAGAATGAGGGGCTTGTATCAGATTTGATTATTATATCCATCAAGGTTTTAAAGGTCTTTTTAAAGGGCTATTGAAAGATAGTGAGACCGTGTTTGTAATTTGTATGTATGTTATGTATTGATGTATATATGTATGTATATTTTTTTTTAAATGTTTATAAAAGCAAATAAAAGGTTTTAGGGGAAAAAAAATCCTCTCCCGTGCCCTCCTCCGTGCCCTCCTCCTTCTTTGCTCATCTAAAGTCATTAGTATAGCTATGAGCATGGATGCCACTGGCATCTTGGCATAAAGTTTGTTGTGCAGCAAGTGTGACTGCTCAGCTCCTCACTAACAGAGTTGCTTTCTCTGACATGTAGACGGATAGTCTAATTTTATACCACCTTTTCTATGGTCTAATTTTAGACAGGACGTGCAGCTGTTGCGCACAGCGCGTAGCCTGCGCTGCACCAACGTTCTTTTGTGGATCCCCGTAACTCCCTCATTTGCATATTTGACTAGCAAATCAATGGTGTGTCTAGCGCAGTTTTGCACAGACGGATGCGCCTGTCTATCGAAATTACGCCGGGTCAAAAAAAGTAAATTTCTTGCGTATCTCGTTTTGGGGATGCCGCGCATCCAAACGAATGCGCAAATTTAGACTTACGTCGCGCATCTCCTGTAACGCTGGCGTAATCGCTCTGTGAATCTGGCCCTATAACTTTTACGCAAACCTATCAACATACACTTTTACCAAAAATATGTAGCAGAATACATATTTGTCTAAATTGATGAAGAAATTTGATTTTTTACATTTTTATTGGATATGTTTTATAGCAAAAAATAAAAGCCGCAAAGGTGATCAAATACCACCTGAAGAAAGCTCTATTTGTGGGGGGGCGGGAATTATTTATAAACAGCGTCAGATGACCTTGCAATTGTCAGTTAAAATAAAGCAGTGTCATACCGCAAAAAATGGCCTGGTCAAGTGGTTAAAATTAAATATACCTGCTGTAAGTGACAGTACAAACGTGGCAACACTAAAAACATTGGCATAAACAGTCCCCCGACTTAGTGCGAGTAAATGCAATAAGATGCTAAATCTATCCAGTAAAATATCATACCAATGAAACAGAAAAATTCCATAAGTAATCTGTAAAGTGCTTGTGAGGTACATCTACTTCAGATGTGAGTGCCAATCAATTGCACACCATGTTCCATGTCTTTAGCCATTTTGATTGGCCAGCCTGGGATCACCTAATGCCCCATAAACACGGTAGGAATTTCCGATGGAAAAAGAGTCAGATGGGACTTTTTTTTTTCGTAATTTCCGACGAACTGAGATAGAGAGCAGGTTCTCAATTTTTCAGATGGAAAAAATTCCAATCGGAAAATCTGTTCGTCTGTATGGAATTCCGATGGGGAAAAAAAACATGCATGCTCGGAAACAGTTTGATGCATGGACAGGAGCATTGAACTTAATTTTTCTCGGCTCGTCGCATTCTTGACGGTCGGAATTTGGTGTGACCGTGTGTATGCAAGCCAAGCTTGAGCAGAATTCCGTCGGAAAAAAACATCCGATTTTTTTCCAATGGAAAATCCCTTGGTGTGTACGCGGCATAACTCTCACATGCATTTGAAGGATAGGCCAGCACCAAGGAATGCCAAAATTGTACACTAAGCTAAGTATGTGCAGCTTGGTAAAGAATGTTTAGGAACTTGCTAGTAGAGACACTTTTATTGTAGAAGAGTGATCTACTGTATTTTAATAGTGCAGAGGAACTGTAATAGCGGCATAGAACCAGTGGCGGCTGGTGCTAAACTTTTTGGAGGGGGTGGCATACAATTCCCCCCGGCCAACCCGATCTTCTTCAGATCTACCTTCTGCCCTGATTGACTGGGGGGAGAAGCTGGAAACCAATAATGAATATTGATTCGCTAGTGTCCCAAGTGGGTGGGTTCTGTGCCCCAAGCCCAACCCTTTTCAAGCCAATGGGCTCTCATTGGGCCTCAGGCTCTTATTATGTGCTTGCAAAAAAAAGAAAACTCATAGAAAGCTATGAGTCAAGCGCCCTGAATGCAGGGCCATCTTAATAGCATCATGGGTCCCTGGGCAAAGTAATGCTCTGGGGCCCCTACAATGATGACAGTGAAGGTAAACAGACATTAAGTAGGTAGGAGGCAGACTGCCCCCCCCCCTTTGCATCTATCACTCTCAGTGCCATCATGAGGCCCCCAATTTCAGGTCAGTGTGGGCTCAAGGCTTTGGGGAAAGTGCAGGGGCCCCCCATGCAGCTGGGGCCCCTGGAAGTGCCCAGGTGTGCCCTCTCATTAAGACAGCCCTGCTTGCATGCAAACCACATGCAAACTAGGTGATAGGTGGGCGGCACCCCTGCGCCCCTTATGAATCAGCAGCTACTCCACAAAACTGATTAAGGTTTATGCAGCACGATTTCAACCTGTACTGGATAAATAACATCAGGGATTTAATTTAATTTCTTGCTATGGACCATATGCAAAGGAAACCTATATAGCATCTTACTGACAGCAGGGAACTATGATTTAAATGCTGCGATTTACTCTCAAAGACTTTCTTGAAGCTGCATTTTTATTAAGTCCATTTAAATATACACGCACTAAATATGTGTATCCATAGCCAAAAAGAAGTGCTGGAAAAGTAGATTTGTACCCAGCTAATAACACCGCCAACTACATTTATCAACACTCTCAGCGAGCATTAATAATGGAAAGCGAGGAACACACAGATTACAAGATGGAAACAGCAACTTTTACACTTCATAGAGCGTAAAAACATGTCATACAAACACAATTAAACAGCACACCTCTAAATATCACTCATGTGAAAGACCTGGGTGAAGGCAGCATGCATGTAAAATGTCAAACGCTAGCTGATGGGGAATTTTGTGCAGAGAAAGTAAAGGCAATTTGTGGCTCTCCAGCAGCAATAGAACAAAAAAGTCTCAGCAGGTTACCTGGATAAACACAAAAGACAGAGGACAGATGATCAAAAACCAAACACCTGAAGATCTCTCTTCCTTTCCTTCCCACAGTTATGTGTACGCGGGCTGGCGGTCTATGTAATTTCACCCATGGTAGCAGTATGCATTTGTATACATGACATTAGCACTGATCTTTACCTTAGCATAAGAACAATGGAGGATCAGCTGCAATTTCCAACCTAAATAATGCTTCCTTGTTTGACAAATAAAGGGGAATTTACTAAGACCAAAGCAGCCAGAATCTGGTGCAGCTGTGCAAAGAAACCAATCAGCTTCTAACTTCAGCTTCTTCAATTGAAGAGGAGCACCAGTCTCGCCTCAAAAAATTTAAAGTTAGCAACTACAAATCCTGACTCAAAGGCCCCTTTCAAACTGGGGCGGGAGCCATGGTGGTGGTTTAGCGGCGCTATACCATCAGATTTGCCGCGGGATTCGGCCGATAGCGGTGCGGTATTAACCCCCACTAGCGGCCGATAAAGGGTTAATACCGCCCGCAATCTGCAGAGGCGCATTGCAGGCGGTATTGCCGCGGTTTCCCATTGATTTAAATGGGAAGGAGCGGTATTCACGCCGCTCCTCTCACCGCTCCAAAGATGCTGCTGACAGGAGATTTTTTTCTCTCCTGCCAGCGCATCTCCTCAGTGTGAAAGCCCTCTGGCTTTCACATTAAGGTTGCTGGGCAGGAGTTTTTCAGGCGGTATAGCAGTGCTATTTTTAGCGCTGTACCGCCTGAAAAACTCCTCAGTGTGAAAGGGGTCTAAATATTTAAAAAATGACCTGTCCAGGAGTCCAGCGCTGTCCTCATCCGAGCCGATTCTTCAATCAGCTTTGAGTGCAGGCGCCAGCATCTTAACTGAGGCCTTGCAGTTTCTGAGGCCATGCTGCACTCTGTCAATGGTCCCGCAGTCTTCTGGGACCTGTGATGAGGGGGGGGGGGCTGTACTTCGCATCTACCTCTTTGTACTCTGCTCCATCTGTCAACCACTCGTCATATGAAGCTTTAGGCTGGGTTCACACCTATGCAAATTAAATGGGCATTTATCTTGAAATGAATCAGATAATTTGATTGATTATCATGAAATAAATTCTACGTTCCTCCCATTTTCATAATCTCCCATTCACATTGCCAGATGGCTGGGACTTTTATATACAGCTCATGTTACTTTAGATAACCCTATTCCTTCTGGTCTGGTATTCTATAGCTAGTTTTATGCCGCGTACACACGATTGGAAATTCCAACAAGAAAACTGTGGATTTTTTCTGTCCGAATGTTGGCTCAAACTTGTGTTGCATACACACGGTCTCACAAATCTTGTCGGAAATTCCGACCATCAAGAACGCGGTGACGTACAAGACCTACGACGAGCCGAGATCAATGAAGTTCAATAGACAGTTCGGCTCTTCTACTTGATTCTGAGCATGCATTTGTTTTTTGTGCATTGGAATTGCATACAGACGAGCTGGTTTTCCGTCGTAAAAATAGAGAACCTGCTTTCAATCTTTTGTTGGTCAAAAATTCCAACAGCAAAAGTCCGATGGAACGTACACACGGTCAGAATTTCCGACCAAAAGCTCACATCTCACTTTTCTTGTCGGAATTTCTGCTCGTGTGTACGCCGTATAAGTTTAGGGCTTAATAGCCTGCATAGGTTAGAACCAAGTATGGCATCTGACAGCACCTTCTAGTAGTTGGAATGTCGATTAAATATATGTAAGCGACTCTATACAAGACCAAATGGCCGTTGGGTCTTGTATAGAGTCGCTTACATATATTCAATAGACCTTCTGTCTGGATTTGTATAACTCACATGTCTTTTTAATCCATGAATGTTTTATCGTATCATACTATAATAAATCATTTTTACATATATACTCTGCTATTTCTAGTCACATTTAAAGTCCCAAGCAAAGGGGGTTATTGCCTTTTTTATGTTCTATACAGGGATGTGGTGACTAATAAAAGTGAACTCTCTTTGAATATTGGGTGTTTATTTTCTAGTAGTTGGTGGTCAGGTTGCATGACAGAGTAGAAACCACTATTGAGGGACTAAAGCACAGATTAAGTGATTTTGAGTTTCACTGCCACACCACAGTTCCTGCCGGTGAGAAGCTCCATTCCAGGCTGATTGGACAACAGTTGGAGGATCTCCCCATCACCGCTGATCTTGTCTTCAGGTCTTCAACAGAAAGACGGACGCCACATTGTGTTGACCCTCAAGGCCCCCTGCAACTGAACTACAATCTTCTAGACTGAGATCTCTCTATTAAAGCGGAGCTCCAGCCTTAATTAGACTTTAGATTAATATTCTTACTATTCATAATAAATGCAGAATCGCCTATTTTTATAAAAATCAACGTTACAATACCTTATTAAATAGCCAGGCTTCCGGTCTGCACCCCCTCGGGCTAAAGTCGGGTTTTCTCCAGCTTCCTGTGCCGCGCTGTGTCTGCTGGGAGCGTGTGTCAGAGCTCCCTAATTATAATATCTCTCTGTGTTAGCACAAACATCGCGCGACTTCGTATTGCAGGAAGTGACGTGGATGTAAACAAAGGAAAGGGCGGGCATTTGAAAATTCTCCATTACAGCACATGTCACAAGACAGCGATCACTGCTTCCGATTACAGGAAGCGGTGATCACTGTCATTGTCACTGGGCAGAGTGGGGAGATGCTTGTTTACATCAGCATCTCCCCGTTCTTCCTTACCGTAAGACGATCGCGGGGAACCCTTGCACCGCTGGCGCGCATCCACAATGCGCGATCTTAAAGGGGATGTATTTATACGTCTTTCTGCCTGTCTGTGCCATGCTGCCGACGTATATAGTCGTGCACTGGTCAGCAAGCAGTTAACTACTTGCTGACGGCCGTACGACTTTGTACAGCCGCAGCGCAGCCCTGAATCTCTAACAGGCCGTGTTTTTACGGCCGCCCCTTTCCTCGTTCCCCGCGCGTGCTCCCGAGCGCGCAGCGGGGAACTACTGTGCTGGCCGTGTCCCCTGGACACAGCCAAACACAGATCGTGGTAAATAGCCAATCACAGCGGCTATTAACATCGCGATCTGTGCGGCCAATGAGAGATGATCTCATATGTAAACATATGAGATCATCTCTCATTGCCGACTCTCCCCTCCTCACACAGACAGCGCGTGTGAGGAGAGAGAGAGAGAACTGTAAGTGACCAGCGCTAAAAACAAAAAAAAGTGACTAACCAGTGCCCCCAGGACTACCTGTGCCCCCCACAGTACCACAGTGCCCCTAGTACCACTGTGCCCACCAGTACCACCGTGCCCATCAGTACCACTGTGCCCATCAGTGCCCACCTGTGCCACCAGTACCACCGTGCCCATCAGTGCCCACCTGTGCCACCAGTACCACCTGTGCCCAGTGCCCATCTGCCACCTCAGAGCACATCTGCAATCAGTGCCCACCTGTGCCACCTCATCAGTGCCCACCTGTGCCACCTCATCAGTGCCCACCTCATCAGTGCCCACCTGTGCCGCAGTCAATCAGTGCACATCAGTACCCATCTCATCAGTACCCATCTCAGTGCCATCTGTGCCGCCTCATTAGTGCCATCTGTGCCGCCTCATTAGTGCCCACCTGTGTCCACCAGTACACAGGCCTCATCGGAGCACATCAGTACCCATCTTAGTGCCATCTGTGCCGCCTCAGTACCATCTGTGCCGCCTCAGTGCCATCTGTGCCGCCTCAGTGGAATCTGTGTGGGCATTTGTACTTTCCTGGCTTGTTAGGGTCTCAAGAAATGAGAGAGGCCTTCAGTACATCAGGTGTGATCAGATGTGATCATTTTTTATGATTTGCACCATAGCTTGTAGACTCTAAAACTTTCACACAGGCCAAAAAATTTCCAAAAACTTTGGGTTATTTTTATCAAAGACATGTAGCAGTATAAATTATGGCCAAAATTTATGAGGAAACATTAATAATTTGCAAAATGTTATCACAGAAACTAAGAAAAAAACGTATTTTTCACAAATTGTCGGTATTTTTTCATTAATAGCGCAAAAAATAAAAACCGCAGAGGTGATCAAATACCACCAAAAGAAAGCTCTGTTTGTGGGGAAAAAAGGACAAAAAAATCATTTGGGTACAGTGTTGCATGACTGAGTAATTGTCATTCAAAGTGTGAGAGTGCTGAAAGCTGAAAATTGGTCTGGTCAGGAGGGTGTTTAAGTGTCCAGTATGGAAGTGGTTAAAGGCAAAATACACATTTTTATTTTTGATTAATGGTCATATGATCACAGAGACATTTCATGAATATTTATATATTGTGGATAAGATGTTACTTGAATAAGCACGGGTGAATGCACTAATAGCAAATTTTTGTGGGTTAATGTATTTATATACATTGAAAAGTGTCACGTAGTGGGTGGATATTATTAAGTAGTAGAGCAGCACATGTTTTATTCATTTACCTATCCTGATAATGCCTGTTTATGCATTTGATGTATGTACTATAAAAATGTTTTCTCATATAAAGCTTGTATTATTTCTGTACTGGTATGCAGCTATATACTTTTGGTTAGTGTTATATGCTGGTTAAAGCAGAGTTCCGCCAATTTTTTTTTTTAAAGTCAGCATCTACAAATACTGCAGATGCTGACTTTTAAAATAAGGACACTTACCTGTCCTGGGCACCCGCGATGTCGGCACCCAAAGCTGATCCATTCCTCGGCCCCCGGGTACTGCCGCCACCATCTTTGGTAAGGGAATCAGGAAGTGAAGCCTTGCTGCTTCACTTCTTGGTTCCTTACTGCGCATTTGCGACTCGCGCTGTGAATGAATGAATGAATGAAAACTTATATAGCGCAGCACATGCGAAGTAAATCGCCTCTGGGCGCTTGTTGTTCCTGTCTCCTTTGAGATCAAAAGAGATGAGTCTTAATCTTTCTCCTGAAGACCAAGTAGTTCTCCTCCAGCCGAATGCTGGCTGGTAAGGCGTTTCATAGTCTGGGACCTTGGACAGCGAATCTTCTGTCCCCTTTGGACTTGTATCTGGCTTTCGGTATCTGAAGCCGATTTTGATTGGTGGATCGTAGAATACGATTGGGATTCTGAATTTTTAATTTTTCGCATAGATAATGGGGAGCATTCCCATGGATACATCTGTGCGTTAGACAGAGAGCTTTAAAGGTGATTCTATCTTTAACTGGTAGCCAGTGAAGGGATCTCAGTGAAGGCGAGATTGATTCCCAGGGTTTTTTCCCAGTCACAAGTCTGGCGGCCGTATTTTGAACGACTTGAAGACGAGCGATTTGGTACTTGGGGAGTCCGAGGTAAAGGGCATTTGCATAGTCCAGTCTGGAGTTTACAATTGCTCCCACCACGACCGCTACGTCTTTCTTGGGAATGAAAGGAATGAGTCTGCGTAGTAGGCGCAGCAGATGGTGAGATCCGCTTACTACTGACCCTATATGTGTGCGTTCATTGTCATGTCGGAGTCAAAGATGACCCCAAGACTTTTGACTTTGGCGCTAGGGGAGATGATTTTGCCCAGAATGGGCGGGGGGAACCAGGTTGTTGCTGGTTGATTCCTGCGCTTGGCGTGAAACAGAAGAAGTTCAGTTTTCGCTCCGTTGAGTTTGAGATAACTCTTTGTCATCCAGTCCTCTATCAAAGAGAGGCATGTCTCTAGATTGAGGTGGTGATCCTTTTTATTGCAAATGCGGAAGTACAGTTGCGTGTCGTCTGCATATGAGTGACATAGCAGTTTTTGGCTGCTGATGATTTCGAAAAGAGGACGCACATAGATGTTAAATAACATCAGCGACAGGGGAGATCCTTGCGGGACCCCGCACGATAATGTGCGTTGTTCAGAAGTGAAGGGTCCTAGCTTCACTATTTGCGATCGGTTATCCAAAAAAGAGGAGAACCAGAATAGATCGCTTTCTGCGACTTTGGCTATTTTAGCCAGCCGAGTCAATAACAGCTTGTGATCTACTGTATCAAAGGCTGCGCTTAGGTCCAGCAGAACCAGAAGAGAAGATTCTCCTTCGTCTGCGGCCTCGAGAACGTCGTCCCATATATTAAGCAATGCTGTTTCCGTCCCGTGTCCGGGACGGAATCCTGATTGAAATGGGTCGAGTAGGTTGTGGGTATCTAGATGCTGTTGCAGCTGCTGTACCACTGCTTTCTCCATTACCTTGGAGAGAACATTTAGGCCTGTTATGGGGCGCCAATTGAGTGGATCCTTCGGATCCAGGGTGGCTTTCTTCAAAATGGGTTGAATAAAGCCCTCCTTCAGCTGGGAGGGCATTATGCCCTCCCTGAAGGATTGGTTGATAAGCTGCGTGACAGGAGGTGCCAGGATGTCGGCGCATTCCTTCAGCAGTTTGGTGGGGATAATATCATTTGGCGCAGTGCTGTTGCGCAGAGTGCCGATGATATTTTTTGTGGTCTGAACGGAGATGGGTTCCAGCGAGAACTCACCTAACTGTGGTGAATTGCTGCCGGTGCTGTGTAAATGACTACGGAGGGGGCTAGGAGCGAAATTGTTTTGTTGAATGCTTTGCCGGATAGCCTCAATTTTGTTAATTAAGCAATCCGATAACTCATCGCAAAATTCTTGTGTATCCAAGTTGGGGGCTTCAAGACATCCTGGATTCATGGTCTGAGTGACCATCTTGAAGAGTTCGCGGGGGCGATTTAGGGCACCGTTGATAGCCTCAGAAAAATAGTTTTTCTTGGCTTCGAAGATTTGCTTGTAGTATTTTCTGGTTATTGCCTTGTAGATCGAGAGGTTCTCATCTGAAGAGTTTCTTTTCCAGGCTGCTTCTGCTCTTCTGCGCTCTTGCTTCAGTAACGCCAGCTGGTTGTTGAACCAGCTGGAGTTATTTTTCCTGATCTGGGTCTTTCGTTTCGGCGCTATCGAGTCAGCTGACTGCTATAGTGCTGTGTTTATGGCCTCCAGTGTTTCTTCTGTTAGGTGCGGCTGAATTGTGTTTATTTTATCCCCTAACGTGGCTTTGAAGAGTTCCGAGTGGAGCTTCTTCTGACATCTGGTCCAGTGAGTTGTCACTGGATTTGATGTTTTTGTTAAGGGGGGGAATTCAGAAATAATGAATTTAATTGCATGGTGATCAGTCCATGGCAATGGTTCATTTTCCAAGATTTTTATTTCCAGATCTTGTCTGAAAATAAGATCGAGCGTGTGACCTGAAGCATGTGTGGGCCCACATACTAGTTGCTGAAGGCCTAATCCTTCCAGGTGGTCGATACAGGCGTCGGCAACAGGGTCTTGTGCGGAGTTGGCCCAGAGATTGAAGTCCCCGAGCAGCAAAACATGTTTGCTGTTGAGGGTGTAAGTGGAGACAAACTCCGTTAATGATGATAGCAGCTGCAATTTTGGGCCAGAAGGCCTATAACAGAGAAGAATGTGGACGGTCTCCTTGGAATTTGTTTGCAATTGCAGAGTAAGGGTTTCCATGAATGGAAGAGGGTTTTGAAGGGCTGGTTTAGTGACCGCAAGGTGCGTCTTGTGGATCACCGCCAGTCCTCCTCCTCTTTGCCCTATTCTGTTTTCCGTTATGAGTATGGTAGTTTTCTGGCACCAGTTCTCCTAGAATGGTGTTACAGTCGGCTGTAAGCCAGCTCTCTGTTATAAAGAGGCAATCTAGATCGTGTTGTAGAATGAGGTCCCGGATTTCCAGTCGGTGTTTTACTGCCGATCTTGTATTGATCAAAGCACAAGATATGTGCTTAGGTTGGGGTGAATGGCTGAAATACCTGACGGTCGGTCGTTGATCGACTCTCTATATTCGCTCAATTTTTAGGGCTTTTTTGGTGATGGCTGGTAGTATTGCGGCGGATTGCCTCAAACTCCAAATGGATTCTGCAGAATATTGCTGATATGCCATGGTCGCCAAGCACCGGGAGGGGGGGGTGGGAGTTTCCGGGGCGATGGGGAGAGGAATTGGCTGATTCCTCTCTCCTGGCTTGGTCCAGAGGAAGGCAAAAAAAACCCTAGCGGTGCTGGGCCAATGTGCTCCGGTGGGGTAAAAAAATTCCTTCCTGACCCCTGTGAAAAGGCGATCGGATGAGCCCTGGATCAAGCGTCTGTTGTGTTGATATGAGCAGTGGCTGGGGGTGAGGGGTGTGCTTATTGTTTAGTATAGCAGGAGAGCTGCCTGATCAGGCAGCAGGATGCAGCCCGGAGCTGACAGCTCGAACGGATGGAGGTACAGTGGGGCACAAAAGGTAAGCCAGGGAAAGAGTGGCTGGCCTATTAGGGAAGGGGGGATTCCTGGAGGATTTGGGGGGATTACAGGGAGTGAGGGGCGCCGCGCCGGTAGGCCCCGGGTGAAGCCGCGGTCTTTCCTAGATCGCGGCCCTGCGAATCAGTGCAGGCCGGCGCGGGTGTCCAAAAAGAATGCCCTAGGAAGGCGGAATTGCGGCTGGAGGGTAGTAGGAGGGTGTCTCAGCTGGCGGTATGGGGGCATGGGGGGTGGAGGATAGGAGCAAGGGTGTGGGGAGAACCGCAGCGGTAGGCCGCGGGTGAAGCCGCGGTCTTTCCTAGATCGCGGCCCCGCGATTCAATGCAGGCTGGCGCGGGTGTGCTAAAAAAAAATTGCGATTGGCGATAATGGTATGGGGGCACAGGGGAAGGAGGATAGGGGCCGGGGAAAGCCGAGGGGGCATGAGATGTTTGCCACGGCTGTCCTGACAAGGACGGCCGTCTGCAATTTCCTACCTGGAACAAGGCAAGGGATTGAGGAAGGCCAGAGGGCCAGGGAGCTGATCCGCTGTGGTTCTCAGTGATGGAGGAGAAAGGCCAGGTTGGGGACGAGTAGTGCTGGGGCTGGAGCTGAAGCTAGCAGGGAGAGGCTGGGAGAAACCTAGCCTGCCTGACTACCTCCTACACCTGCCTGGAGCTATAGCACACACGTTCCTACTTCTAGGAGACGTGCGCCGTGTGGAGCTCCTGCTGCTAATCCGAGGCCTCACTGACTTCCACTGCGATCCCACTGGTCCCTGCTGTCTTCTGGGACCTGGGTGGCTCGGCTATCTATGCCCGGAAGTGGGAGAAAAATACCTGTATTAGACAGGTATCTGCTCCCCCTCCCCCTGAAAGGTTCCAAATGTGACACCAGAGGGGGGAGGGTTCCGAAATGCGGAAGTTCCATTTTTGGGCAGAACTCCGCTTTAAAGTAGTTCTTCTGCTCTCAATTACTTTCATTATGTAGCACTACCCCCGGAGGAGCTGCTGGTTTGTTTTGGGTGGCACATTTACCGCGTGGCTCTCCAAATTCCTAGGGGTGAATGGTGCATATATAGCAGAAGTAAAGGAATGTCCGCAACAGGTGTCTTTTGATGTGCTCTTCATTACCCAGCCGGGTAAAAAGAGTAAAACTTGTGGTGAGGAAGGTAGAGTTGAAAGAAGGAGAATAGCAAATTCAGGCGTAGCAATAGGGAAACAGTGCTGCTCCCACGTGTAACACTTTGTGATTGTCGAGACCCTATTGGATCGCTAGCCTCTCATTGGCTCTCCTCAGATGGACTCCCCACTGAACAGCTATACTGCTTGGGATCTTCAGAATTGGGAACCCAGTCAACCACTGGGCTCCTTGCCACGACTTAAATGCTCCCGCCCAACCTGGTCCCGGAACCAGGAACTCCACATGGCACACACGCCCCGGCCAGGTAGGCCATAAAGCCAGGGGCACCGTGGTGCAGACACCCTAAAGGTGGATGCCGCACTCCAAGAAGGACAACCCAGAACTAATGGCGTCTGACCCATAAATATCCTACCCCAGCATGCACAGCAAGGATCAACCCTCCTGATTGGCTGCTAGGGAAGAACACCCAAACCTTAACTCCACTGCTGCCATCTACTGAGGTGGGAAGAACATCCCAGCACAACAGAATGAGCCCACAGCACAGACAAGCTGAGACAGAGACCTAATTTGAACAAATCAACCAGATCAGAGTTTAATTACACTCTGATCTCCCTCTGAATTTAAATAGCACTGGTACTTTGAAGTAACCAGACGCTACAATTAGAATACTGATTCAATTTCCCAGAAAGGGAATCCCCTTTAACTTATTCCCACTGGTCGTACACATGTATGCGGCCTTTTGGCAGGTGGCATATATGTGGCCTAAATGTAAACAATTCTGCGCTGAGAGCATGCACCGTACATGCTCCCGGCACAGTTACTGGCGGAAACCAGAAAGCTCCTGATGCTTATTTGCGATCGGGAGCTTTCCGATCATGTAACTGCCAATCACAGTGGTCGCAAGACCAGGGTGTCCACCTTCACCTCACCTTAACCACTACACTACCGGCCGCCGTCAATTGTCGGCGACACGATAGTCCTATTGTTCTCACAGGACGACATATGACGTCCTCGTCTTTTACAGCCACTAGGGTGCATGCGCGTGCTGGGCAGTCGCTGCTGGGCACCCACGTTTGCCCAGTGACAGAGCAAGGACGTGGATCTCTGTGTGTAAACACAGAGATCCACGTCCTTTCAGGTAGAGGAGACCGATGCTGTGTCCCTTGTACATAGGGACACAGATCAGTCACCTCCCTCAGTCAGTCCCCTCCCCCCACAGTAAATATCACTCCCAGGGTACACATTTAACCCCTTCCTCACCCCGTAGTGTTAACCCCTTCCCTGCCAGTCACATTTATACAGTAATCAGTGCATATTTATAGCACTGTTCACTGTATAAATGTGAATGGTCCCAAAAATGTGTCAAAAGTGTCCGCCATAATGTCGCAGTCCCAATAAAAATCGCAGATCGCCGACATTACTAGTAAAAAAAATCATAAAAAAAAAATCATAATTATGTCCACTGTTTTGTAGGCGCTCTAACTGTTGCGCAAACCAGTCACTATACGCTTATTGCGATTTTACCAAAAATAGGTAGAAGAATACGTATCGGCCTAAACTGAGAAAAAAAATTGTTTTATTTATAATAGCAAAAAGTAAAAAAATATTGTGTTTTTTTTTTCAAAATTGTCGCTCTTTTTTTGTTTATAGCACAAAAAATCAAAAACGCAGAGGTGATCAAATACTACCAAAAGAAAGCTCTATTTGTGGGGAAAAAAGGAAGCCGATTTTGTTTAGGAGCCTTTTTGCACGACCGCGCAATTGTCAGTTAAAGCGACGCAGTGCCGGAAGCTAAAAATGTTGCCTGGGCAGGAGAAATATGTGCCCAGTAAGCAAGTGGTTAATGGACCATGAACCGGTTCTCAGGAAACGGTTAATCATAGGGGACGTGTCCTGGGTGGAGGCACTGCCAATGTTATTATCAAACCCACTCTTCCACGTAGCGAAGGTTCTGATTTTCTTATTTAACTACAGGTTTAGAATAATATAGTGTTTGGGAGGGCCATTTCTTATAACCCCCCCTGAAAGAGGGCTACACAAACAATAGTTATATTTGACAATACTATAAAAGCTTACTTGAAACATCTCCTTTTCATGTTGTGAGTGCTGCCTGTCTGCTAGCCATCTCTTTCTTTAACTTCCTGGATTACATGCATAGGATTTCATATCCCATGGTAACTTGCTGCCTACAAGCAGCAATTCTTGTACTGACTCCACCTTCTGAAACTCCTCCTCTGTAGCTCATTGGGCAGGCTCTTTTAAATGTGTGACACAGCGGTGCCTACTCACAGGGCATAGTGAATATGAGTCACAATTCAAGGAAGTAAATGTGTGTGTATCTTCACAAAGTACGTTTAAAAAACTTCAAGATAGTTCAGATTCACCGCTTGGCGACCAGGCTGTAGCCATCAATCGTCTAGTTCTGGCATGCCATCATACGACAGCGCACTATGAGCGCACTGATGATCACATATTGAGGCTGTTTACCATATGATCAGCTGTATGCACTCATACCTGATCACAGATGGCAACAGAAGCGGTTATTAGCACTCCTTTCCCCATGCTGACAAAATGAGGAGAGGAGAAGAGAGCCAAGAACTGACTCCTCTAAAAGGGACATGCACACTGATAATCAAGCCACTGATTACCAGTGGCCTGATTATCAGTGCAGTCCAAACATAAGGTGCAGTCCAAAAATAAGGCCACGTAGGCGAGTGCGCTGATTGGTCAGAGGGGCAGTCAATCAGCTGGTCCGGCGGAAGCGATGTCCACTGGCCACCCGTGATCGCTTCCCACAGAGATAGAACAGTGGTCTGCCGATGTAAACAGAGATGTCAGAGATGAACAGAGTGATCTTATGTTCCTGCTAACCAGGAACACAGATCACTCTGTTCATCTAGTGAATCCACCCCCCACACAGTTAGCAAGCACCCTCTAGGGACACAGTTAACCCTTTAATTGCCCCTGATGTTAACTCCTTCCCAACCAATGTCATTAGTACAGTTACAGTGCATATTTTTTAGCACTGTTTACTGTATTAGTGTCACTGGTCCCCAAAAACTGTCAGGTAGGTGTCCGATCTGTCCGCCGCAATGTTTCAGTCCCGCTAAAAATCGCTGATTACCGCCATTACTAGTAAAAAATTTATAAATAAACAAAAATGCCATAAATTAATCGCCTATTTTGTAGACGTGATAACTTTTGTGCAAACCAATCAATATACGCTTATTGGGATTTTTTTTTCCAAAAATATATAGTAAATTACAAATTGGCCTTTATTGATAAAGATTTTTTCTTATAGCAGAAAGTTAAAAATATTACTTTTTTTTTCAAAATTGTCACTCTTTTTTTGTTTGTATCGCAAATAGCAAATAGCACCAAAAGAAAGCTCTATTTGTGGGGAAAAATTATACATTTTATTTGGGGTACAGTGTCGCACAACCGCACAGTTGTCTGTCAGTCAAAGTAATGCAGAGCTGTATTGCAAAAAAATGGCCTGATCATAAAGGGAGGGGGGGTAAAACTTTCTGGAGTTGAAGTGGTTAAGTTTAAACAAGACTAAAAGTGCAGCATTTTTTATTTATTTTTTCATAAATAATGGCATACATGTATTTTGAGATTTTTCACATTCATTCAATTTTGTACTCAAATTATGGATTTAGGACTGTTGTGGGCGGACTTTAAAAGGTACCAAAAGGAATTCAACTTAATTTGAAAATATAAATGTATTATTACATATTATAAAAAATAACAAAATTCCATATTAAAAACATACAGATTTGACTCTCTAAGGGAGTCGCACAATTTGAAACAATTCCCTAATGATTCATATAGGACAATATAAGTCTATGTTTCGCTTGTCGCTTCCTCAGGACTTATTGTCACATATCAAAGAAGGGGGAATCTGTATAAAGAGAAAAATAATGATCAAATGCATGTAAGGATAGTGGGTATACATAGGTGTTTAGAGGTAAAAGGTCATGTATGATGGAAAAATGCGTATATATAGGAAACCACCTACTGAAATTGGCAGAAAACCTTCCAGGACTTCCAGGACCTACCAGAAACTGCCCCTTCCAGGACAAGATATAAACACTATTCCTCCAGACAGAGAAAATAAACCAAGAAAAATGTATATTAAAAATGTATTCCCTCAAAAAAAAGGGGGGGGGTATGCACATATCACAAGAAAATGTCTTGTCAGGTATTTATTACTTACTCAGCAGTAATATAAGTTATCACTTGGATAGGTATCCTTAAATATCAGCAAAGAATAGACTGAGGACAGTAGTCCAATAATTACTGTAAAACAGAAAAATAAATAATAAAATCAATATACATCCTTGCATCAAAGGTAGTATCTAATTTAGCAACAAGGCACAGAAAAAGGAGACCTTAATAGGGGAATATACCTTTAGATGTCTGTAGCAATTATATAACCAGGTGGTGATGCAGGAAAATCCAAATGTAGCAATCAATTAATAGAGATATAAAACACAATACTATAGTATTCCATTTAAAAAACGCATGTAGCTTACACCACAGCTTACCAGGGACATACAAGTCAGCATTTAGTGGAATCCAGTGTTGATCATTATTGGAACGTTGGAACGTAGGGATGAGCCGAAAACCCCCCCGTTCGGTTCGCACCAGAACCTTCGAACGGACCGATCGTGCGCTCGAACATTTAGAACCCCATTGACGTCTATGGGACTCGAACGTTCAAATTCAGTGCTAATTTTAAAGCCTAATATGCAAGTTATTGTCGTAAAACGTCTTTGAGAACCCGGGTCTTGCTCCAGGGAACATGTATCAATTGAAAAAAATAGATACCCAACATGTCACACTTTAAAATTGCGCACACTCATGGAATGGCGCCAAACTTCGCTTCTTCAAAATCCCCACAGGCGACCCTTTAATTACTTTTATTAGTTACATGTTTTTAGTTACGGAGGAGGTCTTGGGCCAAAATGATTGCTCTCGCTCTAACGTTCGCAGCGATACCTCACATGTGTAGCTTGAACACCGTTTTCATATGTGGGCGGGACTTACGTATGCGTTCGCTTCTGCATGCGAGCACACGGGGACAGGGGTGCTTTAAAAAATGGGTATTGCAGAGTATTTGGGTATTGCAGAGTATTGGGGTATTGCAGAGTATTGCGCAGGGTATTGCAGAGTATTGCGCAGGGTATTGCAGAGTATTGCGCAGGGTATTGCAGAGTGTTGGGGTATTGGAGAGTATTGTGCAGGGTATTGGGGTATTGCAGAGTATTGGGGTATTGCAGAGTATTGCGCAGGGTATTGAGGTATTGCAGAGTATTGCGCAGGGTATTGGGGTATTGCAGAGTATTGTGCATGGTATTGCAGAGTATTGGGGTATTGCAGAGTATTGCGCAGGGTAATGGGGTATTGCAGAGTACTGGGGTATTGCAGCGTATTGTGCAGGGTACTGGGGTATTGCAGAGTACTGGGGTATTGCAGAGTATTGTGCAGGGTACTGGGGTATTGCAGAGTACTGGGGTATTGCAGAGTATTGTGCAGGGTACTGGGGTATTGCAGAGTACTGGGGTGTTGCAGAGTATTGTGCAGGGTACTGGGGTATTGCAGAGTACTGGGGTATTGCAGAGTACTGGGGCAGGGATGGCTGAGCTGGGATGGATGGATGAATCTGTGACTGCAGTTGTCACAGGTCCAGCCACAGCGCTGCTGCTGCCACCCGCTCCCCCCCCCTCTCCTCTCAAAACTGGGGTATTGCAGAGTACTGGGGTATTGCAGAGTATTGCACAGGGTATTGCAGAGTATTGCGGTATTGCAGAGTATTGCGCAGGGTATTGGGGTATTGCAGAGTATTGCGCAGGGTATTGGGGTATTGCAGAGTATTGCGCATGGTATTGGGGTATTGCAGAGTATTGCGCAGGGTATTGCAGAGTATTGGGGTATTACAGAGTATTGCGCAGGGTATTGGGGTATTGCAGAGTATTGCGCAGGGTAATGGGGTATTGCAGAGTACTGGGGCATTGCAGAGTATTGTGCAGGGTACTGGGGTATTGCAGAGTACTGGGGCAGGGATGGCTGAGCTGGGATGGATGGATGGATGGATCTATGACTGCAGTTGTCACAGGTCCAGCCACAGCGCTGCTGCTGCCACCCGCTCCCCCCCCTCTCCTCTCACACTGGGGTATTGAAGAGTACTGGGGTATTGCAGAGTATTGTGCAGGGTACTGGGGTATTGCAGAGTACTGGGGTATTGCAGAGTACTGGGGCAGGGATGGCTGAGCTAGGATGGATGGATGGATCTGTGACTGCAGTTGTCACAGGTCCAGCCACAGCGCTGCTGCTGCCACCCCCCCCCCCCCCCCTCCTCTCACACTGTACCGAATGGTACAGAGAGGAGAGGGAGGAACCAGCATCATCAAATGACTCCTCAGGAGCAGTGATTTTAATGATGCCTAAATTAACCACTTGACCACTGGGCACTTAAACACCCTTAATAACCAGACCAATTTTTAGCTTTCGGTGCTCTCACATTTTGAATGACACACAAAATAGAGATTTCTTTTGGTGGCATTTGATCACCTCTGCGGCTTTTATTTTTTTTGCTATCAATGAAAAAAGAACGAAAATTTTGTAAAAAAAAAAAATTTTTGTTCATTTCTATTATAAAATTTTGCAAAAAAGTTATTTTCCTTCATAAATTTGGCCTAAAATGTATACTGCTACATATCTTTGATAAAAAAAAAAAAAAATTGGGATATTATTTAGTCTGGGTGAAAGTTATAGGGTCTGAAAGCTATGGTACCAATTACTGAAAATTGATCACATCTGATGTACTGACAGCGTCTCTCATTTCTTGAGACCCTAACATGCCAGAAAAGTACAAATACCCCCCAAATGACCCCTTTTTGGAAAGAAGACATTCCAAGGTATTTAGAAAGAGGCATTGTGAGTTTTTTGAAGTTGTCATTTTTTTCCCACAATTCTTTGCAAAATCAAGATTTTTTTTATTTTACATTTTTTTTCACAAAATGTTTACATTAGCAGGTTATTTCTCACACACAGCATATGCATATCACAAATTACACCCCAAAACACATTCTGCTATTCCTCCCGAGTATGGCGATACCCCATGTGTGAGACTTTTACACAGCGTGGCCACATACAGAGGCCCAACATGCAGGGAGCACCATCAGGCATTCTGGAACACCCAGACCAATTCTGACATTCCTCTCCTACATGGAAAAATTATCATTTATTTGCTAGAAAATTACATAGAACCCCAAAACATTATATATGCTTTTTTAGCAAAGACCCTAGAGAATACAATGGCGGTCATTGCAACTTTTTATCGCGCATGGTATTTGCACAGCAATTTGTCGAACACGTTTTTTTTTGGAAATAAAACAGTTTTGTGCTTTTAAAAAAAATAATTAAAGTTAGCCCAATGTTTTTGCATAATGTGAAAGATGAAGTTACGCCGAGTAAATACCCAACATGTCACCCTTCAAAATTGCACACGCTTGTGGAAAGGCACCAAACTTCGCTACTTAAAAATCCCCATAGGTGACGCTTTAAATATTTTTACTGGTTACATGTTTTTAATTACAGAGGGCCAAAATGATTGCTCTCGATCTAACGTTTGCAGAGATACCTCACACGTGTGGTTTGAACACTATTTTCATATGTGGGCAGGACTTGCGTATGCGTTCGCTTCTGCATGCGAGCTCACGGGGACAGGGGCGCTTTAAAAAAAATATATATTTTATTGTTCATTTTACTTTATTTATTTTAGTTTGACACGTTTTTCCGCAAAAAAATAAAAAATGTTGATCACTTTTATTCCTATTACGAGGAATGTTAACATCCCTTGTAATAGGAATATGACATGACAGGTCCTCTTCAGTGAGATATGGGATCAATAAGACCATCGGTATAAGCAGGAGGGGGGCATATTGTGGGGTATTGCAGAGTGTGCAGAGTATTGCCCAGAGTATTGCAGAGTATTGCCCAGTGTATTTGCAGAGTATTGCCCAGAGTATTTGCAGAGTATTGCCCAGAGTATTTGCAGAGTATTAGCAGAGTATTGCCCAGAGTATTAGCAGAGTATTGCCCAGAGTATTTGCAAAGTATTGCCCAGAGTGTATGCAAAGTATTGCCCAGAGTATTTGCAGAGTATTGCCCAGAGTATTTGCAGAGTATTAGCAGAGTATTGCCCAGAGTATTTGCAAAGTATTGCCCAGAGTGTATGCAAAGTATTGCCCAGAGTATTTGCAGAGTATTGCCCAGAGTATTTGCAGAGTATTAGCAGAGTATTGCCCAGAGTATTAGCAGAGTATTGCCCAGAGTATTTGCAAAGTATTGCCCAGAGTATTTGCAAAGTATTGCCCAGAGTATTTGCAAAGTATTGCCCAGAGTATTGCCCAGAGTATTTGCAGAGTATTGCTCAGAGTATTTGCAGAGTACTGCCCAGAGTGTATGCAGAGTATTGCCCAGAGTATTGCCCAGAGTATTTGCAGAGTATTGCTCAGAGTATTTGCAGAGTACTGCCCAGAGTGTATGCAGAGTATTGCCCAGAGTATTTGCAGAGTATTGCTCAGAGTATTTGCAGAGTACTGCCCAGAGTGTATGCAGAGTATTGCCCAGAGTATTGCCCAGAGTATTGCCCAGAATATTGCCCAGAGTATTTGCCCAGAGTTTGCAGAGTATTGGCCCCCGTACAGTATGCCCAGAGTATTGGCCCCAGGGATGGCTGAGCATGGAGGGATGGATGGGTGGATCTGGGACTACATTTGTCACAGATCCAGCCCACAGCACTGCCGCTGACATCCGCTCCATCCCCTCTCCTCTCACACTGTACCGATCGGTACAGAGAGGGGAGGGAGGAACCGGCGTCATTACATGACGCCAGTTTGTTTACAAGTGATCGCTCCGTCATTAGACAGAGTGATCACGTGGTAACCGCCGCTATCAGCAATGATTTTCCGTGATCCATGATGCGCCGGGTCCTCAGGACCCGGCGGTCACGGACACTTCCGTGTGCGCACCCCAGGGGGCGCACGGGAGCACAAATCTGGGAGGCCATTAATTAACGGCCTCCCAGAGTTAAGCAACTGCTCTGTAGACGTACTTTGTCTATAGGGCGGTTGTAAAGTGGTTAAAAAAATGAAAAATTCCTTTAAATATTGTACCTGCTGGGTGTCTATAATATGCCTGTGAAAACGTCTTTAACTGGTTGCCAACCAGCCGCCGCAGTTCTACGGCGGCAGGTCAGCTCCCCTGCGCGAGAGCCCGTAGCTCTACGTCGGCTCTCTAAGCGGCCACTAGGGGCGCCCCCGAGTTCCCCCACTCGCCCCGCGATTGCTCGGTACAGAGCAAGGACCGGGAGCTGTGTGTGTAAACACACGGCTCCCAGTCCTGTCAGGGGAGAAATGCTGATCTTCTGTTCATACAATGTATGAACAGAATATCAGTGATTTGCCCTTGTGAGGCCACCCCCCATACAGTTAGAACCCACCCAGGAACATAATTAACCCCTTCCCTGCCCCCTAGTGTTAACCCCTCCACTGTCAGTGGCATTTTTATAGTAATCCAATGCATTTTTATAGCACTGATCTCTATAAAAATGCCAATGGTCCCAAAAAATTTGTCAAAAGTGTCCGAAGTGTCCGTCATAATGTCGCAGTACCGAAAAAAAAACGCTGATTGCCGCCATTACTAGTAAAAAAAAAAATATTAATAAAAATGCCATAAAACTACCCCCTATTTTGTAAACGCTATAACTTTTGCGCAAACCAATCAATAAATGCTTATTGTGATTTTTTTTTGTACGAAAAATATGTAGAAGAATACGTATCGGCCTAAACTGAGGAAAAAATTTTTTTTTTATATATTTTTGGGGGATATTTATTATAGCAAAAAGTAAAAAATATTGTTTTTTTTTCAAAATAGTCGCCCTATTTTTGTTTATAGAGCAAAAAATAAAAACCGCAGAGGTGATCAAATACCACCAAAAGAAAGCTCTATTTGTGGGCAAAAAAGGGCGCCAATTTTGTTTGGGAGCAACGTCGCACGACCGCGCAATTGTTAGTTAAAGCGATGCAGTGCCGAATCGCAAAAAGTGCTCTGGTCATTTGGCAGCAATATGGTCCGGGAGATAAGTGGTTAAATAGCACAATCACCTGTCTGACAGTAAATTAGGAAGAACTGATCTAGCTAAACTATACAGTGTATAAATTTCTCTGTACTGACGGCGCTGTGATTGGCCAAGCATGCGGGTCATAGTGCATGCTTGGCCAATCATAAGCCAGCAATGACGCAGTGAATTATGGGCCGTGGTTCGTCACTCGAATTTGGCGCGAACGACTCGTTTTTTTCGTATTTCGACAAACGGTCGAACATACGATGTTCGAGTCGAACATGAGTTCGACTCGAATACGAAGCACATCCCTATTGGAAAGATTAAATCACAAAATGGCTAATCTGAAAGTATAAATTGAAACAACTGCATCAGCTATCAACTGGAAAGTCTAAGCCTAAAAATGCAACATATTACCACCAAACAGTTGCTGGAAAAAACGTATAACACAGCAATACAGTCCTGTCATGTGTCATCCAGATAGTTTGCCACCGCTGATACTATTAGCCAAATAGAGGACATAAATAGAGCCAAAAATTAGCATCAGAGAAGCTGATTCTGATGCTGCCGCAGCTGGAGGGCGCTATGCTTCTAGTAATTACGTCCCTTCCATATGAAAGCCGTACGGGGATGGCGCATTCGCAGTGGAGCCGTACGGACCTTGCACATGTGCAGTAAGCCCGTACGGACATCGCGCATGCGCAGTATGGAGAAAAACAGTGCAAAATCGTCACTTAGAATCCACAGGCTGAAGGCAAAGCATCAGGTTACAATCACCACCCTATAAAAAGATATATTAATAATACAATTCTTTACCAAAAGGCAAAACCAAAAATAGCTAACTTGGTATCCAGCCCTGATGAAAATGAAGATATGGACCAACCCAGAAGAGGGCTTTTAAGAATTGGCAACATCCACAGAAATTAGTAGTATCAAGAAATCAAAATATAAATATAAACAAAATAATATAGTATCTCTGGAGGAACAATATTCTCTCGTAAATATACCCTTGGCCCTCTCTATTTTCAATTTTGTACTCACTTTTATTAAAATACTTTGGTGCTCTGGTGGGGAGAGGGGCTTCCATGGAGGAGCAATGGAGATGAGCGGGATCCAGGATTGCACTGTCTGCAGGCAGCATTACATGACAATGACACACAGCCACTGCTTCATCCTGTGTTCACGCAGCGCTGTAGTGTGGAGAAGATGGAGGGAGGAGGTGGGTGGACTGGAGCCATCACTCTCACTAGGTGCGGAGAAGGAAGAAGTCTCCGCTCTGAATGCTGGGGCTCTCCTCCTCCTCAGCAACGGCTCTGACGTGTTTGACGTGACTTGTTGCTAGACACCAGGCGGCACAGGCGATAGCAACCAATGCAGCGAACTGTAGAGGCCAAGCCAGCGGCGCAGCTCCACTCACCTCCTTCCTTCATCTTCTCCAGGCTCAGCGATGTGAACACCACAACAGGGTCTCTCTCGAGGCGCCGCTGATGATACTGATGTGAGAGAGACTCGGGACTGAAGTCAGTCAGTAGTATTTTTTGGGGTGGGAGCAATTGCCCGTTGCCCCCTGGATCCGCCCCTGCCAGTGCTGTCAATCAGTGCTGTCAATCAGTGTGCATCAGTGCCTCCTCATCAGTGTTACCCATCAGCGCCACCTACCAGTGCTCATCAGTGCTGCCTACCAGTGCCCATCAGTGCACCTATAAGTGCCTATCAGTGCTGCCTATCATTGCCCATCAGTGCCACCTATCAGTGACTCCTATCAGTGCCACCTATCAATGCCCATCAGTGCAGTCTCATCAGTGTCAATCACTGCTGCCTATTAGTGCTCATCAATGTTTATCAGTGCTGCCTTATCAGTGCAGCCTCATCAGCACACATGAATGAAGGAGAAAAATTTCCTGTTTAAAAAATGTTATAACAAACTATGAAAAAGTAATTTTGTTATTTAGTTTTTGTTTTTGTTTTTTTAAGTCTTTATTCCTTTATTTAGCAAAAAAAAAAAAACAGTGGTTAACCACTTCCATACCAGGCACTTACGCACCTTCCCGCCCAAGCCAATTTTCAGCTTTCAGCACTGTCGCAATTTGAATGACAATTGCGCGGTCATGCTACACTGCACCCAAACAAAATTGGCGTCCTTTTTTCCCCACAAATAGAGCTTTCTTTTGGTGGTATTTGATCACCTCTGCGTTTTTTTTTTTTGTGTGCAACAACTAAAAATAGAGCGAAGATTTTGAAAAAAAAATAAAGTTTTTATTTTTTTCTGTTAATTTTTTTGTAAATGAGTATGTTTTCTCTTTCAATTATGGGCACTGATATGGTGGCACTGATGGGCACCGATGAGGTGGCACTGATGGGCACCGATGAGGTAGTTCTGATGGGCACCGATTAGGTAGCACTGATGGGCACTGATAGGCGGCGCTGGTATTGGGCACTGATGGGCACTCATGGGCGGCACTGATGGGCACTCATGGGCGGCACTGATGGGCACTCATGGGCGGCACTGATGGGCACTCATAGGCGGCACAGGTGGGCACTCATAGGCGGCACAGGTGGGCACTCATAGGCGGCACAGGTGGGCACTGATAGGCGGCACAGGTGGGCACTGATAGGCGGCACAGGTGGGCACTGATAGGCGGCACAGGTGGGCACTGATAGGTGGCACAGGTGGGCACTGATAGGTGGCACAGGTGGGCACTGATAGGTGGGCACTGGGCATGGATTGGCACTGTGGGGTGGCACTGACAGACACTGGGGTGGCACTGATGATCACTGAGGGGTGGCACTGATGGATCAATGTTGCCAATCAGTGCCCATGTGTGGGCACTGATTGGCATCATTTTTTTTTACTGCCCCCCCTTTTTTTTTTGTCATTTTATTTTTTTGTCATTTTTTTTTTTTTTTTTTTTGTCATTTTATTTGTATTTTTTTTTTGTATTTTTTTTTATTACCCTGGTGGTCTAGTGTGGCGATCCGAGGGGGGGCTGCGCTGATAAACAATCAGCGCGAACCCCCCCTGTCAGGAGAGCCGCTGATCGGCTCTCCTCTACATGCGTCTGTCAGACGCGAGTGAGGAAGAGCCGTCGGCGGCTCTTCCTGTTTACATCGTGATCAGCCGTGATTGGACACGGCTGATCACGTGGTAACGAGGCTCCGCCGGAGACTCGTTACCGAGATCGGAGGTGCAGGGTGTCTGACTGACACCCCGCATCACCGATCGCCGCGCTGCGCGCCCGCACGGGCGCGTGCGGCATGAAATCGTGCTAGACGTTTGAGAACGTCTAGTCACGATTTCATAACCACTTCCCTGCCGTAAATCGGCTATTGGCCGGGCGGGAAGTGGTTAATAAATACCACGAAAAGAAACTCTATGGGCCAGATTCAGGTATTTGGGGGCGAATCTTTAATCTGGAGTAACGTTTCTCATTTACGTTACTCCGCCGTAACGTTAGGAGCAAGTACTGTTATTCACAAAGCACTTGCTCCTAAAGTTGCGGCGGCGTAGCGAAAATGAGCCGGCGGAATTCAAATTGGGCAGGTAGGGGGCGTGTATTATGTTAACTATGCGCGATCCCGCGGCGAACGTACGTCGACTGTCAGTGCGCATGCTCCAAATTCTTTCAGGGAACCTCAATGACGTCAATCCCCATTCACGGACGTTTTACGCAAACGACGCAATTTTTTTTTTTTCGACGCGATGACGACGGCCATACTTAACATAGGATACTCCACTAGGTGGCTGCTTTATCTTTGCGCCGCGTATCTCTTACAGAAACGTCGGAAAGTCACTGCGTCGCGCCGAATACGATCGTGAATTTCCGATTCCCGCTGATTAACATATTCTCGGCGTTAATCAGCGGGAACGCCCCGCGCGCCATTTTTAAAATTGAAGTTACGATACGACGGCGAAATACAATTACGCCGCTCGTATAGTAACTCCAACCCGGCGTTTCTTGTTTTCTGATACTGAAAACAGAAACGCCGGCTCAAAGTGAGAGTTAGGCTGGAGTATCACTGATACTCCAGCCTAACTCTACCTGAATCTGGCCCAATTTGTATAAACAAAAAATATATATAAAAAAATTGTTTGGGTACAGTGTTGCATGACCGCGCAATTGTCATTTAAATTGTGACAACGCTGAAAGCTGAAAACTGGCCCGGGTACGTAGGCTAGAAATAACTGAAATACAATTTTCAATCAAATATATGATTTTACATTCTGACCATAGATATGCTTTAAATATACTTTCCAAAGGTTTAATTTCCACCTTCTATTGTATTTGTACTTTTCTGTGGTTCTATTTCTGAACATCTGGTGACAGAAGCAATATGCAGTGACAAATGTATGGTGTGCCTTATTTTTATGCCAGCACTGCCCTCTGCTGGAATTCTTTATTACTAGCACGTAAGAAAGTAAAAGTTAATTTGGTTACTTTTCTGACACATTAGAAAATATGAAAGTAACTGGTATTTCAAAATGTTTACATTGTAAAAAGGTATAAGCTATAAATTGCAAAAACGGAAGAAAACAAAACAACAAAAAAGGTTCTGTGTGTAGCAAGGTCCCACACCTCCTTGGAGAACCTCCAGGGCCAGGGATAGCTGACATCCTTCTGTGTGTGGTGGGTTGTGAGGCATAGTGGGTGCAGAGTAGTTAAAGTTATTGGGCACCAGACACTTCTTAAGAAAGTTTATTTCTCTTAACAATCTTTTTGGGGGAAAGAGGATTAGGGCCAGGACACCCTTAGATAGTTGCAAGATTAATTGTCAGACTCTGAGACTTCAGCCATGCAGGGAAAGGCATCCAGCAAGACACCACATCTACATGTGTAGGAATGCTGTCTAATATGGCAACAGTCTTTAACAGTTCCTAAAACAAAGCGGAACAGTTCCTTCACTTTCACTGCAATCACTCCTTGTAGTTCTTCAGCACACTGAGCTCCCGGTCTGTCATTAGACCCACCGTCTGATTCACTGTCACTGAATCCCTTGAGCTCCTCCAATCTTCACCGTGTTATCTTCAAGCTTCTCTGCTGGGTCCCTAGCTTGGCACTCTAGATGCCTCTCAAGCTTCACCCCCACTGACCTGCTCAGTCCCTGACTTGACAGACAAGGCTGCTCTGCAAGCATCACCTCCGCTGGCTGGGTCTCTGGCTTGATTCCCACTGAAGTTTCCAGATTCTTTAACGTCCCTGGTTGGTGAGAATGCTGCTCCAGTACTTGCTTCAGTTACACACTGTGGTCCCTGGTTATAAAGCAGATAGTCCCTTACTGGCGACAGCTTCCCCTCTACCTCTAACCACGAAAGATTCTCCGGCCGGCAGAACCTTCACTTCTAGTTGGACTACAAGCCGCAATTCCAATCCTGCGCTGCTCTCTTGCTTCTGGATAGGCCCTCCGGCAGCCTAGCAGCCAGATATGCCCAGGATAGGTCAAATTTCTGGGCAATACAACACACGTCCACCCAGACAGCCTTCCAGGTGGCACAAAACATAGTTTACCTGACTCCAGCTGAATGTATATGCTCTCCCAGAAGGCCAAGGGATTCAAGAAAAACCCCTGTCCATTGGTTGAGATAACCCACATACTCATAACCTGACCTTGAGTTGCCCTTCTCATATCTAGTACCACCAAGTACCTAGCCACCTAGTGGTAGAAGAGAAAAGTGCAACAAGGCCAAACTTGAGGAAAAATCAATAGATCAGTTTGACAGTGAACACCTCCAACTGTCTTAGCCGCCGTACACACGGCCGAGGTTCTCGCTGAAAACCAGCGAGAACCTCGCTGGAATGCACATTCCAGTGAGGACCTCGGCCGTGTGTACGGTCTCGGCGAGCTTCCCGTCGGGAAGCCCGTCGAGCCGAAATAGAGAGCACGCTCTCTATTTCCTCGACGGCCCGCCCGGAAGAATGGCTGGTTGCCATTCCCAACGGGCGGGTCGCCGATTTCGACGGCCGGCAGGGAACCTCGACGGGCGGAACGATGTGTTCTGCCCGTCGAGATTCCCTGCCGTGTGTACGCGGCCTGAGACAATTGGTGTTTACCCTATAGAGCATGAGAACAAGAAAGGAACTGGAAGCATCACTTGGCTTGACTTTTACCCCCTGGCTTGGACTGCTATGACTTATCATGCGATTTGCGACACATTAACCACTTAACCCCCGGACCATATTGCTGGTCAAAAACCAGAGCACTTTTTGCGATTCGGCACTGCGTCGATTTAACTGACAATTGCACGGTCATGCAACGTGGCTCCCAAACAAAATTGGCGTCCTTTTTTCCCCACAAATAGAGTTTTCTTTTGGTGGTATTTCATCACCTCTGCGGTTTTTAGTTTTTGCGCTATAAACAAAAATAGAGCGACAATTTTGAAAAAAAAAAATATTTTTTACTTTTTGCTATAATAAATATCCCCCAAAAATATATAAAAAAAAATATTTGTTTTTCCTCAGTTTAGACCGATACGTACTCTTCTACATATTATATCGCAATAAGCGTTTATTGATTGGTTTGCGCAAAAGTTATAGGGTTTACAAAATAGGGGGTATTTTTATGGCAACGATCAGCGATTTTTTTCGGTACTGCGACATTATGGCGGACACTTCGGACACTTTTGACACATTTTTGGGACCATTGGCATTTTCATAGCGATCAGTGCTATAAAAATGCATTGGATTACTATAAAAATGCCACTGGCAGTGAAGGCGTTAATACTACGGGGCAGGGAAGGGGTTAAGTATTTTCCTGGGTGTGTTCTAACTGAAGGGGGGGTGGACTGACATGGGGAAATTACTAATATTCTGTTCATACATTGTATAAACAGAAGATCAGCATTTCTCTATGACAGGACCGGGAGCTGTGTGTTTACACACACAGCTCCCGGTCCTCACTCTGTAACGAGCGATTGCGTGTGTCCGGCGGCGATCGCGCCCGCTGGGCACGCACACGGGAGTCGGGAGGCGGGGTCCCTAGTGGCCGCTTCAGGGAGCGACGTAAAGCTACGGGCTCTCGCCCAGCAGAGCCGACCTGCCACGGTATAACTGCGGTGGCTGGTCAGCAAGCAGTTAAAGGAGTTGTAAAGGAAATTTTTTTGTTTGCCTAAAATTAATGTCTGCATGGTAGACAGACAGAATAGTGTAATGATTCTGTTAAAAAACAAGTAAATACCCATTAAATTCCTTCATCTATATCACCTCCGGCGTTCTAGTTTCTGTTCTCTCATTCACTTTCTGGTTTGCATCACTTATTCATGTAAGAACTACATTTCCCAGTATGAATTGTGGCACGCCCAGTAATTCACACCTCCTTGAAGTCTCTAACACGTAGAGCGCGTCCTGCCTCACAGATGTAGTTCCCAGGAGGGGGCGAGCACGTTACTGACCATCGCAGTAAAGCCTCCCTTTACGGTGGTCAGTAAAATCAGACAAGCAGGAAGTGAACAGAACAGAGAAGAAAGACAGGTATTTGCACCCACTTCCGGCCCAGCATTCTCGGGCAGAATGCGGGCATGTCGTCACCTCACGTCCCGTCCCCCCCCGTTGTGTGCTGGGAACACTCGGCTCCCAGCACATAGCGGGAGCCAATCGGCGGGCGCAGCGGGACTCGCGCATGCGCCGTAGGGAACCGGGCAGTGAAGCCGGAGCGCTTCACTTGCTGCTTCCCTCACCGTGGATGGCGGGGGGAGAAGCAGAGTGACGAGCGATCACTCGTCCTCTGCTGCGGACGGCGCTGGAATCCAGGACAGGTAAGTGTCCTAATATTAAAAGTCAGCAGCTGCAGTATTTGTAGCTGCTGGCTTTTAATATATTTTTTTGAGCGTACATCCGCTTTAAAGGTTTTCAGGGAGGTTTTTGATTCCTGAATATCAAGGCCTGGGTTTTATCATGGTTGATAATTTGAAATCTGTATCTGATTTTCCGCACATTGTTGCTGAAAAATTGGAAGCAGAATTTTCCTTGGGTAGAATAGCAGGTCCGTCCTCCTTTCAAAAATTTTCTTTTATCTCCATTAGGTTTGGTTCCTAAGAAGGAACCTAATGCCTACAGCTTGATTCACCATCTGTCTTTTCCGGCAGGTACATCTTTGAATGATCAGATAGATGGCGATTCAGCATAGGTATCTTATGCTTCTTTTGATCAAACTATCCAGAGAATTAAGTCGTTAGGTGGTTCTGTTTGGTTAGCCAAAGCTGATATTAAAGCTGCTTTCAGGCTTTTACCAATCCATCCTGACTGTTTTAATTATTTGGGTTTTCAGTTTCAGGGGCAGTTTTATTTTGACCGCTGTTTACCTATGGGCTGTTCCCTGTCCTGCTTTTATTTTGAGGAATTTGCTAAATTTTTGGAATGGGTGGTGTCCTGTAGATCCAGTTCACCTTTTTTAATTCACTACCTTGACGATTTTTTATTTATGGGTCAATTTAATTCTGCTGAGTGTTTGAGCCTGCTAAACACTTTTAAGGCAGTTTGCAAAGAATTTGGGATTCCATTAGCAAAGTAAAAAAACGTTTGCCCACTACTTGTATCGAATTCTTGGGCATCACTATTGATACAGTTCAAAAAGAATTTAGGCTACCCTTGGAGAAAATAGGGAAGCTGAAGAATTTTATTCTGTCTTTTATCAAGAGGAAAAAAAATATTTTAAAAGAATTACAATCTTTATTAGGGCTTTTAGCTTTTGCTACGCAGATTTTTCCAGTAGGGAGGATTTTCTCACTGCGCCTTTACATGGCGATATCTGGGTTCAAGAATCCGCATGCACATGTTCATTTGACGGTAGAGTTAAAGGAGGATTTATTAGTATGGAAGAATTTTTTAGTACACTTTAATGGTAGGGCTTTTTGGCAAGAAGATTCCATATTGGATTAGGGTTTTTGCTTATCCACGGACGCGTGGGTTCTGCAGCTGTTTGGGGCGATCGATGGTGCTTTTCATATTGGCCTACAAGTTGGGTGAATAAAGGTTTGTGCAAGAACATTGTTCTGCTAGAGCTTTTTCCAATTTGTGTTGCTTTAGAGATTTGGGGTGACAGCTTCGCAAACAAGAGGATCCTTTTCAGTACGGATAATAAGGGTGTCTTGTTTGCAGTCAACTGCCCAACTTCAAAATCTCCTCCAGTAATATCTTCGCTGCGTTATTTGGTTTTTAAATGCCTTTGCCTTACCATATGGATTAAAGCAAAGTATGTCCCAGGAAAAGTAAATGAGATAGCTGTTGCAGAGCCTTAAAATTAGATAACATTGAGATCTCTTCACACTCGTTCAGAATTGGAGCTGCAACAGAAGCGGCTAAGTTAGGTTTTGGTCCTGACCGAATTAAGGCTCTAGGTCGGTGAAAATCGAATTGTTTCCAGTTATATGTACGTCCTAACTCTGTTGTTTGATTATCCTAGGTGTGCCTGGAGTGGTCTGGATCATTGGACACTCTTCCGTGTATTGGCGCATCAACGGGCGGCTGCTCGATCATACACTTCTAAATTGGGTCTGGATCCATTGCAATTCCAAGTCTTATGGTTCGGTAGGAGGGGTATGCTCTGGGAGGAATTGCTCTTTGAATTTAGTACATTGTCAGAGTTTTGTCCCCCTCCCACAATTTTGCTGTTACATTTAGGTGGTAATGACGTCGGTCAGATGAGGACTTTGGATTTTGTCTTTAGCATTAATGATACGATCCAAATACTAAAGCAATCTTACCCACAAATGGTGATTGTTTTTTCAGAAATAATACCACGATTGCGTTGGTTGGAGTCGGGGGTTCTCAAGCCTTTTGAGAAAGTGAGGAATAAAGCTGTTGAAAAATTCACGGCCCCAAATTTTGGTTTCTCTTATCGTCATATAGACCTTGAGAGAGGTATTTCTGGCCTTTACAGGTGTGTTGGGGTTCATCTTTCTGATGTTGGCCTGGACATATTAAATGTTTCTTTTCAGTCTTGCATAGAGAAGGCCGCGTGCTGGGGTGTTGGTGACAGTCAGGGTTGAGGCAACCCAGACTGTCTGTTGGGGACAGGGATGGATGGTGGGCTGATGGCTCAGTGGGCCGGCTTCAGTGACAGCGGACCGCCGCCCCCCTCCGCTCCTCTGCCTCTCCCTCCCCGCAGCGCTCACCTCCTCTTCCTCCCCGCAGCACTCACCTGGGGGGAACAGAGAAGCAGGGGGAGGACCAGAGGAGCATGGGGGGACGACAGAGGAGCATGGGGGAGGGGACAGACAGCTGACTCAACAGCTATGGCCTGGGAGTTTCTCACTTCTGCCTAATCTTGTCCCGGGGGGGGGGGTGGTAGTTGTCCAGCCGCCCTGGGAGAGACCTGTCAAAGTGGGCCAGTCTGGATGAAGTCCAGGGCCAAATTTTTGTCCCAGTCCAGCCCTGGTTGGGGACAGTTTTGGTATGGTTCCATTTAAAGTCAGTTTATTGTCAGCTCAAGTTGTAGTGGCTGAGCTGGATTTATTGTGATAATTTGGTGGAGTTATATATATTTAAAAAAAAAGTTATGATGATGTTAGAAACCAATAGTATACGCCGCGGCCAAATTGTATCCAAAAAAAAAATGATGATGAATTTTATGGTTGTATGTATTTATTAAATAATAAAATAATTTTATTTAAGGAATATAGTTGTCTTTGTTTTATTTGGTATGTCCAGGCATCCTGCCTAAAATCCCATATGTCAATAATGATATGGGGGGGTAAGCTGCTAGATATCAGAGTTAATAGTCACCCACAATTTATTTTGTTTGTGTATTGTACAGTCAGTCTAAAATTAGCTTTCAGTTCATGTAAAAGTCAACTCTCCTGCTGCCTGTTATTGCTGACTAGTAGTAGAAGAAATGGGTGTTGTGGTCCAGGATGATTGGAGCTGGATTTGTGATACATGTGTGCAGAAGACTCCACACAGTAATGCAAGGCTTTCTCCCTGGTGTGGAGTGTCGTGCTCACCCCCTCCCTTGGACTACAGGACACTCTCTACGTTGCAGATAGAGAAGGGAACTGTCTGTTAGTGGGTGTCCTGACTCTCCTGTAGTCCAAAGGAAGGGGGTGAGCACGACACTCCACATCAGGTAGAAAGCCTTGCATTACTGTGTGGAGTTACAGACAGAAGAACAGGAAGTGAGGGTTTCTCAGCAGAAATAAGGACATTTAAAAGCAAAATGGAAGGATGAGGTAAGTGAAGGAGGACTGCACTAAGGTTAAGGAAGCTATTTAGGGAAAAAATTGTACCTTTACAACCCCTGTAAATCCCATGGTCTGCTTTGAGAGCCTATATATTCGGGTGAGGTCAGATAATCCAGGTTCTTGGATGTGTGGGTGGATGTGTGTCATCTGCCCCGGGCTGCTAGGCAGGAGATTGGGCCTATCCCGGGGGCATCAGGCTGCCAGGATGTGTGAGTGACTATCCAGAAGTAAGTGGGCACTGCAGGGTTGGGACTGCGGCTTGGAGTGCAACCAAAAGTGATGGTTCTGCTGGCCGGAGAACCTGTCGTGGTAGAAGGGAAACTGTTGCCTTTACCAGAGACAACAGTGAGTAAGTGAAGCAAGTACCGGATCAGTATTCTCACCAGTGCTTTAAGTGGGCCGGAACGCGGCGGTACTCAGTACCGCCACTTCCAAAAATGGCCCTGGAGAGTACCAGCACCTCTCCGTGCGCCCAGTACGTGTGTTTCCCGTACCGGAACGCACTGGCGTAGCGTGGGGGGGGTCCTGCACCGGGCAAAAAATTGCAGGGGGGCAAAATTCTGGCGTCCGCGGAATGCGCCGCCGCCTTAGGAAAGGCCGCGGCTTTGGCCTAGCTCTGGAGCTATCGCCCATCTTGGTACACCCGGTGGCGCGCGATGAGCTTTTTTTTCAGCCCTTCCGCCTGGTTGGCTGGTGGAACTGTCTGTCTCCCTTGATGTGGGAGTGGCGGGAAACACCAGCCAACTAGGCAGAAGGGCTAAAAAAAACAGATAACGGCGCAGGAGATTGGCGGGCGGTGGAGTGGGAGGCGCTGTACCTCTGTGCTGCGCTGATTGGCCTGGAAGTTGGAACATGTGTTTACAGCGCGGCGGCAAGTTTCTCCAGCAAGGTAAGCAAAACACTCTCCTGTACCACAGGGGAGAGAGAGAGAAGGGGGGGTCGGTGTAAATCTAAAGGGGTGCACTGCCTGATCCCCACCTATCCACCTCAGAGCCTGTCATTTTAGTAAGACTGCTGGGACTTGTAGTTCTCCATCTTCTCCTGGGGCTCATGGAGATTGGAGAACTACAAGTCCCAGCAGGTTATACATACAATAAGGCTCTGAGGTGGATGGGTGTGGATTGCATGCACCTGAGCCCCAGGAGAAGATGGAGAACTACAAGTCCCAGCAGGTTATAATATAAGGCTCCGAGGTGGATGGATGTCCGGACACCCATCCATCTCGGAGCCTTATATTATAACCTGCTGGGACTTGTAGTTCTCCATCGTCTCCTGGGGCTCATGTGCATGCGATCCACCATCTATGGGACTACAAGTCCCAGCAGTAAGAAAAACTGAACAAAGATGGTGGATCGCATGTGGATAGATGTCTGGACAGTGACAATTGGTGGCACAGTGGTGACGATTGATGGCACAGTGGTGACAATTGATGGCATGGTACAGTGACTGCATTTGATGGCATGGCACAGTGGTTGCGTTTGGCATGGCACAGTGGTGACAATTAATGGCACAGTGGCTGCATTTGATGGCATGGCACAGTGGTTGCGTTTGGCATGGCACTGGGGTGACAAATGATGGCACAGTGGCTGCATTTGATGGCATGGCACAGTGGTTGCGTTTGGCATGGCACAGTGGTGAAAATTGATGGCACAGTGGTTGCGTTTGTTGGCATGGCACAGTGGTGACAATTGATGGTACAGTTACTGCATTTGATGGCATGACACAGTGGCTGCGTTTGATGGCATGGCACAGTGGTGACAATATTGATGACACAGTGGCTGCATTTGATGGCATGGCGCCCTGTGATTGGGCGTATGTGGTCATGCGTAGCGCCAGGGGGGGGGGGCGAAAAAAAACGTTCTGCCCCGGGGGGGGCGCCTAATAGAGTACCGGCACCTCTTTTGCCCCCCTAAAGCACTGATTCTCACTGAACGGGCAGGGTGGAGAATCAGGAAACTTCAGGCGGTGATCAAGTCAGGGACCCAACCAGCGGAGGTAACGCTTGCAGAGCAGCCTTGTGTGCCACACTAGAGCTGGTCAGCAGGGGTGAAGCTTGAAGGTATCCTAAGTGCCAAGCTAGGGACCCAGCAGGCAAGTGTGGGTGACACTTGAGAGAGATACCATCATAAAAGCCTTGAGGAGCTCACAGGATTCAGAGTCAGTGAATCAGAGGGTCTAGTGAGAGACTAGGAGCTCAAGGGGGTGAATAACTACAAGGAGAAGTTGTAGTATAGCTGAGAGAACTGTTACTACTTAGTTAGGAACTGTTTAAGTACTGTTGCCATAGGAGACAGCAATCCTTCACGTACAGAAGTGGCGCCTTGCTGGGGCCTTTCCCTGTACGGGTGTCCTCCTGTTGAAGTCTCGGAGTCTGCTATTGAAGTTGCGACTATATAAGATTGTCTTGGCCCTAACCCTTTTCGCCTTGCAAAATATAAAAAGGACTGTCAAATAAATAAAACCTCTTTTATATCCAAGAAGTGTCTGGCGCCTATTACCGCCTCTGCACCCACTATGCCTCGCAACCCACCATATATTGAAGGATGTCACCTATCTCTGGCCTTGAAGGTTCCCATTAGACTGGAAGAGGTCAGAGATTCTTGCAGATTCCAGAATTGCGGTAAAACACGAGACATTTGCGATGCCATTATTGCTTAACCACTTAAGGACCAGCCCCCGTCATTATAATGCGGCAATGTGGCTCTATCCCGCAAATCGCCACAGTGACAGAACAGGGATCTGCCTGTGTAAACCAGGCAAATCTCTGTTCTGACGGGGGAGATCACACAGATGCTTTCTTTCTGCTATGGAGGAAGTTGGATCTGTGCATTCCCCCTGTCATACAGTTAAAAAACACAAACAGGGAACACATTTAACCCCTTGATCGCCCCTGATGTTAACCCCTTCCCTGCCAGTGTCATCAGTACAATAACAGTGCATATTTATAGCACTGACTACTGTAATAATGTCACTGGTTCCCAAAAAAAGTGTCAAAAATCACTGATCGCCGCTATTACTAGTAAAAGAAATATAATAAAAATGCCATAAATCTATCCCCTATTTTGTAGACACTATGGGCCAGATTCAAGTAGAGTAGCGTATCTTTGTGCGGGCGTAGCGTATCGGATATACGATACGCCGCAACTTAGAGAGGCAAGTGCTGTATTCACAAAGCACTTGCTCCGTAAGTTGCGGTGGCGTAAATTGGTCGGCGTAAGCCCGCCTAATTCAAAGTAGGAAGGAGGTGGGCGGCATCTATTTAAATTAGGCATGACCCCATGCTAATGAATGGCCGGTCGAACTGGGCATGCGCACATGCTCAGAATCATGCATAAACTCCCTAAGATACGTTGGCGTAAATGCCTATGACTACGCACAGCCCTATTCACGTAGTACTAAGTAAACGGCGTACGCAATGTAAAATTCAACGGCGTCGTTCCCTGGCCCATACCTTTGCATTAGCTGCACCTGCTATAGCAGGAGTAACTTTACGCCGGACGTAAGCCTTACGCAAATCGCGTATATATGAAGCGGCCAGGCGCATCTACGTTCGTGAATCGGCGTATCTTACTAATTTGCATATTTCTAATGGGAACGCCGAATGCGTCCAGCGTAACTATGATATGCCAGCGTAGGCAAGTTACGTCGGGTGGCTGAAGCCATGTTTATCTCGCTTTGTGAATCGGCGCAAAGATGCGACGGCGCACATTTGAAATTTTACCAAAAAAAGTAGCAGACTACATATTGGCCTAAATTGATAAATACACTTTTTTATTTTGTATTTATTTTTTTGGAAATGTTTTATAGCAGAAAGTAAGTTTATAGCGCAAAAAATTAAAACCGAAGAGGTAATCAAATATCACCAAAAGAAATCTCTATTTGTGAGGGAAAACAGGATATCAATTTTGTTTGGGTACAGCATTGCATAACCAGTTTAAGCGACGCAGTGCCGTATCGCCAAAAAAATGGCCTGTTCAGGAAGTGGGTAAATCCATCCAGGGCTGAAGTGGTTAATGGCACCCCAAACGTGGTGTGATTTTGCTGGGATTGTCAATTGACAAATTACACTAAAATCGGGATAAAAATTGCAACGTCAAATGCGCCTGGCTCTGTGTCAAATTTTGCTACGTGAGTTTCTTTGGAGCATTTTTGGAATGGAGGGAGGCCCATTCAAATGAATGGTGCTGTTCCAAAAACGTGTCAAGAGACACAAAAAAAATGGTGTAGCAGGTGTAGGTGTAGCTGCAACACACTTAGGTTTCAATGGAGCCTAGGTACACAAGCCACATTTTTCAGTCTCCAACTACACCTGCAGGGAATGCTTGATCCTCAACTGTACTTGCAGCATAACTTCAGTCTCTGACTACACTTGCATGATGTGCTCAGTCTATAACTACTACACCTGCAGCATATCCTCAGTCTCCAGCTATACATGCAGAATTTTCTCGATCTCTAACTATACAGGCAGCCCCCCCCCCCCCCCCCGAGTTACAAAAATCTGACTTACAAACCCCTCATACTTATTAATGGAGGGAGTCAACTTGAAGTGAGAGGAAATCTACCCCTAGGAAGGGAAATTCACTCCTGTAATGCCTCGTACACACGACCGGTTTTCCCATAGGGAAAACTGCCATGAGAGCTTTGGCTGGGAAAACCGGCCACGTGTATGCTCCATCGCAGTATTCCAGATGAGAAAACTGCAGAAAAAAAGAGAACCAACTTTCTATTTTCCTGTCGGAATTCCCGGCATACTTTTTTCCGGCAGGAAAACCGATCGTGTGTATGCTTTTCCGAGGGGAAAAAAACGATCATGCTCAGAATCAATTATGAGACGCAGCGCTCTTTCTGGTAAAACTAGTGTTCGTAATGGAGATATCACATTCGTCAAGTTGCAAATTATTGCATCGTTTAATGCAGCACATGAAAAGCTTGAATTGTCTCTCACCAAACTGCAAAAGCAGCCCAAAGGGTGGCGCCGTTTGATTGGAAATTCCCCTTTATAGTCCCGTCGCACGTGTTGTATGTCACCGCGTTTTGGACAGGCGGTATTTGGCCTTAACGTGTGTATGCAAGGCAGGCTTTGAGAGGAATCCCATCTGGAAAAACGTTGTTTTTTTTTCCCAGTCGAGAAAAACATTGTGTGTACGAGGCATAAGAGTAAAACCCTCTATACAAGGCCCAGAATCTCGTCAGGAAAAAAAAAACGTTTTTCCTGGTGAGATTCTTGGCAAAAATCTCTTGCCGGCCGAGTGTACAAACACTCCATTCAAAAGAACCGCCGTTCTTTTGAATGGCACGAACGCAGTGATGTCATTGACTACGACAAGCATGCGCTCGTCACATTCGATGCCGTTGCCGCCATCTTGCTACATCCTACCTATGCCTTGGAAGCTACCGCGCATGTGTCAGTTATTTTGAGCATGCGACAGATGCTCGGGTTTCTCGGCAGGAAAACATTGCCAAGAATCACAACAAGAAAATAGAGAGCAGGTTCTCTATTTTTCTCGTCCAGTTTTCTTGACAAGAAACCTCAAAGCCTTGTACACACGCACGTTTACTCGGCAAGAAAGCTCTGGCAGCAGTTTTCTTGCTGGTTCTTGCCGAGAAAACCATGCGTGTGTACGAGGCTTAAAGGGTCAATAAAAGGAAAAAAAATGTTTTGCTGAAATGACTGTTTACAGGGTATAGAGACATAAGCGTTAACTGATTCCTTTTAAAAATGATTAAAAATAGATAAAAATCAATCATATAATGTGCCTGCAGGTTAGTTTCACTTTTAAACTGGTTTCATGTTTCTGTGATTTAAAGAGACACACAGAACAAAAACAAACAAATACAGGGCAGTGTTTTGTTTTTAAAATGAATCTGATTGGTTCTGAGGAGTTTTAGACACACAGTAATGACAGCTTGGACCACAGTGAAAAGCTGCCATGAGAGGAGCCAGACAAGCAGGAAGTGTGGAGATCAGAGCAGAATTACAGCAACTTCAAAGCAAAAAAAATTAACAATGAGGACATGAAACCAGGACTGCAGTAAGGTAAAGGATAACAACAAGAACCTGGGGAATGCCCAGGGAATAACCAAGCCTACTTACCGACCAGCTAGCAGAACAACCAATTAACCTGTCTAACAATGTGCGTTAAAAACAGGGGTTTTGTCCGCACGCATTTGCAAACGCATGCGTGAGCCACAGAGCCGCGCCAAGGCACCCCATAATTCTGTGGTCCTAACACTAACAGTGAGTGTCCTCACAATGGAGGCACATGCATTTTAATGGATAGATAGGGGCAGGTGGACTGAAGGGGAGCCACCCCTCCTTAAAGGTACAGAAGCACACCAAGCACCCAGCATATAGCACAATGGCTGCAAAGGTGTTGGTGCACTGCTGGACCAAAATAAACACCACAGGTGAAACAAAACGTATCCACCGCCCCCAGAAAAGAGCTGACGCGTTTCACACCAAAATACAGTCCTTTTTCATAGCTGTGAATAAGCACTGTATTTTGGTGTGAAACGTGTCGGCTCTTTTCTGTTTTTTGCTGTGACATGTTGATGTTGTGATCTGTTTTATTATAAAGGAACATTTTTTGGAGTGCGGCCGTCCCGGTTTTTCTCCACACAATTATTGGATATAGTTAATGAGCTCCGACAGCCAGTGAAGACCATCAGGCCTGCAACGTGGTCATTGCTGTCTTTACTGCTTAAAGGGTAGGGATGAGCCGAACAGCCCCGCATTCGGTTCGCACCAGAACGTTCGAACGGACCGAACGTTTGCGCGAACATTAACCCATTGAAGTCTATGGGACTCGAACGTTCGAATTCAAAAGTTCTCATTTTAAAGCCCAATATTCAAGTTATTGTCGGAAAACGTCTTTGAGAACCTGGGTCTTGCCCCAGGAAACATGAATCAATGGTAAAAAAAGTTTTAAAAACTATTTTTTTCTGGAGCAGCGATTTTAATGATGCTTAAAGTGAGAAAAGAAAAGCAAAATTCCTTTAAATATCGTACCTGCTGGGTGCAGTAAACACCAAGTACGTCTAGGTGCAAACTATACGACACAAGTGCAGTAAACACCAAGTACGTTTAGGTGCAAACTATACAGCACAAGTGCAGTAAACTACAAGTAGGTTTAAGTGCAAACTATACAGCACAAGTGCAGTAAACACCAAGTACGTTTAGGTGCAAACTATACGGCCCAAGTGCAGTAAACACCAAGTACGTTTAGGAGCAAACTTTACGGCACAAGTGCAGTAAACTGCAAGTAGGTTTAAGTGCAAACTATACAGCACAAGTGCAGTAAACACCAAGTACGTTTAGGTGCAAACTATATGACCCAAGTGCAGTAAACACCAAGTACACCTAGGTGCAAACTATACAGCCCAAGTGCAGTAAACACCAAGTACGTTTAGGTGCAAACTATACGGCACAAGTGCAGTAAACACCAAGGGCCAGATTCACGTGGAATCCGCGGCGGCGTAGCGTATGCCATTTACACTACGCCGCTGCAACTTACTGGAGCAAGTGCCGTATTCTCAAAGCACTTGCTCCGTAATTTGCGGTGGCGTAGTGTAAATGGCCCGGCATAAGGCCGCGTAATTCAAAGGGGGCGGCTTGTATTTAAATTAGGCGCGCCCCCGCGCCTATCGAACTGCGCATGCACCGGCCGTAAAAATAGCCCAGTGCGCATGCTCCAACTCACGTCGGAAAACGTCAATGAAGCCGACGTCAGCGTCATTTGCGCAAAGCTCTATTCGCGAACGACTTAGGAAAACGACGGAAAAAGACGACGCTGTCCCGAGGCCATACTTAACATAGCATACGACGGACCTTCGTAAACTTACCCCTCATATAGCAGGGGTAAGATTACGCTTACGGAAACTATGCAAACGACGACGAGGCGGCGCAAAAACGTTCAGGAATCGGCGTATCGGGCTCATATGCATAGTCAAATGAGAAATCGAAGTAAACGCCACCTAGCGGCCGGCGTAACATTACATTTAAGATCCGATGGTGTAAGTGACTTACGCCAGTCGGATCTTAGCGTAAATCCGGTGTATCATGTTTTCTGGATAGAAAACAATAATACGCCAGCGGGAAATTCGAATTACGCCTGTGTATCTGTAGATATATGTGTGCAAGTGGTATCTTGCGCCAAAATAATTGTGTGGTGCTGAATTAAAGAGCTGCTACCCTAAAATAATCAATGATTACCTGAGATTGGGATAGGGGGTGGGTGCGCTAGTAAATAAACATATTAAGAAATAATAAAAGTACATATGTGTGAATACAAATATTATGATGCTAGATGATCTAGCGTGAAAGTCCATAAAAGCCGTTCATGTCAGTATTGAAAATTCAACATAGAAGGCACACACGTGATATAAAATACAAATTGAATATGCAAATTAATTACAAGTGTGAAAAAAATATTTATATATTCCGTGAGTCCATATAAAGATCTTAAGTGAATCAGATCAGGTTCGATGTTCATGTGATGTGTGGTCCACCTTCACCAATACATATATTCAACACCCAAGGTGAATGAGTGAAATGGTTCCTTACCAGATGAAAATGACCCTTAATTTGTTCCCTAAAGAAGGAGTCATAAACAGCTTGTGCAGTAATACCTGCAAATGCAAACGCGTCCTGGTGCTGGATGTGCTTGTATTCAGATGGATTCCAATGGTCACATGTAATAATAAGATGATGCCAACATAGTGTAACCAGTTTATTTAAAATTAAAAGAAAGTATAAAACTGCCAATTGGCTGCTTACATTTAGTTGTGCCCCAAACCCGGCACTGAGGCTAAGTCGCGTGGGGGATAAAAGTAACTGGTCCCGGGCGCTAGGCAGATGTCTCTGGCGTGCATTCCATTCGGTTGAGGTTCGGAACCAGCAGGACAGGAAGTGACGAGTAGAGCGTGGATGCGTACCGCCTCGACGTACGTTTCGTTGTGAACGTCTTCAGGAAGCGTGTCATACCACGCTAGGATTGGTTATTATATATGCCTGTCTATTAGTAGGGCGGACGTGAGGTAAACTCAGCCTCGGTGACGGATTTGCTGCAATATCGGGTCCAGCGTTACATCGAATGCGGCTCAATCGTTAGCATAAGTTACCAAAATGAAAACAACTTGCAACCCTCATACACATAACAGTAATGCCCATTGTTATTATGGTATGGGTATTTAAAAATAAAATTAAATAAAATCTACAATCTAGTAATGACAAGCAATGTTGTTGGTCAGATGCACTATCATAGACAGGCTCTGAACAGGATTACCTAAATAGATACACTGTGTTGGTTGAAACAGGAGTCATCTAGGTAGTATACTTTATATTAAAAACTAAATTCAATTAGATTTTAAAATGTATATAAAATATATAAAAAAATATATATATCAATGGTAGCAAATCTAAGTGATGAATTATTTCTATAGGACTGTAGATTGGCAATATACCACTCTCACAAGTCCAATCATCATGGTCTAAAACTAGATTAATTGAGCCAATGATGATTGACACATAAATAAGTTATGGGGTAGTAGAATGATTAATAGTTGGTAAGAAAACAATTCAAATCCAGCTCAATATTGAGGCCCTGCGGATGCATGACCCTTAGCCGATGGATCCACATTGTCTCATTCTGAGAGATGGCTAGTTTCATATTAGTTCCCCTCCAGTGGTTGGTGATTTTGTCTATACCACAAAAGGTGAGTTTACTAGGGTCACTATTACGATATTCAGCAAAGTGTTTTGATACACTGTGGTTTGGAAATCCATTAATAATGTTAGCTACATGTTCATTAATCCTGATTCTTAGTTTCCTAGTGGTACGTCCCACATACTGTAACGAACATGGGCATTCCAGTAAATATGTGACATGATGAGTGTCACATGTAATTAAAGGTTTTATGGTGTATTCCTTTTGTGTAACATTAGATTTAAATTTAGTAATTTTTCTGGTTATCCTACTGGTGCTGTTGCAAGATCTACATCTAGTACAGTAGTGGAACCCTGACCCATCTAAAAAGGTTGGTGGTTTGGGTGGAGGGTCTGGGACGTTTGGAGCTATCATGTTCCTTATTCCTGGTGCTCTCCTGTAAATAAATTTGGGTTTGGGAGGTAAAATAGTGGCCAAATCATTGTCTTTTAAAAGGATGGGCCAATGTTTACAAAAGATTTTCTCTATGTTTTTGTATTGGCGGTGGAATCCAGAGAAAAATGCTAGATCACCAGAAAATGGAGTTTTCTTTTTTGGGATCAATAGATTTTTTCTATCCATATTGGCGACTTCCAGGGCGTTTTTTTCTAATATTTGTGGGAGGTAACCCTTTTCTTTGAATTTGTCTGTTAAGATTCCTGATTGAGATTGAAAATCAGTGATATCATCACAGTTGCGACGTAATCGCATGTATTGTCCTTTGGGGATAGTGCTTAACCATTTGGGGTGATGGCAACTATTCACGGGTACAAAGGCATTCCTGTCTGTGCCCTTGAAAAAGGTTTGTGTACTGATCTTATTATCTTTTTTGACCAAAGTTAGGTCTAGTAATTAATGGAAACAAGACTAGATGTTGCTGAAAATTTGAGACCATATTGGTTGTGATTCATACTGTTTAAAAAACTGTCCAGAGTATCCCACGGTCCCTCCCACAGAAGAATGATATCGTCTATGTATCTCCTGTAAAATATAAGGGATACAGGGTGGTTCTGGTAGATGGACTCCTCCTCCCATTTGTTTAATACCAGATTTGCCACGCTGGGGGCATATCTAGCCCCCATTGCCACCCCTTTGACTTGATTGAAAAATTGTCCTAGTGCCCAGAAATAGTTGTAACCCATGGCTTGTTGTAGTCCATCGATTAAGAATTGGACCTGGACTTCTGGTAATCTTAAATCAGCCCTGAGCGCCAGAGTAACCGCCTCTATAGCATCGTCTTGCCTAATGTTAGTGTACAGGGACTCGACGTCCACTGTCACCAACCATGTGCCTTCTGAAATTGCTAGGGACGACAGGGACTGAATGAGATCCCTACTGTCTTTTAGGTATGATTTTCCCAGTATAACCAGTGGCTGCAAGAACATATCTAGATATTCTCCAATTCTGGAGTATAGTGAACCAATCCCACTTACGATGGGTCTCCCTGGTGGGTTGGTAGCATTTTTGTGCACCTTGGGAATGATGTACAACACTGGGGTTTTGGGTGTATTAGGGACTAGATAAAGTGCTTCTTTGGTGTTAAGTATGGATTTGGCCTTGCCCTCCTGGACCCATAGTGAAAGTAGATCTTTGAGTTTAGGCAAAGGATTCCCTCTAAGTGGCTGATAGGTGGTAGTGTCCTCTAATAGTCTCTGGAGTTCCCCATAATAGTGCTCCTTGGAGAGCACTACAACCCCACCCCCTTTGTCTGCAGGGCGGATGATTATGTTTTTATTTTCCTCCAGTTTTTTAATTCCCTCTCTGATAGTACTATTGTTTTTGGATTGTTTGACCTCCAGGTCTCGAATTTCATCCTGTATCATGTTTTTAAAAACCTCTACATGATGATGCGTTCCTTTTTTGGGATTGAACACTGAGTTGTTCTTTAACCCTGTATGTATGAAATTATCATTTGCTGGGATTGGTGTAATACTATTTTGTTGTGAGAAATGTTTTTTGATATTCAATTTCCTCACGTATTTTTCTACTTCAATGAATACCTCAAATTTATTTATGTTTTTATCTGGACAGAATTTCATGCCTTGCGAAAGTACTTCCAATTCTGCACTGGAAAGATCAACCCCCGCAAGATTAAAAATTCCCTCACTCAGTTGTCTCGGGGTCTTTTTCTTCCCCGTTCCCCCTCTTCTTCCTCTTTTTCTGGGTCTAATTTCTGTTGGGGTGTAGGGGTAGGAGGGATCTTGTAAGGCTCCTTCCATCCCCTCCATTCCCCCCCCTGTGGTGGGTGGCTGTATTGTTGAGCCGGTCTGCCCCTATAGTTGCCTCGATAGTGACCTCGTGGAGGTCTAGGGGCATATTGGCTAGGACCAGGATTATGATAATAATAGTCATAATCTCCTGGGTGGTTAGCCAATGGAGCATACCTGTTATAATTGGAAGCTCCGTATGGGGCTGGGTATTGTTCATACGGGACTGTATGATTGCCATATTTGATAGGTGTAGTACCTTTTGCTGGTGGATGGGTATTGCCTTTGAAGGGGGCAGAATTCTTCAATGGATTGGGAGTGTGATTTTTGATCTTTTGTTTAGCTTTGCTACCTACTTGAGAAACTCGACTTGGTGCTTCCATGTCCCTATCCTTAATGGGATCTGTGTGATTGGCAGGATTAAAATCTGCCTGCCATTTATAGACTTTGCGTTCCGCATAGTCTGTGTTGTCCCTTTGGTATTTTTTACGTTTTTTATTTTTTATTTCTCCATCGTATTTGGAGAGATGGGTTTGTAAGCTTTGTGCTTGTTCTAAATATTCTTTGGTTCCCATCAAGGGTTCCATTTGTTCTTTTAGAGTATTAATGTTGGCTTCTATTTGTACATTTTTAGCTTTGCAGCGTCTAATCATTAGTTGCAATAATTTCTGCTCACAAGCATTGAAAAACTGATACCATTCTTCTATGAGTGTGACATCTTCGATGCCATCATTGGGGTGTACATCCCATCTTAGACTTCTGGGGGTGAGATTCCTCCCAATGTACACCTCAAATGAAGCAATGTCCCACCACAAACAAATTTGCTTTTCCATGTCATTTTGTAATTGTTTGAAACCTCTAACGAGGTCCAAATTAGGACTGGGTGTTTGTTGAAAAATATCCTCAATATTAGTCTGCCGACTCTTCATGAAGTTAAAAACATCCATGGCTGCGTAGATAAAAAACCGAGGGGTTTTAAGATATGTGTGCAAGTGGTATCTCGCGCCAAAATAATTGTGTGGTGCTGAATTAAAGAGCTGCTACCCTAAAATAATCAATGATTACCTGAGATTGGGATAGGGGGTGGGTGCGCTAGTAAATAAACATATTAAGAAATAATAAAAGTACATATGTGTGAATACAAATATTATGATGCTAGATGATCTAGCGTGAAAGTCCATAAAAGCCGTTCATGTCAGTATTGAAAATTCAACATAGAAGGCACACACGTGATATAAAATACAAATTGAATATGCAAATTAATTAATAATATTTGTATTCACACATATGTACTTTTATTATTTCTTAATATGTTTATTTACTAGCGCACCCACCCCCTATCCCTATCTGTAGATATACCGGCGTCAAGTACGTTTAGGTGCAAACTATACAGCACAAGTGCAGTAAACACCAAGTACGTTTAGGTGCAAACTGTACAGCACAAGTGCAGTAAACACCAAGTACGTTTAGGTGCAAACTATACAGCACATGGGCAATACAACATGTTAGAAGACTGCAGCTAGCACAATCAATGCCTGACAAATAGGAATAGCTGATGTAGCTAAACTATACAGTGTATAAATATATGTACAACTCCTGGGATGTATATATCCTCTACACACTGTAAATTTAACTAAACTGACTAGCTTGCCTGCTCTATCTATCTATCTAGTGTGAGGGATTAACTCGGTAGCGGGTGTGTATGACCCCCTCTATGGGTTCACTACATGCTGAACTGTACAAAAAGGCACTTGAGGATGACTGAAAACAAATGATATGGTTTATTTTTCCATCTTGCGGGATACACGTGCAAGCATCAAAACAGTATAAACAAAACAAAACATAAAATAAACCCTTGCCACTTGGGGCGTCTACCTTCCCAACACAGGAACCTACCTATTGAGTCTGGCACAGCCTACTGCTGGGCAGACACTGCTGGTCCTACAGCAGAAAACAACAAAAAAGTCTCTTTGATATTTCTCACACAGAAATATCCTTTAGCACCTCACCTCTTCAGAAGTGCTTCTGACTGCTTCTTCACTTCACAAAGCCCCAGGATCCAGCAATCAATCGTTATCCTTAGACTTTATTTATAGGGGCTTTAATTGCTTCATTTTGAACAGCTGAAGGCTTCTAACTCCCAAAACCTCTCTGGTCATTTCTACAGCCGACGCCCAATAGTAATTGGTGTATTGTCTACACAAGGCAGAACAGTATCTTCCGTCTGGGACAACACACAAAGATTTACCTGACTTCCTGTCACACTAGTAATAAAGAAACTGGGGTAGATTCACATAGAGATCCGACGGTGTATCTACTGATACACCGTCGTATCTGTGAGATCCGACGCTCGGATCTATGCGGCTGATTCCTCGAATCAGGTTCCGCATAGATCTCCCTTAGAGCCGACTGGTGTAAGTGAGTTACACTGTCGGATCTTAGGCTGCAATCTCCCGCCGTCCGCTAGGTGGCGCTTCTATTACTATACGCGACGAATATGCAAATGAGGAGAACCGCCGATTCTGAAACGAACGCCCGGCCGTCGTTTTTTTTTTATGTCGTTTGCGTTCGGCTTTTTCCGGTGGATCGTTACCCCTGCTATATGCGGGGTAAGTGCGGCGTATCCTATGTTAAGTATGGCCGTCGTTCCCGCGTCGAATTTTGAATTTTTTACATCGTTTACGTAAGTCGTTTGGGAATACGGCCATACGTTAATAGCGTTAACGTCGAAAACAATGACGTCCTTGCGACGTCATTTGAGGCAATGCACGCTGGGAAATTTAGCCGGCGGCGCATGCGCAGTACGATCGGCGCGGGGACGCGCGTGATTTAAATAGTAAACTCCCCCTAGCCGCGGAATTTGCATTCCGCCAGGGGATTTACGATCCGCCAGGGCAACTTACGAGGCAAGTGCTTTCTGAATACAGCACTTGCCTCAAAAACTGGCGCAGGCGGATCGTAAAAAAGATAGATCAAGCGGATCAAAAGTTCCGCTGATCTATGTGAATCTACCCCACTGTCTCTCTCTCTCACTCTCTCTCTCTCTCTCTCTCTATAGAACTGATCTTCTCATTAACAACGCCGCAACACACTACACGCGGCCACCTTGCAGGCTTCCTTTTATAGTGTGGGGTGTGTGCTAAATCCCTAAGCCATAATTGGCCAAAGCCGCTATGATTGGCCAAGCATGCGGGACATACAGCCTGCTTGGCCAATCATCAGCGCGCAATGCCGCAGTGAATTATGGGCTGTGGCGTGTCACTCGAATTTGGCGCGAACTACCTGTTTTGTTCGAATTTCAACGAACGTACGAACTGACGATGTTCGAATCGAACATACGTTCGACTCAAACAAGAAGCTTATCCCTATTAAAGGGCCCTCATATCATTCTAATTAAACTTTATCTCTCATTAGGATTAAAGGTTAAATAGGCGGCCTGGGTTCCCCTTTAGAGGTTTTGCCAGAGTTAATACTTAACTTTTGCTAATCCTTTCAGGTCATGTTCCAGTGGTATTTATTTGAACATATGTGTATATAATATACAGTGACAACCAAATTATCTTAACTTGTGTATTGTAGAGGTATTCCTCTGCTGAGCTAGGACTGTTACCCAAAGCTCAGTGGATCTATTACCTATTGTTATTATGTAACAATATTCTCCTTGCGTTAATTCAGTAAACGTTAATAGAATATAAACACACTGAGTTGCTTGACTTATTACTTTAAGGTGGTGCAAAGATGTCTGAAGCCAGAGTGTCAGGTGGGTTGGAATGTTCACAAGGTCATGACGGTGCAGATGAGCAGGTAGATCCAAGCAGGGATGGACTGGCCATTGGGACTACAGGGAGTTTCCCGGTGGGCCGATGGCTCAGTGGGCCGGCTTCAGTGGCAGTGGTCTGCCGCCCCCCTCCGCTCCTCTGTCTCTCCCTCCCAGCAGCGCTCACCTGGGGGGAACAAAGAAGCCGGGGGAGGACCAGAGGAGCAGGGGGGACAAGAGAGGAGCATGGGGGGAGGGGACAGACAGCTGACTCAACAGCTATGGCCTGGGAGTTTCTCACTTCTGCCTAATCTTGTCCCATAAGGGGGGCACCAAACTGATTCTTTGCCCCGTGTGAAATAATGTCTAGCTTCTCCACTGGTACTGCCTATAAGAGTACTAGTACCAGCCGTTCTACTCTAATAGAGTAGAACGGCCAGTGGTTAGTGAAGGGGGAGAGGGGGCTTGGGTGCCCGGGCGGGGGGGTGCGGGAGTTGTCCGACCGCCATGGGAGAGACCTTGTCAAAGTGGGCCAGTCTGGATGAAGTCCAGGGCCAAATTTCTGTCCCAGTCCAGCCCTGGATCCAAGCAGTCGTCAAGGGGGTCGTGCTATATATATACTAAATATTACCTGCAGACTTTTGCTAATGTTGGAGGCCACACTTGATGTCCTTTAAATCTACAGTAGTAAGCTGACCAACACTGCTCTAAATGCTCAGGAAGTGTAAACTTGACAAAGGGCTAATCAGTTATTACTGCAGCAATATGGAAAGATCAGCGCCTTATTTTACAACCAATGCCCTATAATTATTACTGCCTGCTGCATTTATTTAACATTTACCTATCAGGAGCTGTTTCTTTATTTTTAATCTAAAATTGCATGTTTTTTTTATAAAATATAATGTCAAGACTGATAACGAACAAAAGCTTAAAACTAGAGCAGGAAACACATTTAAAAAATATCAGATTTGTACAATTCCTTCAAAATGTCACAAGATTTAATTCCTTTTACTGACACATTTCCAACTTTATGATAATAAGATCACAATAATGTCTAGGTGTTTTAAACTTGTGCTGGTACACAGCTTGATTTCAGTTATGCCAGATCTAAATTGACCTTATCCCTTTAGTTTTTTTAAAACCAAACCTTAACCAAACCTTAACCTGTAAAATAAAAATGTGTATATACAGGTACTCACCTGCCCTACTACCATGCCACTGACATTTCTCCATGTAGGGGTTGTACTGGTGATGTGTAGGTCAGCTAGAGAAACCATTAAAGGGGAGTTCCACCCACAATTTCACTTTTTAAATATAAATACCCCTGTAATACACAAGCTTAACCACTTAATGACCGCCGCACGACTATGTACGTCCACAGAATGGCACGTACAGGCACATGGGTGTACATGTACGTCCCTGCCTTGTTGCGGGTCGGGCGTTCGATCGGGACCCCCTCTGCTGCGTGCGGCGGTCGTCTTACCTCCGGGAGCGATCCGTGACGAGGGGACGGCTGTTCGTTTCTGTCCGCCGGAGCTCTCCTCTCGGCGGTATTTTCAATCCGTCGAGAGGAGAGAAGACTCACAGTAAGTTGCACCAACACTACACTGATAGGCACACATAGGCACACTCATAGGCACATTTAACCCCTTCCGATCACCCCCCCCAGCCCCCTGTCACACTGTCACTGATTGCAGTGATCATATATTTACTGATCACTGCATTTAGTGTCAGTGTGACAGTTAGTGTGACAGGCAGTTAGTGTTAGGTCCAGGGTACCCCCGTACCCCCCCCCCTTATAAAGTTTTTAACCCCTTGATCAGCCCCTATTGCCAGCGTCACTAAGCGATCATTTTTCTGATCGCTGTATTAGTGTCGCTGTTGCCGCTAGGTAGCTAATTTTTTTCTTATTGCGATTTTTTTTTTACTAAAGACATGTGGCTGAATACATTTTGGCCTAAATGTTTGACTAAAATTTAGTTTATTCCATTTTTCTTATAACAAAAAGTAAAAAATATTGTTTTTTTTTTAAATGTTGCTCTATTTTTGTATATAGCGCAAAAAAAAAAAAACGCAGAGGTGATCAAATACCATCAAAAGAAAGCTCTATTTGTGGGAAGAAAAGGACGCAAATTTTGTTTGGGAGCCACGTCGCACGACCGCACAATTGTCTGTTAAAGCGACGCAGTGCCGAATTGTAAAAACACCTTTGGTCAATTAGCAGCATATTGTTCCGGTCCTTAAGTGGTTAATGTATTCTAGTAAAGTTAGTCTGTAAACTAAGGCCCGTTTTGTTAGGTTATTACAGCATTTAGAAGTTTATAATCTAGAAATAGACCATGGCCATCTTAAGTGTGGGCATTATGAAGCCAGACTGTATGACTTCCTGGATTTCAGCTTTGCATATCTCGCACATGCTCAGTGCTGCACAAGCAATGTTTATCTGCCTGCATCTGACCTCGGCCTGTGTTGACTACGTCCCTGCCTGTTCCTCCTGCTACTTTGCTGCCAGCCTGTTGCCGAACCTGCTTGTATCTGACCCTGCTCCAGTGTTCACCTGCTTTGGACTTGTGTGTCTACTGCTCCAGTCCTGCCTGAGCTCCTAGTTCCAGTCCAGCTGAATAGTTCCAGTCCGGTCTGCTGAGCGATCCCTGTGTGTCCTGGTTCCAGTCCAAGCTGTTCCAGTCGGCTGAATTGAGCCTGTTGTTCCTGGTTCCGGTCCAGCTCGTCTACCAGCAAGTTTGCCAGGCTCTCGTGCGACTCTGCACTCCTGCGCCTCCTGTCTTCTCTATCAGGGGCCTTGAGTCAGAGGTGTAAGGGAGGCCTCCCTCTGCATACCAGACTGTTCCACCAGGTACGTGACAGTACCAGACAGCCATGTCAGAGTCTGTGCAGGGAGCCTCTTCCATTGAGGGATTCCGCTTACACCTCGAAGACGTCATCCAGACTGTTAAAATCGCACAAGATGCATACATCCGACTGGAAGAACGTGTTCAGGCTCTTTCCTCGCCTACTACGGCCCCGCAAGGAGCTACTTCAGCAATGACAATGTTACCCCCAGAACCCAGGGTTCCTGCACCTGAAAGATTCACTGGAAATCGCAGTGAATTTCGGACATTTCGCAATGCCTGTGAACTATATTTTTCCCTGCATCCACGCACTTTCTCCCTGGAGGCCACCAAAGTTGGGTTCGTCATCTCCTTACTACAGGGCGAGCCCTAGTCATGGGCTCACCGCCTACTAGAACAAGGAGCTGACTCTCTAACCTGCCTAAGTGACTTTTTTGACTCTATGGCCCAGCTCTACGAGGATCCTCACCTGGCTGCAACTGCGGAAGCAGCTTTACACACCCTCCGGCAAGGTCACAGGGCAGCCGAGGACTATGCTTCCGACTTCAGGCGCTGGAGTTCCGACACCAGCTGGAACGATGCTGCTCTCCGCCATCAATTCCGCATTGGTCTTTCTGAGCCTTTGAAAGACGAGCTGGCCAGAGTTGGCGTCCCCCATTCTCTGGACAATTTAATTAATCTGGCAATCCAAATCGATCGCCGATTACGGGAACGAAGATCAGAGAGAGAGTTGAAGCCGCCCTGCCCGACTTGGAAGTTGCCTCGAGCCTCTAACTCCAGCAGTCTGACATCTTCTACCCCTGTTGCACCCACATCTAATATTTCTGAACCTAAGCAGTTTGGCATGCTCCGTCCCTCACTTTCCCCAGAGGAACATCAACGCCGACGACATGAAAATCTCTGCCTATATTGTGCGGGACCAGGACATTACGTGAGATCATGTCCAGCCAAGATTCGCAAGGGCCAAACTATCTTTTCTGCCAGCACGCCCATCCTGCCAACTCACCTGGCTCTTCATATTGTACTACAGCTTCCGGGAAGAAGTATTCCTGTTTCCGCTATAATCGACTCCGGAGCCTGTAGCTGCTTTATGGATCTATCCTTCATTACAAGACATCAAATTCCTTTGCAACCCAGGGCCCAAGGACTTTCAGTGTATCTGGCCGATGGGTCTGCCATTAAATCCGGAACGGTGACTCAAGAGACTATACCCTTGCCTGTCGTTATAGCCGGCAGTCACAAGGAACTGCTACGCCTAGATGCCATTTCGTCTCCTATGTTCCCCGTAATCCTTGGCATGCCGTGGCTCCAAGCACATAACCCTCTTATCAACTGGGTCGAAGGGGAAGTCAAGTTTCACTCTCCCTACTGCCTCCAACATTGTCTGTCAAAATCCTCTCTTGAGCCGCCATCTTTGCTATGTTTGGACTCTGATGCTGAAACCCGCTTATCTGTACCAGTTGCATACCATGACTTTTTAGATGTGTTTAGTAAAAAGGGAGCTGAAACTCTCCCTCCACATCGGCCATACGACTGCCCGATCGATCTCATCCCAGGGGTTGAGGTCCCTTTTGGACGGATTTTTCCTCTGTCAGAATTGGAGCTTGTCACCCTAAAAGACTATATAGACGATAATCTTAAGAAGGGCTTCATTCGCCCCTCCACTTCCCCAGGTATCTTTTTTGTGGAGAAGAAGGATCATTCCCTTCGTCCATGTATAGATTATCGTGAGCTCAATAAAGTTACGGTCAAGAACCGTTATCCCTTGCCCTTGGTACCCGAATTGTTCCAGAGGTTGGGAGCAGCAACCATATTTACAAAACTGGATCTCCGAGGGGCTTACAATCTAGTACGGATTCGGCAGGGAGACGAATGGAAGACGGCTTTTCGCTCCCGATTCGGGCATTTCGAATATCTAGTGATGCCGTTTGGCCTATGTAATGCCCCAGCAACATTCCAGCACTTTATTAATGATATTTTTCGTGATTATCTAGACTTGTTTGTTGTAGTATATCTGGATGACATTTTAATTTTTTCTTCTTCCCTTGATGACCATCGCAGGCATGTTAAGAACGTATTGAGCAGACTACGACTACATGGGCTATACGCCAAGCCAGAGAAGTGCGAGTTTGAGCGACAAAGCATTACATTTTTGGGACTAATTCTCTCCACCGAAGGTGTCAAGATGGACCCACAAAAGGTCACTGCCATCCTAGACTGGCCAGCTCCAGTGGATAAAAAGGGCATTCAGCGCTTTGTCGGGTTCTCAAACTTTTACCGCAAATTCATCAGGGGATTTTCAGCCATCATATCACCTATCACGCAACTGACCAAACAAGGCATCCGTTTTCAGTGGTCCCCTGAGGCTCAAGATGCTTTCGAGACTCTTAAAAAGCTATTCACTTCTGCACCAGTTCTGAAGCACCCTGACCCAGCATTACCCTATGTATTGGAAGTAGATGCGTCAGAAACGGCAGTCGGAGCAGTACTATCTCAAAGACGGGGACCCAAGGCTTTGTTACACCCAGTTGCCTTTTTCTCCCGCAAATTGTCTAATTCTGAAAGGAATTATGATGTCGGAGATCGAGAACTTCTGGCCATCAAGAATGCATTGGAAGAGTGGAGATACCTCTTAGAAGGAGCAGCGCACCCGATTCTAATCTATACAGATCACAAGAACCTGGAATATCTGCGGACTGCCAAGAGACTAAAACCACGCCAGGCTAGATGGGCACTCTTCTTTTCCAGGTTCTCTTTCCACCTCACGTACAGGCCAGGATCTAAAAACACCAAACCTGATGCTCTATCTAGGATGTTCTGTGATACCAGGGAATCCGCACCGCCTGACACTATCCTGTCTTCTGACAACTTTCTTCTACTTCAGGGAAACCTGCTTTCCCAAATTAAACAGGCTTCTATGAATGTCCCTTCTTCTCTGGGAATAAAGTTGGAGGCCAGGGATGATCTGCTTTGGCACAAGGACAAAATATTCATACCAGAAAGTCTACGTGTTTCTGTCCTGGGATTATGTCATGACCACAAGTTAGCCGGACATTTCGGGATCCGTAAAACTGTTGAACTCGTGCAACGCACATTCTGGTGGCCACAAGTTGAAAAAGACTGCAAGGGCTATGTAGAGTCCTGTACCACTTGTGTATGAAATAAGAACATTAAAACTAAGGCATGGGGTTTGCTGAAGCCGCTATCAGTCCCGGAGAGACCCTGGAAAAATATCTCAATCCATTTTATCGTGGAACTTCCTCCATCAGACGGTTTTTCCACCATCTTTGTGGTGGTAGACCGGTTATCCAAAATGGCCCACTTCTTGCCCATGAAAGGCACACCATCTGCCTCGGAAACAGCCAAAATTTTTGTGAAAGAAATTGTCAGACTCCATGGAGTTCCAGCAAACATTGTGTCAGACCGGGGGGTACACTTTACCTCAAGGTTTTGGAGGTCACTATGTGAAACCTTGGGAATCGAGTTATCGTTCTCTTCCGCATACCATCCCCAAACAAATGGGCAAACGGAGAGAACCAATCAAACTCTCGAGCAACATTTACGGTGCTTTTCCTCATTTTCATAAGATGACTGGGCCGCATTACTCCCGTTAGCGGAATTTGCCTATAACAACTCCATCCACTCTGCCACCAAACAGTCCCCATTTTTTGCCAATTACGGATTTAATCCATCATTTCTGACCAGTACCTTTCCGGAATGTCCAGTACCCGCTGTTCTTGAAACCATAAATTTCTTTGATACCAACAACAAACTACTACGGGCAACTATGGCTAAAGCTCAGGAACATAACAAACAGGTCTTTGATAAAAAGAAGCGGGGAGAGTTAATACTGGAACCTGGCGATCGGGTTTGGCTGTCCACAGCGAACCTAAAACTAGCGTGTCCCTCTAAGAAGTTAGGCCCTAAATTCATGGGACCCTTCCCGGTAAGGAGGAGGATTAATGATGTGGCCTACGAGCTAGAACTGCCGGATTCCTTTAAGATACATCCTGTCTTTCACGTAATATTATTAAAACCTGTGACCCCTGATCCATTCCCTGCCCGGGGTACTGGCCCACCTGAACCAATATTAATCAACGGGACAGAAGAATTCGAAGTTGAGGCAATTCTGGACTGTAGGAAAAGAAGAAATCAGATCCAGTACCTCGTTAAGTGGAAAGGGTATGGCCCAGAGGATAATTCGTGGGAACCCGAGGAGGATGTCCACGCTGAAAGACTCGTTCGGGCATTCAAGAGATCCCATCCTTTGAAGTTTGCCCGATTGGGCATCCGGAGGCTGCCCATTGGGAGGGGGCAATGTCAGGAAGGGCACGCCAGCAATCAAGATGGCGGCTATGGTCGTTCCTCTGTCCCACCCCAATAGGCTATTTAAACTGCCTTACTTCCTTGAATCAGTGCTGTCTGGTCTACAGCGTTACCTGAGACCTCTGATTGTTGTTTACCTGCACTCTGCTCCAGCTGACTTTACCTGGCTTACTCTGACTACCATGTTTATCTGCCTGCATCTGACCTCGGCCTGTGTTGACTACGTCCCTGCCTGTTCCTCCTGCTACTTTGCTGCCAGCCTGTTGCCGAACCTGCTTGTATCTGACCCTGCTCCAGTGTTCACCTGCTTTGGACTTGTGTGTCTACTGCTCCAGTCCATCCGCCTGCACCTGCCTGAGCTCCTAGTTCCAGTCCAGCTGAATAGTTCCAGTCCGGTCTGCTGAGCGATCCCTGTGTGTCCTGGTTCCAGTCCAAGCTGTTCCAGTCGGCTGAATTGAGCCTGTTGTTCCTGGTTCCGGTCCAGCTCGTCTACCAGCAAGTTTGCCAGGCTCTCGTGCGACTCTGCACTCCTGCGCCTCCTGTCTTCTCTATCAGGGGCCTTGAGTCAAAGGTGTAAGGGAGGCCTCCCTCTGCATACCAGACTCTTCCACCAGGTATGTGACACTCAGAGTAAACAGGAGACATCCTAGAACAGAGGTGTCATACTCAATTTCATTGTGGGCTGCATTAGCATTATAATTTCCCTCAAAAGGGCGGTTGTATCTGTAAGATTAGATGTCCAGTGCATCCCCTCCCCTTACATTAGATGTCAAGAGCCACCCCACCATCAGGAGTTGAGTCCCTTACATCAGTATACCCCCCCTTTCCTTATGCTGCTGCTGGGAAGAAGCTGGGTGCATTGCTTGAAAGCAGAAATTAAGGGTCTGGAGTAGGACCAGAGGAGGGCTGGAGCTCTCCTGCAGTTGCAGGAGAGGTGCGAGGGCCACCTGAAATGGCCTGGAGGGCTATATTCGGCCAGCGGGCCTTGTGTTTGACACCTGTGTCCTAGAATGAGAAAGACACTTTATTTTAGGAGATCAAATTTTCCAAAGCTGAGGGCTGCTCTCCAAGATTTAGCCTGGAAGATTAAGCATGGTATAGAAATGGGTGGATGGCTGTCCCCTGAGGACAGGGGGCCATTTTGAAATGGCTTCCCCTTTGCATCACTTGTGCACATCCTATAGCATGTACAGCGGCAAGCTCTGTGATCTCTGTGTTTCAGCCAACACTCTGTTCCCTCTCACACTGATTGGCTGAGTATTTCTACAGAAATCAGCAAAAGGTTTTTTTTTTTTTAAAGTGTAACCAGAGCACAGAGGAAAACATGTCCAGAAAACATGGAATCATGGGCCCAGCATAGAAGTTTGTTGTATAACTCAGTTTTATACAAATGCCTGGAGGAAGGACTGGGTGTCAGATAGAAGTCAGGGCCAGAACTCAAGTTGGAGGAATGATAAACTCTGCCTCAATAGAAGTTTCAGAATCTTGCATGTCAAATAAACAGGAAAGAGCATCTGCACAAGAATTGACTGTGTCTGGTCTGAAGGTATTGACACATCGAAACTGGGAAAAGAATGAGGACCAACAAGCCTGCCTGAAGTTAAAGAATATGTAAACCCAACATTTCATATTCACAAAATGTGACTGCTGTACCATGTACTTATATGAAAAAAGTATTCAGTTCTCTTTGTATCACTTCCTGCTGTGAAATCCCTGGTGGTCCTGCCAGTCCCTCTGCGTTGCTATTAAAAACGGACCAAACTAAGCAGGCAAGCACATCATGGATAGTTCTCTAGCTGCGCTGGGAACTCAGTGTGCTCTCCTACAATGATCAAACCTGTCCTGACCCCCCCCCCCCCCCCACATTCATTAACTGGGAAGATCAGTGTGCAGCAGTTTCTTCTCGCCCAGCTTGTATGGAGCTAAGAACAGAGGGAATGTGATCACTTAAAAAAAGTGAAAAAAGGTATTTAGAATTAAGTGGCTGTTCAGGGGGTGCTCCAGGATGGAAGACCTAGATTTAATCTGGGCAGTCAGTGACTGCATGGAGATGACACACCATCTGAGTTTCTACGGTCCTGACACTCAAGGGCCTCCAAAAAGTGATAGTCAGGAAGTTAGATGACTAATATACATCATGTGACCCTTGAAAACCTGAAGGTGCTCCTTGGATTTTGGGACCCTCTATGTGGCTAGACCCCAAAAAAGTCTCACACACTTAGCATCTACATGCTCTGGGGGAGTAGCAGAATGTACTTTGGGGTGTGTTTATAAGTTTGCTAATGTTGTGTGTGAGAAATATCTTATTATTTATAACTTTGTGTAACAATAAATGTTCATTTTCTTTTTAAATTTTTCAAAAACCTGCTTTTCAAAATGTCGTCTTTTTGTAGGTGTTTCTACTGCCCTGATTCTTCAGGGCCTCCAAACCCATAATAGGTAGTCAGGAAAAAAGATGCCTTACTTACCGTATTTATCGGTGTATACCGCGCACTTTTTCGGGGCAAAATCGTGGGTGCGCGATATACGCCGATACCCGCTTTCCCGCGCCAAGTTTTGAATACTGCGTCGACATATACCGAGGGCAGTACACTCGTGTATAGTCGGGCAGGCTCGGCTCTTCTCGCGCTCACGTCCTGGACGTACAGGACGTGAGCACGAGAGTAGCCGAGCCTGCCCGACTATACACGAGTGTACTGCGCTCGGTATATATCGGCGCAGTATTCAAAACTCTGCGCGGGAAAGCGAGGATCGAGCATGGAGGACGCCGCAGAAGGACGCCGGACCCGTCGAAGAGGACACCCGAAGCCACGGACCCACGCCGGACCCGACGAAGGGGACACCCGAAGCCACAGACGCACGCCGGACCCGACGAAGAGGACACCCGAAGCCACAGCCGGACCCGACGAGACCGCCGATGGACGCCGCGCAAGACACCAAAACTGTAAGTACAAAAAACTTTTTTTCCACAGGAATGGGGGCAACTTCAGGGGTGCGCGCTATACCCCAATAAATACGGTATGTTCCCTCAAAGCCTCAAGGTGACCATGGATTTTTGGCACATCTATGGATCTAGTGAAAAAGTCCCACACACGTAGTATCCTCAAACTCTGGAGGAGAAGCAGAATGTGTTTTAAGGTGTAATTATAAGTATGCCTATGCCGCAAGTGAAAAACTTGTTAAAATGACAATTAAATAAAATAAAATATAATATATATATTTCTAGATTGTAAGCTCTAACGAGCAGGGCCCTCTGATCCCTCCTGTATTGATTTGTATTGTGACTGTACTGTCTTCCCTGATGTAAAGTGCTGCGCAAACTGTGAGCGCTATATAAATCCTGTATAATATAATAATAATAATAATATATATATACAGTGTATGTGACAAAATATATCAACTTAAAAAAACTGTTCATGGTTCTTACTAAATCTTACTAAATACCTTGAAGTGTCTACTTTCCATAAATTGGTAATTTTGAGGGTGTTTGTATGGTTTTAGGAAAGGAGATAAACAGTTCGAAAATCAGGGTTGATACATTTTTCATTTTTAACCAAACAAATGCACAGAATACTAAGGAAAACAGTTTGCTTATTTGTTTTTTTGAAACATTTGGGCCCGGATTCACATACATCGCCGCATATATATGCCGCCGTACCGTATCTTCTTTACGCTACGCCGGCGCAACGCAGAGAGGGAAGCATGGAATTCACAAAGCAAATGCTCCCAACTCTGCGCCGGCGTAGCGTATATTCGTAGGCGTAAGGCAGCGTAAGTGGAAGTTGGCGTGATACATGGTAATGAAGCTTGATCCCATGCAAATGATGGGTCACACAAGTACTTAAAACGAACGGCGCATGCGCCGTCCCGTGGACGTATCCCAGTGCGCATGCTCACAATCAAGTCGAACAATTGGCTAAGATACGTCGAATTACTGCCTACGGTGTGAACGTAACCTACGCCCAGCCCTATTCACGTACTACGTAAACGACGTAAAATACGACGGCTGTGTTCCCTGGTCCATACCTTTGCATGAGTTGCGCCTCCAATATGGGGAATAACTTTACGCCGGACGTACGACTTACGCATACCGCGTATATAATGCGCCGGGCGCAAGTACGTTCGTAAATCGCCGTATTTGCCTCATTTGCATATTTAAATAGGAAATCAATGGGAGTGCCAGATGCACCCAGCGTAACTATGCGCCCACGATACGCTGGCATAGGCAAGTTACATCGGTGGACTGAAGCCAGTTTTTAGGCGTATCTGTGGGCACGGCGCACAGATACGACGGCGCATATTTACACTTACGTGGCGTATCTCAAGATACGTCGGCGTAAGTGCTTTGTGAATCCGGGCCATTATGTTTTTTTAAAAACAAATGGTGGGTAAATAACATCAAAAGAACGCTCTATCTCAAAAATGATATAAAATGCATTGGTACAATGTTGCCTATTAATTGTTAGTCAAAGTAACAATTAATAGGCAACATTGTACCAAGACATTTGGTACAGGGGTTTCATTTGCTGGTTTCAAGTGGTTAAACAGGCGTCACTATTATGTTTAAACAGAGACATGGTTCCTTGCTTATCTGTATTACTGAACCTTTATCCTAATAAGGTCAAATGTGATATGGAAGAAATTATATTAATTTACTAAACTGGATACAAAGTCAAGAAAATATTTATGTCTCCCAGTCCGATTATCTAACGGGTGTGGGGCTAACAGAACAATATTTGACACCAAGGTCTGCATTTCATCTTAGATAAGAAAGGGCAATCGGAGAAAGGGTGCCTGTGTGGTTAACCCTGTATAGATTATGCTTTAAGCCAAGGTGTAGCCTATAGGTGATCAAATCATACAAGGATTTATAAATCTCATGCCACGTACACAAGATCATTTTTTCAGTAGTTTTTTAGCATGTAGAAAAAAATACGTTTTTCTAACTTCATGATTAAAAACGATGTTGCCCACACACCATCGTTTAAAAAAAATGATGAGCACAGCGCGGTGACGTACAACACGTAAACGGGAATGAGCACAGCGCGGTGACGTACAACACGTAAAGGGGAAGTTCCATTCAAGCTCCCGTCTCATAACTTGCTTCTGAGCATGCGCGGGTTTAAAACGTTGTTTGTGAAACCCACACACGATCATTTTAAATGACGTTTTTAAAAACTTTGAGCCAGATTCAGATACAATTACATTGGCGCAGAGTATCAGAGATTTTACCAGGCTGTACGACGAATCCTGGTAGATTTTGTCCCTTACGGTACGGCGGCGTAGTGTATTTCTCGCCGCATAATCGAGATACGCGATTAGGGGCGTGAAGCATCTAAATTAGGCGCGTCCCCGCGGCGATTGAACTGCGCATGCTCCCTTCAGAAATTTCCCGCCGTGCATTGCGCGAAATAACGTTGATACGTCATTCGTTGTTTGAGTAGCGTCGTTTACGGACATTCCTATTCCAGGATGTTTTACATCAAAAATAAAAAAAGACGTCGGAAAACGTTGATATTCGACGCGGGAACGACGGCCTTACTTAACATGGGCTGTCTAATATTAGACCAGCAAAAAGCTGGTATAGTTTTACGCAGCAAAAAGATGACTAAAGATGCCGTAAGAGATTGCGATAGATGTTCGTAATTTCGTGAATCGCCGGCAAAAGCTCATTTGCATACCCCGACGCGGAAAACGACGGAAACTCCACCCAGCGGCCGCAATTTTATTGCAGCGTAGAAGGCGTACGAACACGTAAACCAGTCGAATTGAAGCCCGCAGCCGTATTTTCATGGATTGAGGTTTCAGAGTAGTGAAAAAATGCGCGTAATTCGAAAGTACTCCAGTCTAACGCGAGATAGACAGGAGTAATCGCTCTGTGAATCTGGCCCCTTGTTTTTTTCATGCCGAAAAATTATCGTGTGTATGTGGCATTATAGTTCTGACATATTCTTCCAAGAAAAAAATTAAATAAATTAGATTAATACTATTTCTTATAATAAAACACTGCCATCTTGTGGAAGTTTAATCTAAGTACGTGTTTTGTAAAGGGATTGCAACAATGCATGGCAGTAACTACTGTATATACAGTTGTGCTCATAAGTTTACATACCCTGGTAAAATTTATGATTTCTTGGCCATTTTCCAGAGAATATGAATGATAACACAAAAACATTCAGGTTAGTGTTTGGATGAAGCCATTTATTATCAATCAACTGTGTTTACTATTTTTAAATCATAATGGCAACAGAAACTACCCAAATGACCCTGATCAAAAGTTTACATACCCCAGTTCTTAATAAAGTGTATTTCCCACTTTAACATCAATGACAGCTTGAAGTCTTTTGTGGTATTTGTGGATGAGGCTCTCTATTTTCTCAGGTGGTAAAGCTGCCCATTCCTCTTGGCAAAAAGCTTCCAGTTCGTGTAAATTCCTTGGCTGTCTTGCATGAACTGTATGTTTCAGATCTCCCAGAGTCTCAATGATATTCAGGTCAGGAGCAGTGGCGTAACCAGAGTTATGGGCGCCCGGGGCAGAATTTTTTTTTGCCCCCCCCCCCCTTGTATAATCATCCACTCTGGTTATAAGGACACTTAGGAAACAATAAGGTCTCGTTATTAAAAGAGACATCTTCTAAAGCACAGCCAGATCTATTTAAAGTAACTTTTGTCCACTAAATTCTACTTCCTTGTAGGGTGTACAGGACACTTAGAACGCCAAATGCGATGCGTTCCACAGCATTTTCGACACTACACTCAAGTGAACCCATCAGAATTGGTCACGGAAGGTTACTCTGGATAGGCACTACAAGTCCCAGCATTGCACAGAAGGTTACTCTGGATAGGCACTACAAGTCCCAGCATTGCACTACAGGTTGCTCTGGATAGGCACTACAAGTCCCAGCATTGCACTACAGGTTGCTCTGGATAGGCACTACAAGTCCCAGCATTGCACTACAGGTTACTCTGGATAGGCACTACAAGTCCCAGCATTGCACTACAGGTTACTCTGGATAGGCACTACAAGTCCCAGCATTGCACAGAAGGTTACTCTGGATAGGCACTACAAGTCCCAGCATTGCACAGAAGGTTACTCTGGATAGGCACTACAAGTCCCAGCATTGCACTACAGGTTGCTCTGGATAGGCACTACAAGTCCCAGCATTGCACTACAGGTTGCTCTGGATATACACTACAAGTCCCAGCATTGCACAGAAGGTTACTCTGGATAGGCACTATAAGTCCCAGCATTGCACTACAGGTTGCTCTGGATAGACACTACAAGTCCCAGCATTGCACAGAAGGTTACTCTGGATAGGCACTACAAGTCCCAGCATTGCACTACAGGTTACTCTGGATAGGCACTACAAGTCCCAGCATTGCACAGAAGGTTACTCTGGATAGGCACTACAAGTCCCAGCATTGCACTACAGGTTACTCTGGATAGGCACTACAAGTCCCAGCATTGCACTACAGGTTACTCTGGATAGGCACTACAAGTCCCAGCATTGCACAGAAGGTTACTCTGGATAGGCACTACAAGTCCCAGCATTGCACTACAGGTTGCTCTGGATAGGCACTACAAGTCCCAGCATTGCACTACAGGTTGCTCTGGATAGACACTACAAGTCCCAGCATTGCACTACAGGTTACTCTGGATAGGCACTACAAGTCCCAGCATTGCACAGAAGGTTACTCTGGATAGGCACTACAAGTCCCAGCATTGCACTACAGGTTTCTCTGGATAGGCACTACAAGTCCCAGCATTGCACTACAGGTTACTCTGGATAGGCACTACAAGTCCCAGCATTGCACAGAAGGTTACTCTGGATAGGCACTACAAGTCCCAGCATTGCACAGAAGGTTACTCTGGATAGGCACTACAAGTCCCAGCATTGCACTACAGGTTGCTCTGGATAGGCACTACAAGTCCCAGCATTGCACTACAGGTTGCTCTGGATAGACACTACAAGTCCCAGCATTGCACAGAAGGTTACTCTGGATAGGCACTACAAGTCCCAGCATTGCACAGAAGGTTACTCTGGATAGGCACTACAAGTCCCAGCATTGCACTACAGGTTGCTCTGGATAGGCACTACAAGTCCCAGCATTGCACTACAGGTTGCTCTGGATAGACACTACAAGTCCCAGCATTGCACAGAAGGTTACTCTGGATAGGCACTACAAGTCCCAGCATTGCACAGAAGGTTACTCTGGATAGGCACTACAAGTCCCAGCATTGCACCACAGTTGCTCTGGATAGGCACTACAAGTCCCAGCATTGTGGGATGTGAATATATCTGGGGGGATCGTGTACATATATTTTATACAAGGCAAGTAATGCACATAGGGGGGTAGACCCCTCCCTGATCCCCGGTTACCGTTAGCGCTGTCTGTTACCGCTCTCTGTGTCCTCTCTCTCAGTATCTATATATATGTATGTCTCTCTCGCTCTCAATGTATCTCAGTATCTCTATTTCTCTGTCGCTCTGAATGTTTCTCTGTCCTCCTGCTCCGTCTATGGCAATACGTCACTTCCATGACAAATTCAGATAGGTTCAGTGTGCCTATCTCTCTTCCCCGCCCCGCCCCGCCCCTCCCTGCTCTGCTGTGTGTATGGATTGTAGTCACTTCCGTGACACAGATTGATTTTAAAAAAGTGACACGGACACGCTTTAAACCAAATGTGTGGGAGGGGGAGTGGTTTGCGCATGGCCGAGTGAGGCGGTGTATTAGGGATTTCCTGCTGCTGCTGAACCTCCGCAAGCGATGAGAGCCTGAAACCTGGAAATCTGACCCAAGGGAGACGCTATACTACCAGGCGTGTGGGAGGACACTCATCGGGCTTTCTACGGGCTGGCGCATGACTGTGACGGCAGACAGCTGAGATCAGCTGGCGAACCCAACAGAAGCTACACGCTGCATGCCGCACGCCCGGAGTGTCTACACAGAACCTGCCAGGGAAGGAGTTAGCAGTGAGGAGGAACGGAGGAGCTGGTGAGCGGGGGAAACCCGATTAGGAGCAGGGGCGAGTAGCCCTGTAATCTCCATAGGTGGATGCTTATGTAATACAGTCAGCATCCCCACGAGACGTCAAATTGGACACTATAATAAAACGGCGATAGGAGAGTGAGAGAGTGAGAGAGTGGACGAGGCGATATTAGTAAACCTGGGTGGATAAAGTGAGAAGCTGAGCTACATGTTGCACGCTTAAACGGGGACAAGGCATGAACGTGGGGAAATCGAGAGACACACGCTCATCCCGGAGGACTGTATTGTCAACTCAGCCACCCAAACTTTTAGACCAACTAGAGATCCAGCGTTACTTCCTTAAAATGGATAAAGGAGGTGGACAGGAGGAGCAGAACCAGTCTGGGGGGGACTTACAACCCCGAGGACAGACTAACATCCCACGGCTGGAGGTGCGAGCAGACGTGGAAACATTACAAACATTACAAACAACTCCACAGTGTCCACAGGTGATCACTACAGCTGGTGGTACTCTCCCCCCAGCATTGAGCGGAGCCGGAGGGGGAAAGAGCGAGCTCGAGACCCTAGAGTCCCTAAAATCTCTTATCCAAGCACTACCAACAAAGGATGATATGAATATACTAATTACAAGGGTAGAAGAAGCTCACCGCAGAGAGATTGACGAGATTAAAGAAGAGATTCTTGCCTTAGAGCAGGGGTCTCCAAACTATGGCCCTCCAGTTGTTCAGGAACTACAATTCCCATAATGCTTAGTCGTGTCTGTGAATGTCAGAGTTTTACAATGCTTCATGGGAAATGTAGTTCCGAAACAGCTGGAGGGCCGTAGTTTGGAGATCCTTGCCTTAGAGGAACGTACAACAGGGATTGAAAATACATCCAAAGACCTCGGGCAACGGGTAACAACATTGGAATCCACCCTGGAACAAAATAGGAATGCCCAGCTGGATGTGATAAACTCCCTACAGCTCCAATTGGAGGAAGTGCAGGACAGGAGTAGGCGGAATAATATACGTATCCGAGGCATCCCTGAAGCAGCTGTCCCAGAAGACCTTCAAGAGACGGTAAAAAATATTTTCTTGATAATTTTGAAAGATACTATGCCTTTAAATTTGGAAGTGGACAGAGTCCATAGGGCCTTTGGCACCAGGTCTAAAGACAGTTCCCGGCCTCGAGATGTGGTATGCAAATTACACTATTTTAGACATAGAGAGGCAATTTTAAGGAAATCGTGGGACCTGGGAACCATAGACTTTAATGGGGCCCAATTAAAGATCCTACCAGACCTATCAAGTGCAACATTACAGCGAAGAGCCCTATTACGCCCCTTACTAGAGCGGATAAGGGAAGTTGGGGGTACGTACAGTTGGAGGTTCCCATTTTCCATTTTTATTAGGAAACAGGGTTCAGGGACATTCTGGTTGCGATTTAAGACTGAACTCACGGATTTTTTCTCTTTTCTTGGAGTCACCCCGTTTGAAGTCGAGGACTGGCGGCAAATAATCCCAAGGAATAATTAAGACATAGTGTCTGTTGGTCCCCCCTTTTTTTTTTTTTTTTTTGGTGTGTCCCCCCCCCCTTTTCTCTCTCCCCCCTGTGGGGGAGAGATGGGTAGGGGTTTGGCTGCAATGACGCCCTTGCTGCCTTCCCCCTCCCTTCCCCCCTTTCTCCCTTTTTTTTTTTTTTTTTTTTGTTGTCTTTTTTCTCTCTCAACATTAAGGTCGTCTCTCTAGGAGCCCATTTGAATATGTACCTAGACCTCTATTTCTGGTTCAACTCACCCCCCCTGCTCCCTGGCCTAGAAAGGGGGGTGCAGGGGGAGGGTTGGGGGGTAGGGGGATATGGGTTAAAGGGGAGGGGGGGGGAGTTTTAGTCACACACGCATATAAATATATATTCACATAATACACATACTCATATACACACAATAACTTTACATATAGAAACACTATCCACACAAACATGGGGACATATAAGATAATGGGCACATGAATATTGGGGAGATCACCATTCACAACATCACTATTTAGGTTTTGCAAGAAGGGATAGGGGGGCTACATCTTCTCAAGAGGTGCACACATAGAGGGGTATTGGTACTCCCCCCTTTTGGGAGGAGTGCCCAAATAAGGTACTACGGGGGAGAGGAGGGGGAGGGGGAGGGAAGGGGGTTAAGGGGATGAGGGGGGAAGGGGGGAAGGGGAGGGGGGGTGACCGCCCTAGGAATAGGATGGGTAGTCTCCGGGTTAAAGTTTAAGGATTTATATGTAAAGGTAAATGTAAAGGTCTATACATAAGTGAGTGTATAGACAACTGTGTATAATGTTATTGTTAATGTGTTATTGTGACCAGGTCCCTGGAAGGAGTTTTTTGGATTTAATATGGCACTTGGTATAAAAGAGACTTGGAAATTGAAGATCGTAATAACATTACAAGAATATGTTATGGGTAACTGACGAGTATTATATGAAGGGGAGACAACCCCAAATATTAAGGGGCTGGGGGGGGGGGATCCAGGAGGAATAGTAGGTACAATAAACGAGATTAAGGAATGGGCCAGAGGTAGATGGGTAGAGACGGTCGGGACTCCCTAGAGGGACCACTATGTACAAGGTAATGGAGGGAGGAGGAGGCGGTGGTGGGGGGAGGGGGGGGGAGGCGGTGGGGGGTGGACAACCAGATGGGGGAAATGGGGTTCAGGGGACCAACTGAGATGGATAAAACAAATGAAACCAGAGATAAGAGATGGAAGGAGGGAGGGGAAGGAGCAGCAGGGGCACCCGCTTGAAGGAGCGTGCGCAACTAATACCCCCTGTTAGGTAATTACTCAGGGGTTGGGGAAATAGAGTAAAATAGCAGATAGCTATATTGACGAAGGGGAAGAGGGGGAGGGAAAAAAAAAAAAAAAAATTCTTTTTTTTGTTTTGCTTTCTTCCCTATCTAATCCCTCTCGAACCCCGTAGTCAATAAGTTAGGGGAAGGCGGGAAGGGGTTTTTTTTTTTTTTTTTTTTCTTTTTTCTCTCCTTCTTATCCTCTCCCCCTCTCTTGCCTCCTCTGGTGAGGAAGGGGAAATAAATATCTACCCACTTATAGACGTGAGGACCTACTCTTCATAAAGTTAGCAGAATACCTAGGTCAAGATGGGGGGGATAAAGATAACAACTATTAATGCCAAAGGACTTAATACCCCGGAAAAAAGGAAAATACTTCTCAACGAACTTAAACGAGCCCGAACAGACATAGCATACATTCAGGAAACCCATCTTAGAGCTAGCCGCCTACCGTACCTACAAAACAGATTCTTCCCATGCACCTATCACGCATTCAGTCCGACATCAAAATCCAAAGGAGTATCTATATTAATCTCCAACCAGATACCCTGGGCACTTACAGGCAAACAGATAGACGATGAGGGAAGGTATATATTTTTAAAAGGGAGAATAGGAGACGAGAAAGTAACACTAGCTACAATCTATGCACCTAACTCGCATCAAGAGACCTTCATGATTGGAGTATTGGCCAAATTAGACAACTTCTTAGAAGGAAAATTAATTCTGGGGGGCGACATCAATATGACACTTGACCCCAAACTGGATTCATCAACAGGGTTATCGTCAGTGACAGGAGGCTCCAGGAGGAAAGTCAGGCGAAAGATGAAAGATCTGCATTTAGTGGATGCCTGGAGAATATTTCATGGGGGGGAAAGAGACTATACCTTTTATTCCAACCCTCATAAAAGTTACTCCCGGATAGACTATTTTTTGATCCCTCATTACCTATTAACAGCAATTGAGGAAGTGAAAATCGGGAATATAACCTGGTCAGATCACGCTCCAGTATCATTAAATATTAAGATATCAGGCAAGGCTCTCTCCACGGGGTACCGATGGCGTTTGAATGGAAGCCTATTACAGACCCCAGAAGTACGAGAGGAGGCAGAGAAACAACTAGGAGAATACTTCCGAATGAACGAAACCCCGGGGAGCGACCCAAGCGTGGTCTGGGAAGCCCACAAGGCTGTGATGAGGGGGCTGTTAATAAAACATGGAGCGAGAATAAAAAGAGCACGAGAGAGCCAGGTGGAAAAATTAATAACAGAGATCCAATTACTGGAGTCACAACATAAAGTAAGCCAGAGGTTAACTATTGGGGAAGAATTGGACCACAAGAGGAAAGAATTAGCAGACCTATTAAGATATAAAGCAAAAGCAACCATCCAAGCAGGAAAGAAGACAATATATGAACTAGGAGACAAGTGCAGTAAAGTACTAGCAGGAAAGCTAAAAGATAAAGGGAACATGGTATATATACCACAGATTAAGGGGAAAGACGGTCAGGTAAAGTCACTCCCTAAAGACATAGCACAGAGATTTAGAGAATATTACACCTCTCTCTACAATCTAAAACAAATGGATGAAACCAACGAGAAGATAGAGGATTATTTGACTTCAGCGCATCTTAAAAGAATTCCATCAATAGAAAGGGAAAATTTAGAAAGACCTTTTACAATAGAGGAACTCCAAGGAGTGACGAAAATGGTTAAACCGGGGAAAGCCCCAGGACCGGATGGGTTTTCCATCCAGTACTATCGATATTTCCTACCTATACTTGGACCACATATGATCAGGATGTTCAATGAGATCGGCCGATCTACCGCATTCCGCCTGGAGGCCCTTACGGCACACATTGCAGTAATCCCGAAAGAGGGGAAAGACCCGGCGGAGTGCGGTAGCTATCGCCCGATCTCATTACTGAACACAGACCTAAAATTATTTACGAAATTAATAGCCTCTCGAATACAACCCCTATTGGGACAGTTGATCCACCCAGATCAGGTAGGCTTTGTCCCAACTAGAGAGGCGAGAGATAACACTATCAAAGTGCTGAATCTGGTGCAATGGTCAAGGGAAACAAAAACACCTTCTATCTTTCTTAGCACAGATGCGGAAAAAGCCTTTGATAGAGTTAGTTGGAAGTTTATGGCAGGGATGTTAAGACATATCGGACTAGGAGAACATATGTGTAGATGGATTATGGGAGTATACACCACCCCCCAAGCTCTAATCAAGGTAAACGGGATTTTTTCAGAGCCAATTAAAATAAGGAATGGAACAAGACAGGGATGTCCATTGTTCCCGTTACTATATGTCTTGACATTGGAACCCCTGCTAAACAGGATAAGACAGAATTCTGAGATCCGGGGGCTGGAGGTAGGAGACAGGGAATATAAAATCTCTGCATTCGCAGATGATATGTTGTTTACTATATCCAGCCCCAGGAAATCACTACAAAATTTGATGAAAGAAATAGAGGAATATGGGAAATTAACTAACTTAAAAATCAACTATGGGAAATCTGAAGTAATGGGGGTGGAAATCCCAGGTACAATACAACAGAGTCTAGAATCTAATTGCAAATTTAAATGGGTAAAAGTTGCCTTAAAGTATCTGGGGATCCATATCCCATTAAGAATAGGGAACACCTTTGAAGTAAATTTTCCCCCATTGGTAAGTACAATCAAGGGAACTCTGGAGAAATGGCCGAAGGGACTCCACTCTTGGTTCGGGAGATGTAATGCAATCAGGATGAGTATACTCCCTAAATTACTATACCTATTCCAAGCAATACCAATTAAAATCTCCCTGGCTTTCCTAAACCGAGTAAACAGGCTGCTCTTTAACTTTATCTGGTCTAATAAAAGACCAAGGATTAGTAGGAATAGGATGTGCCTACCTAAAGGGGATGGAGGACTAGCGGTACCGGATGTAAATAAATATTACCAGGCAGTACATCTGGGAAGGGTTATAGAATGGGGTAGGAGTAAAGGAACCAAACTATGGGTAGACCTCGAACAGGAAATAAGTCAAGTCCCGTTAAAAAGAGCAATTTGGTGCTATCAAACACTCCCGGCCCAGTTAAAAAAACATCTAACTATAGGTGCGACTCTCTCTATAGGCCACAAGATATGCCAGCTGGGTAAACATACATCAAGATACTCTCCTCTATACCCAATACTGGGAAACCCAAACTTCCATCCAGGATTGGAGAAAGGAGCATACAAAAACCTCAGGGAGAGAGGCTATACACAGGCAGCACACTTTGTAGAATTAGAAGGATGGCCGACAGTGACTTCATTGGTATCCATAGAAGGACAATATGGGGTTAATGATTGGCAGGCGATACAATTATGCCATTTTTTGAACTCATTAGGTCCAACGAGTAGATTCAAAAGGGAGTTAACACAATTCGAAAGATATTGTGAGGACCAGGAACCCCCGGCAAGATTACTGTCTAAAATGTATAGATTGATAATATCCCCCCCAGAAGCGCAGGAATTACCATCAATGAAAGAATGGGCAAAAGACATGGAGAGGAATTTTACCCAAACCCAGCAGCAAAGGATAACCCACTTAGCTATGAAAACATCAACTTGCACCAGGCTACAGGAATTAAACTATAAAATTTTAAATAGATGGTATTATACACCGGAGAAGCTGAGTAGGATGTTCCCGGGAACATTAGACTCCTGTTGGAGATGTAAGAAGAGTAAGGGAACTCTGTATCATATACTCTGGGCATGCCCTAAAATCAGGAAATATTGGCAGGAAGTCCAAAAGATATCTCAAAAATTTACAACTTATCAAATACAAGACGATCCAGCTCTCTGCTTGTTACATTTATCTCAGATCCCAATAAAAACATACAAAAAATCGATCATCTGTCATATGATGAACGAAGCTAAGGCGGGCATAATATTAAATTGGAAAAGGACTAGTGTGCCAACGATAAGGGATTGGCTGAATAGAGTTAGAAAGGTGGGGGCGATAGAAGACCTGGTGCTATCCGCACAAGATCGAAAGGAGCAATATAATGTAACTTGGGGAACATGGAATGTATTTATATATTCAGAGGAAGGGAAGGAATGGATGGGGAAAAAAGATAGAGAACAGGAGGGACTACGCGCCCAGGTCAACGGAAGTGAAGGCAATACCGGAGGGGAGGAGGAAGACAGGGGGGATCCAGAGGAAGACGGGAGAGGGGGTAATTAACCATTTAACCTTACTATCGATTTATATCTGTGAGCCCCCTCCCCTCCCCCGCCCTCTGGGCTGGGGGCCTTTGGGTGGGGTTTTTTTTTTTGTTTTTTTTTGGAGTGGGAGGGAGGGGGGAGGTTAGAGGGGTGGGTGGGGTGGGGTGGGTGGGGAAGGGATTAGGGTTAAAATGGGGTAGGTATTCTAAATAGAACACAAGAAGCCACTTCTTAAGAATAGATACAGGAGGGGAGTACAGGCAAGACCGAGTTATAGAGTGGGATTAAAAAGAGGACGGGGGAATCGGGATATCGATGGACTAGAAGAAACCTATCCAGACATAGCAGATGAGCCCTAGATAAATAAGGAGTGAAACTCGGTCTAGGACGGGACCTTAGGTGGGCTTACGAGGTTCCCCTTCCAAGTCCTAAATCCCCCCCTCCTGTATCTCCCAGTAGTGGCGGGGGAGACTATTATCATTATTATTCTTTAGCCAAAAATTACAAGGTTTAATTGTTTTACTTTCTTTATTCTTTGTGTTTGCATGCAATGAAGGATTGATCCTACCTGTAATGGAAAGTGTGAGCGATTAAGATATTGTTTGTATAGAGATATGGATGTTTATTCATTGTATGTATAGTACTTACCCAAATAAAACGTTTAAATACAAAAAAAAAAAAAAAAAAAAAGTGACACGGACGCCGGGATTTCGCCCCCCCCCCCCAATTTTTCGCCCGGTGTGACGGCCCCCCTGCCCCCCGCTACGCCAGTGGTCAGGAGACTGACATGGCCACTCCAGAACCTTGACTTTATTCTGCTGTAGCCAATGACAGGTCGCCTTTGTAGCTCACACATCTGCAAAACATCAGCGATCCACCTCCGTGTTTCACAGTAGGAATGGTGTACCTTTCGTCATAGGCCCTGTTGACTCCTCTCCAAATTAAGCGTTTATAGTTGTGGCCAAAAGGCTACATTTCGGTCTCATCACTCCAAACGACTTTGTGCCAGAAGGTTTGAGACTTGTCTTTGTGCTGTTTGGCGTATTATAAGCGGGATACTTTGTGGCACTTGCGTAGTAATGGCTTTCTTCTAGCGACTCGACCATGCATCCCATCTTTCTTCAAGTGCCTCCGTATTGTGCATCTTAAAACGGCCACACCACATGTTTTCAGAGAGTCCTGTATTTCACCTGAAGTTATTTGTGGGTTTTTCTTTGCATCCCAAACAATTTTCCTGTCAGTTGTGGATGAAATGTATTTTCCACTTCTTGATTAGAGTTTAAACACTGCTGATTGGCATTCTCAATTCCTTGGATATCTTTTTATAATAATTTCCTGTTTTATACAGTTCAACCACGTTTTCCCACAGATCCTTTGACAATTCGTTTGCTTTCCCCATGACTCAGAATCCAGAAACATCAGTGTAGCACTGGATGAAAGATGTAAGGGTCTGTCAGGAGTCCAGAAACTCCTTGACCTTTTATATACACACATTAATTACAAGCAAACAGATCACAGGTGAGGATGGTTAACTTTAATAGCAATTCAAACCGCTTTTTTTCAACTTGTGTGCATGTTACTAGGCCAAAATCACCAGGATATGTAAACTTTTGATTTGGGTTAGATTTGAGTAGTTTCTGTTGCCATTATGATTTAAAAAGAGTAAACACAGTTGATTGATAATTAATGGCTTCAGCCAAATACTAACCTGAATGTTTTTGTATTATCATTCATATTCCCTGAAAAATGGCCAAAGAAATCATAAATTCTGCCAGGATTGTAAACTTATGAGCACAACTGTATATTAGAATAATATAGAATATAAACCTTAGGCACTATTACATAATAGCTATGCAGTTTTAGGCCTTTTTCACATTTAGCATAGTGATTTTGTGTAGATGATTTTTTCAGCCTGTAAACACACTTTTTCTAATAAGCCTGTAAAACCCAATGTGTGAATAGACACATAGGGCCAGATTCATGAAAGGTTACGCTGGCGGATCGAGTGATCCGCCAGCGTAACAGTGGCTTTGAGCCGGCGTTTCTGTTTTCTGTAACCAGAAAACAAGAAACGCCGGGTTGAAGTTCCGATGCGATGAGCGTAACTGAGTTTCGCCATCGCATCGTTACTTCAACTTAAAAATGGCGCCGGGGGCGTTCCCGCCGATTTACGCTCAAAAAATATGTTAATGAGCGGAAATCGGCAATTCACGATCGAATTCCGGCGCGACGCAATGACGGTACGACGTTTCCGGACGGGATACGCGGCGCATAGATATACCTACATGGGGCTGGAGTATCCTATGTTAGGTATAGGCGTCGTCATCGCGTCGGGAAAAAAAAAAAAAACGTCGCTTGCGTAAAACGGTCATGAATGGGAATGTGACGTCATTGACGTTCATTCACAGATTTTGGAGCATGCGCACGGGGATGTTTTGACACTCGACGCATGCGCAGTACGTCGGCGGCGGGATCGCGCGTAGTTAGCATACTACACGCCCCGTACCCGCGACATTTGAATTCCGCCGGCTCATTTGCGATGCGCTGCCGCAACTTTAGGAGCAAGTGCTTCGTGAATGACAGCACTTGCTCCTAAAAATTCGGCAGCGCAACGCAAATGAGAAGCGTTACTCCAGAGCAAAGATGCTCTGGAATACGTGAATCTGGCCCATAGGCTAAAATAGAGGTGCGTTTACAGGCTGAAAAAACCCACATCAAATGCTTGCAAAATTGGTGTTTTTTTTAGTCTAGTGTGTATGAGGCCTAAGGCATGTTAGTGGATGTATAAAATGCATGCAATAATACACATTAAAGACACACATTGCTACATGTACCAGGATGTGAAGATTTGTAACCCAACCTCATGCCTCAGGATAGATAAAGTGGAAACCGAGACCCTATCATTTTGCTGTTTATTGATTATTATTGATCATCATAGTTTAAAGGAGAAGTATGGCCAAAATCTCTTAGCACCATGCTTCCTCTATGGGTCACAGGAGTGCACTTAGTTCTGCACTTCTTTGTCCCACATTCAGCCAATAGCGGGCTAAAGCTTGCTGTCAGCTAATATTACAGAGTCGGTCCAGGCTATGCACAGATCCTGAAAATATTGTTGTGATCCACCCAGATGTCTGGCTCAGCCTCTCAGAGCACCACTAAGCGCCTGAGCCAGCCACCCTCACCCCTTCCTCAGCCCAGCGCTCCAGTGAGTGCTGGAGGGTCAGCGAACAGAGCTGGCTTACTGAAGACTGAGAACCGAACAATTAGCTGTTTTTGATCGCTCCGTTTTCAGTGTAAAGCCTGCAGGGCATCGGATCTATGCTGCAGCCATCTAGGTAAGTATGCATGTTTTGTTTTTTTTATCCCCACACTTTTCTTTTAAAATATGATACATAATGTAATACAGTGTAAGCACTATTTAATTTGCATTTAGCTGCCTTGTGGTCATACAATCAAGAAGTGAAACTGTGAAAAAATAAATAGTCTACATTTCAACAGGCATTTGTTTTTGTGCAGTATGGCAATTAATTCTTGCGTTAAAGGACTGCTGAAAGAACTTGATAAATACAGCACATTTATAAATATAAAGCAGCAATCTGTGTCCAACAAACCAAAAGAAGGTGAAGTGACTATTGATAGTCTGGAACAAAACTGTCTAACTTTTAGAAGTAAAGTACTTGTAAACCCAACAGGATATGTAAAACAAGCCCACTACTTTAAGGCGGAACTTTACCCATAACAACGTGATAAAAAATAATGTTCTCTACAGAGGAACATACGTTCCACGTGAATAATTATACTACTAAAATTAGTGTGTGTTGTAAATTGCCTCCGGCATTGCTTCCGTTTCTTTTCTTCTTGCTGGAGGCTGTCATTTTGCTGAAACCCACAGCTATCATAAAGCGGAACTAAGCTTATCGATTTAACGGTTTCAAAAAACAGTTACATTCCTGGAATGTCGGGATTTCTAACTGTCACGTTTGCTTGTGTCCACAACCAAACTGTCAAACCATCAAATAATTGGTGTGATAACTGATGTGTGCAGCACCATGGCAGTTGCAAATCAGACAGATAGGAGTACTTAAAGTGGATGTAAACCGATTCATGAAATTCGAGCTGGGCACATATATCTGTAGTGTTTTCTTATCTCTCTCTCCAAAGCACTAAGTTCCATGGCTTTCTCCTGCTCCTTTCTTCTGTTATCAGCATAACTTCTGACAAGTTCTCCGACAACTGGGATAAAACTCTGATAAAACCACTGCTGTTGGCGGTGGTGGCGGGCATCGTGATTGACGATGCATCTACGCCGGGAGACTTTTTTTATTTTATTTTTTTAACCACTTGCTTACTGGGCACATAAACCCTCTTCGTGCCCAGGCGAAATTTCAGCTTCCGGCACTGCGTCGCTTTAACTGACATTTGCGCGGTCGTGCAACGTGGCTCCCAAACAAAATTGACATCCTTTTTTCCCCACAAATAGAGCTTTATTTTGGTGGTATTTGATCACCTCTGTGGTTTTTATTTTTTGCGCTATAAACAAAAAAATAGCGACAATTTAAAAAATATATATATATTTTTTTACTAATTTTTTTTTTACTAGTAATGGTGGCGATCTGCGATTTTTATTGGGACTGCGATATTGCGGCGGACATATCGGACACTTTTGACACAAATTTGGGACCATTCACATTTATACAGTGATCAGTGCTATAAAAATGCACTAATTACTGTATAAATGTGACTGGCAGGGAAGGGGTTAACACTAGGGGGTGAGGAAGGGGTTAAATGTGTATCCTGGGTGTGTTCTAACTGTGTGGGGGGAGGGGGGTGACTGGGGGAGGTGACCGATGCTGTGTTCCTATGTACAAAGGACACAGATCCGTCTTCTCTCCTCTGACAGCATGTGGAGCTCTGTGTTTACACACAGAGCTCCATGTCCATGCTGTCACCTGCTTGTGTTCCCGCCGATCGCGTGTACCCGACGGACATCGCGGCCGCCAGGTACACGCATCGGCTCTTCAGCGATGCGCCGAGACAGTGTTTACTCACCGCGCGCCACCCAGTGGCACGCGCGGGTAATGCACTTTAAATGACGTCCAAAGACGTCAACTTGGCACTTGAGAGCCGCGCTGTTGACGTCTTTTGTCAATAGCGCGGATCTCAAGTGGTTAAACAAATAATTTTTTGGGGGTGAATAAGTAGGGGTACTATGTACCCCTACTTATTCACATGGGGGGTGCTGGGATTTTGGGACCCCCGTGTTATAGGGGGCTTCCAAATTTTGATAAGCCCCCAACCCGCGGACCCCCACAACCACTGGCCAGGGTTGTGGGGAAGAGGCCCCATCAACATGGGGACAAGGTGCTTACGTGAGGAGCCCCCATTCCTCAAAGCACCCCCCCATGTGGAGGGCATGTGGCCTGGTATGGTTAAGGAGGGGTGGGCCGTTCGCTCCCCCCCCCCCCTTTTTATGACCTGCCAGGCTGCATGCTCAGATAAGGGTCCGAGGAACCCACGCCATTTAAAAAAAAAAAATTCCCCTCAAATTCCATACCAGACCCAAGGGGAACCCTGCTGACAGCTGATGACTCATCAGTTGTTAAGGACGTGGCAGCCTCCCACTCCTTAAAGTGGAGTTCCGCCTGTGGGGAAAAAATGTAAAGCCTTTAAATATATGGACACTTACCTGTCTGGGGAGCCCGTGATGTCGGCACCTGAGCCAATTCTTCAATCGGCTGTCGGGTGCTGCAGCCACCATCTCCACTAAGGGAAACCCTCTCGGCTTCACCGTCGGTCCCCTACTGTGCATACATGAAGCGCGCTACACTTTCTAATTGGCCTGATGGCAAATTTTCTAATGATGGTGCCGCGGCACTGTCTCCCAGAAGTCGAGATGGGAACCTGTTAAAAACAGGTGCCCGTTCCCTCCTCCCACCTAAAAGGTGCCAAGTGTGGCAGCGGGGGGAGCAAATAAGCGGAGGTTCCACTTTTGGGTGGAACTCCGCTTTAACAACCATGTTATTTACTGGTTGTTACGGACACTTACTGGTTGCATTGCAATACATCCCTTCCTGGCTATGTTGGCCATGGACACCAAGAGGCTGACCTGGAAGTGACACCATAGACATTGCTTTTCGCAGCAAGAAGAGAAGCAGAGTGAACATGTGTCTGCTCTTCCTCCTCTTCTCCACCCGCCACCACCCGACGTGTTGGTCCTGGGCCCACAGATGGGCAATTGGAGCCCATCTACAGTGAATAGACCTGGCAGTGAAAGGGTTAAACCATAGAAATATGCCAACTCACTTAGTTAGTGGGGTCCCTGCAGCATATTTATTAATACAAAAGAAAAAAGGTGACTGGATTACCAGCCAAATGGAAGCTTCTTTCACAGGACACACGTGGTGTATCAAAAAAAAGTTCAATTAAGTAAAATATCTTTAGAAATGTCACATACTGAATGAAAATAGAATCAAAATCCACACACATACAGTATATAAAAAATATGAGTACACCCCTAACATTTTTGTAATGTGACAACACTGAAGAAATGACACTTTGCTACAATGTAAAGTAGTGAGTGTACAGCTTGTATAACTGTGTAAATTTGCTGTCCCCTCAAAATAACTCAACACACAGCCATTAACCACTTCCCCACCGCGCCATAAGCATTTTACTGCTACGGCGCGGTGGAGTTGCTTTGACACGACGTCCCTGGGACGTCCTCGTGCACTTCCGCGATTGCGCGTCCCCTGGGACGCGCTCGCGAAAGTGTCCGTGCTCGCCGGGTCTAGAAGACCCGGCGCATCACGGATCACGGTAAATTGCCGCTGATAGCGGCCGTTTACCACGTGATCGCGCCGTCGAATGACGGCGCGATCACTTGTAAACAAACCGGCGTCATTTGATGACGCCGGTTCCTCCCTCTCCTCGCTCTCCGCTCTGTACCGTTCGGTACAGTGTGCGAGGAGAGGGGGGGGGAGCGGGGTGTCAGCAGCTGAGCTGTGGCTGGATCTGTGACAAATGCAGTCACAGATCCAGCCATCCCTCAAAACATCCCAGCTCTGCAATCCCCTAGTACCCTGCAATCCCCCCAGTACCCAACAATCCCCCAGTACCCCACAATCCCACAGTACCCCACAATACCCCAGTACCCCACAATACCCCAATACCCAACAATACCCCAATACCCAACAATACCCCAATACTCAACAATACCCCAATACTCAACAATACCCCAATACTCAACAATACCCCAATACTCAACAATACCCCAATACTCAACAATACCCCAATACTCGGCAATACCCCAATACTCGGCAATACCCCAATACTCTGCATGATACTTTGCAATACCCCAATACTCGGCAATACCCCAATACTCGGCAATACCCCAATACTCGGCAATACCCCAATACTTTGCAATACCCCAATACTCGGCAATACCCCAATACTCGCCAATACCCCAATACTCGCCAATACCCCAATACTCGCCAATACCCCAATACTCGCCAATACCCCAATACTCGCCAATACCCCAATACTCGCCAATACCCCAATACTCGCCAATACCCCAATACTCGCCAATACCCCAATACTCGCCTATACCCCAATACTCTGCATGATACTTTGCAATACCCCAATACTCGGCAATACCCCAATACTCGGCAATACCCCAATACTCGGCAATACCCCAATACTCGGCAATACCCCAATACTCGGCAATACCCCAATACTCTGCATGATACTCGGCAATACCCCAATACTCTGCATGATACCCCAATACTCGGCAATACCCCAATACTCGGCAATACCCCAATACTCGGCATGATACTCGGCAATACCCCAATACTCGGCAATACCCCAATACTCGGCAATACCCCAATACTCGGCAATACCCCAATACTCGGCAATACCCCAATACTCTGCATGATACTTTGCAATACCCCAATACTCTGCAATACCCCAATACTCGGCAATACCCCAATACTCGGCAATACCCCAATACTCTGCATGATACTTTGCAATACCCCAATACTCTGCAATACCCCAATACTCTGCAATACCCCAATACTCGGCAATACCCCAATACTCGGCAATACCCCAATACCCTGCATGATACTTTGCAATACCCCAATACTCTGCAATACCGCCTATGGAGATTTTTAAGTAGCGAAGTTTGGCGCCATTCCACGAGTGTGCGCAATTTTGAAGGGTGACATGTTGGGTATCTATTTACTCGGCGTAACTTCATCTTTCACATTATGAAAAAAAATTGGGCTAACTTTACTGTTTTGTTTTTTTTTTAGCACAAAACAGTTTTTTTTAAAAACACGCGTTCAATAAATTTCTGCGAAAATACCGTGCGCGATAAAAAGTTGCAACAACCGCCATTGTATTCTTTAGGGTCTTTGCTAAAAAAGCATATATAATGTTTTGGGGTTCTATGTAATTTTCTAGCAAATAAGTGTTGATTTTTCCATGTAGGAGAGGAATGTCAGAATTGGTCTGGGTGTTCCAGAACGCCTGATGGCGCTCCCTGCATGTTGGGCCTCTGTATGTGGCGACGCTGTGTAAAAGTCCCACACATGGGGTATCGCCATACTCGGGAGGAATAGCAGAATGTGTTTTGGGGTGTAATTTGTGGTATGCATATGCTGTGTGTGAGAAATAACCCACTAATATGACAGAAACAAGTTTTTTTTTTTTTTTTTTTACAGAATTTTCAGTCGTTTTTCTTTTATAGCGCAAAAAATAAAAAACCCAGAAGTGATCAAATACCACCAAAAGAAAGCTCTATTTGTGTGAAAAAAAGGACAAAAATTTCAAATGGGTAGAATGTTGTATGACTGAGTAATTGTCATTCATATTGTGAGAGCACCGAAAGCTGAAAATTGGTCTGGTTAGGAAGGGTGTTTAAGTGCCCAGTGGTCAAGTGGTTAATGTCTCAGGCTGGGTTCACACTATACTACACGACTTTCATCTTACTTTGCTCTGCGACATCTGTCCTACATTGCTCCTACATCCATCCGACTTTCATGAACAGGATACTACTTTGATCCGACTTTGTGATAGTCTGACTTGTTGTTTGACCAATCAAAACAATCCCAGAGTGAGATAAATTCCTTTTACTGCTGTTGTAATCACATGTCAGATGTCAAAAGTCGGATGGTTAGGACAAGGATCCTACTTTGATCTGACTTCAATGATATTCAATGGAGTGAAGTAGGATCAATGTCGGAACAAAGTAGTACAGGGAGCATTTTCAAAGTCAGACTGACTTGTGTCGGACCAGTTAAGACGGTTCTTATAGGGAAACATTGATTTTCACACATCATGCGTAATGAGCTCCCAATGTCGAAGCGTTTGTAGGACAAGTGTGAACCCAGCCTAAACCACTGGCAACAAAAGTAAATACACCCCTCATGGGCCGAATTAGCCATTTTCCCTCCCTGGTGTTATGTGACTCATTAGTGTTACAAGGTCTTAGGTGTGAATGAGGAGCAGGTGTGTTCAAATTGGTGTTATCGCTCTCACTCTGTCATACTGATCACTGGAAGTTCAACATGGCACCTCTCATGGCAAAGGACTTTCTGAGGATCTGAAAAAAAGAATTGTTGGTCTACATATTGGCTATAAGCAGATTGTCAAGACCCTGAAACTGAGCTGAAGCACAGTGGCCAAGACCATACAGCGGTTTAACAGCACAGGTTCCACTCAGAACAGGCCTTGCCATGGTTGACCTAAAAAGTTGAGTGCACATGCTCATATCCAGAGGTTGTCTTTGGGATATAGACATATGAGTTCTGCCAGCATTGCTGCAGAGGTTGAAGGGGTGGGGGTCAGCCTGTCAGTGCTCAGACCATATGCCGCACACTGCATCAAATTGGTCTGCATAGCTGTCATCCCAGAAGGAAGCCTCTTCTAAAGATGATGCACAAGAAAGCCCACAAACAGTTTTCTGAAGACAGGCAAACTAAGTACATGGACTACTGGAACCATATCCTGTGATCTGATGAGACCAATATAGACTTTTAGAGTTCAGATGGTGTCAAGCGTGTGTAGCAGCAACCAGATTAGGAGTACAAAGACAAGTGTGTCTTGCCTACACAGTGGTGGGAGTTTCATAGTCTGGGGCTGCATGAGTACTGCCAGCACTGGGGAGCTACAGTTCATTGAGGGGACCATGAATGCCAACATATACTGTGACATGCTAAAGCAGAGCATGATCCCCTCTCTTCTGAGACTGGGCCGCAGGGCAGTATTTCAATATGATAACGACCCCAAAAACACCTCCAAGATGACTGCTGCCTTGCTAAAAAAAGCTGAGGGTAAAGGTGATGGGCTGGCCAACCATGTCTCCAGACCTAAACCCTATTGAACATCTGTGGTGGAAGAGCGCAAGGCTTTTAACATCCTCCAGCTCCATGATGTCATCATGGAGGAGTGGAAGAGGAGTCCTGTGGCGACCTGTGAAGCTCTGGTGTACTCCATGCTTGTGGTCATTGGGAAGAGTTACCCTGTTATAGATAGCTCAAAAGATCAATGGTGTCTACGAGAAGATATCTCTGAAAATAATTGTGAAAAAGTAAAGTATTCCCACTACATATGACAGATGTCCTAAGAAGGGTTTAGACCAGGGGTGGGGAACCTACGGCCCGCAGGCCGCATACGGCCCGCAAAATCACTCGTATACGCCTGGCATGCATTTTTTGACCAAATGTTTGACCAAATATAACAGGCTAATTTTTAAGTTGAAAATGTTGTACGGCCCCTGAATGATGTTACAAAAATCCAAATGGCCCTTGGCAGAAAAAAGGTTCCCCACCCCTGGTTTAGACCATTGTGATATGTATGTGTAGTGCTGATATTATCCCATGTTGATGTGTGTTTGTATACTTTAATAAAACGTCTATGGACATTGCTATGTTTGAGTATTTGGAGCCATCTAGTGACCAAATACTGGTAATGCAGATATGTTTTTCCTGAAAGAAGCACAAAAGACTAGACAGGAAGTGACTGTTGTTTTGGGAGGAGGAGGCTGACCTTTTTCACCCAGGAGGTTTGGTGACCTACCCATGAACACCTTCTTGAGCAGTGCATGCTGGGTAGGAGATAAAAGGAGCCGGAGCAGCCATTTTAGGTCTCTTGGAATCGTGTGGCCTGCCTGAGAGGACCTGTGGGGAGACGGTGGCCAGATTGCAGAGACCCAGAGACACTCATCCGAGCATCGGAGGACGGGATCCACCGATTGGCCCAGCTGACGGAGAAGTAAGTTGCAGTCACCGGACAAAAGTTACCACACAGAGCCTCTATCCAGTGGCCGAGCGGGTCACGGCCCACAGTTAGGACATTTTAGAAAAGTGTGCACAAGCCCAGTAACTGAGACAAAATCCAAACACCCGGGGGGAAACTTCAGAGGGCCCCAGTGAAGGAGTCAACTGGGCGCCCGGTTGTAATAGCTAACTCCACACCGACTCATATGCCCCTGACCACTGGGGTCACCAACAAGCCAGGACGGAAAAGAGAGAGACCCCCAAAACCAAAGGTGAAGGTACAAGCCACCAAGCAGGCTAAAGAGGTACTGCAATCAGTGGATTTCCCCCCAAGCTAGTGAGACCCTCCCTAATTGTCCCCATCCAAGTAGAGGGGATTTATACAAAAGCCCTGCTGGACACTGGAGCCCAAGTAACCTTGCTCTACAGGGATTTCTATGACAGACATCTCAAGCATCTGCCTTTAAAGAAATTGGAGGAACTAGAGATATGGGGATTAGGCACTCAGAACTTCCCACATGATGGTTACCTGCCGGGCAGACTCACCTTCGATCCAAGTACAGCAGGAGAGGCTGAGATTTTCGACACCTTGGCGATAGTGTGCCCTCGTCCCCCAAGGGCTGACAAAAATTCCCTCATCATTGGGACGAACACTGACTTAGTGAGGAGGCTACTTGCACCGCTTGTGCTGCAGAAGGGGACCCTCCCCACTAAAATACATCCAATGTTGGCCCAGACATACCGAGACCTTAGACAAGAGGAAGAGGCTCCTTAAGAGGGAGTGGGAAAAATCTGGCTCCTGAATAGGGAAAAGAGGTTAGTCCAGCCGGGTGAAGTAATCTGCCTGAGAGCCTCTGTCAAGTTAGGCTGGAAAAAAAACAGGTCCTTTCATTGTCCTTAAAAATACAAGCCAGGAAGAAAAAAAGGGGTTAGAGCTTATCTATGAAGTATTGCCCAGCAGGGTATTGAAGAGGACTCACTGCAACGTTCCAGTCAGTGTCCGCAACACAGCAGCTGTGCTAGTGAGGGTGCCAGCCAGACTACTGTTAGGACAGGTCAGCCCAGCAACTCCAATCGCAGCATGTGGTTTGACGGAAGGACCAGCAGCAGAAATCCCTGTAGAAGAATTCTGTCCGAAAATACACCTCTTACTCCTGCATGGAGAGAAAGAGCTAAAGCTCAACTTCTGAGATGGAGGGCAGCCTTCTCAAAAAGTGAATTTGATGTGGGGTTGGCAAAGAGTGCCACCCACCGAATTCGACTGGAGGAAGACAAGCCTATTCGTGAAAGGGTTAGGCAAACCCATTGGGAGATCTGGAAGATTTGAGGGAACAACTGGCCGAACTCAAGAGGACGGGCATTATCTGAGAGTCCAGGAGTCCTTATGCCTCCCCTATAGTGGTGGTCAGGAAGAACGAGTCGCTATGCCTATGTATCGATTACAGGACCCTGAACCGGAGGACCATTCCTGACCAGTACACCACACCTCGGATAGAGGATGCTCTGCAGAGCCTGTCGGGAGCGAAGTGGTTCAGTGTGCTGGACTTAAAGAGTGGGTATTATCAGATCCCCATGTGCACCGAAGACAAAGAGAAGACCGCTTTTATCACCCCGGTGGGATTCTTTGAGTTCAATCGGATGGCGCAAGGCCTGTCCAGAGGTTGATGGAAAAGACAGTGGGTGATATGAACCTACGTAAAGTACTAGTTTACCTGGATGACGTCATAGTATTTGGAAGAACGTTGGAAGAGCACGAAGAACGCCTGGAGAAGGTCCTGAAGAGACTTCATGATGAAGGTCTGAAGCTCTCTATGGAAAAAAGCCAGTTCTACCAGCCCTCAGTGAATTACCTGAGACACATTGTGTCTGAAGAGGGAGTGGCAACCGATCCCAAGAAGTTAGAAGCTGTCACTTCTTGGCCCAGGCCCACCAACGTGACTGAACTCAGGTCATTCTTAGGCTTCTGCTCGTACTACAGAAGGTTTGTGGAAGGGTTCGCTAAAATAGCACACCCACTCACTGAGCTCCTAAAGAAGCAGGAAGAAGTTAGTGTAAGCCCAGATCAGTCAAGGAAGCCAAAAAAAAGGACCCAGAAGGAAGAAAAAGTCCATCCAGGACCAGTGGACTCCAGAATGCCAGGAAGCTTTCAGACAATTGAAGTGGAGCCTTACCACTGCCCCGGTTTTGGCCTATACAGACCCTGCCAAACCAATACGAGTTGCATGTGGATGCCAGCCATGAAGGACTGGGAGGAGTGCTCTATCAAGAGCATATAGGGCATCTGCAGCCGATCGCTTATGTGAGCAGAAGTTTGACTCCTACCGAAAGAAACTATCCGACTCACAAGTTTGAATTTCTAGCTCTGAAGTGGGCAGTGGTAGACAAGTTAAAGGACTACCTTTACGGTGCTGAATTCGTGGTTAAGACGGACAACAACCCCCTCACATATCTGCTCACCACTGCGAAGCTGGACGCCACCGGTCACAGGTGGTTAGCTGCTCTCTGCATTTACCTTCAGCCTGAAGTACAGACCAGGGGTTGGTAACCAAGATGCGGATGCTCTGTCGAGAATTCCTCATGACCCCTGAAATCCCTCAGAAGACTGGACTCAACTTACTCCAGAAGGAGTAAGGGCCCTTTGGGAAGGGACAAGTCAATACAGGAAAGGTGGGGCCAGAGATGAGGAAGTAGGAGTATCCTCAGCGGGAGTACCCAGGTGCTATTGCAACGTCTCCCAGGTTGTACAGGAGGGTCTCCCCAGAAAAGATCTCAGGAGAGATCAGGAGGAAGATCCACTGTGTGGGTTGGTGCTGAAGGCATTGGAACATGAACAGTCTGATGTGCTGCGGAAGAGCCCCAAGAAGGAAGCCTGGCTGTTACTGAAAGAATGGGATCGGTTGCAGTTGCAACTAGGGGTGGTCTACCGAAGGGGCCCCTCTGATGATCCAGAAGCGAAGTGGCAGCTGCTCCTGCAGGGAATGCACAGAGAGAGGGTACTGATTGCTTTACACGATCACCATGGTTATTTGGGAGCCGAGAGGACTCTCCAACTAGTAAGGGACAGGTTCTACTGGCCTCACATGAGAAAACAAGTGGAGTGTTACTGTCATTCCTGCCTCAGGTGCATACAACGAAAGACATTGCCCAGAGGGCTGCCCCAATGGGCCATCAGAGGGATGATCAGAGGGATCAATGGACCTGGTCTGCATAGACTTTATTTGTTTGGAATCCGACCTGAGTGGGCAGGGGGACATCTTGGTGGTAACAGATCACTTTACCCGTTATCCCCAACATTTCCTACTAGAGACCAGCAAGCAACCACAGTGGCAAAGACTCTCGTGAAGAAGTTCTTCGTCCATTATGGCTTACCTCAACGGATACATTCAGACCAAGGAAGGGACTTTGAGAGCAAATTGATAGAGACTGTTGGATCTACTGGGCATACAAAACTCCAGGACTATTCCTTATCACCCACAAGGGGACCCTCAACCGGAAAGGTTCAACAGGACTCTCCTGAATATGTTGGGGACGTTGACTGCAGAACAGAAACCCCATTAGAGTAGACACATTACTGCACTGGTTCATGCCTACAACAGTACCAAAAGTGACGCCACTGGGTATTCCCCTTACAGATTGATGTGTGAGGGTGCAAATACTGGTCTTAGACAGGTATATGCACCCCCCTCCGGTGTCACATTTGGCACCTTTTAGGGGGAAGAGGGTGCAGATATCTGTCTAAGACACCCCCTCTTCCCTAAAAGGTACCAAATGTGACACCGAAAGAGGGGGTTCCGAAAAGAAGAAGTTCAATTTTTGGGCGGAAGCGGAACTCCGCTTTAAGCCAACTGAAGCAATGGCACTATGTGCCGTTGCTTCAGTTGTACTGTGCCGTTTCCGCGAGTATGCGTGGGAGTGACGTCATCGCAGCTCCGGCTAATCACAGCGCCGGAGCCGCAATACTCTGAAGTCACCCCGGGTCAACAAGTCAGACGTGGACCGCTGCGGGGGCCTCGATCGGAGGTAAGTAATACATAATCAGTAAGCTATTGTCTTGCAGGGTTTTTCGGGTTTGTTTCGGGGGGTTTAAGTCCTCTTTAAGCAATGTGAATGAGACCCAAGTGTGGTTAACACTGCAGGGGGTCCAGTTATGGCTCCATACCAAACCCTCTGCCTCCAGCCCTATATGATTGCACAGCTCATGCCAAGAACCAGCCAAATCGGATTATAACGTTTAGCCAATAATGATCAGTGTACGGAGATCAGATATCAGCAAACTTTACACACAACTCTTATCAACTTTCCTCCCTACTACTCCCATCTATCCCGGCCTGACGTCATCACCAAATCCTGCTCTGGAGCGCCCCCGAAAACCCCGCCCGTCTCCTGGCGTGGGCCAATCACATACTCCCAGCTCGCTCACCCGGAGGAAGACAGGGGGGAGAGTCACCGGCGACTGCGCTACCCGGCCTCCTCTGATTGGCTATATTAATGCTGGAGCCCCGGGAGAGACCAATAAGCGGCGGACACGGCGGAAGGTGAGAGTGTAGCCCCGAGGTGCTTGGGAAGAACAAGGCAGACGGTGAATAGAGCGGTCCGGAGCACAACAGGAGGATGGCGAGAGGAACGATGATATTGGGTGAGAGCAGGAGAATGGGGCTGTGTGTGGGCATTATGGGTAGTGTTATCCTCCCCTACATAGACTATGGTACACAACATGCCATGCAAAATACTGGCAGCACTGTCCTGGGGGCTCTGCTATGTATCTGTCATTCTATACATGGATCATGCATACTGCTGATACCTATCTGAATTTATATACTGTGTATGTATGTGTAATTAAAAAAAAAAAATATATATATATATATATATATATATATATATATATATATATATATATATATATATATATATATATATATTATTACACATACATACATTGCATCCTCCCTCCCCTCCTGAGATTGGTGTTTAGTGAGATCTCTGGGGGGAGGGGATTGTTGCTCATCTCTCAGTCCTTGACTCTGATCCATGAAATATAAAGAAATCATGGAACAGATACTCCGGTCGGAGAGTCGGCTTCCCTGGAATCCGATTGGAAGTTGCTGCAGTTTCTATGGGAAGTGGTTGCTCGTTGGCTGCCGTCTTCACACATCATCCGCCGGGTACAGAGGAAAGGTCCTTGTGACTTCCTCTATTCTGTTGCTTTATACATCATTCTGCTAGAATACAGACATTCCAGGATTGTGTTTTCACAGCGGGTACGTAAACATGTTGTCCACACTTTGCAAAAATTTAAAGCGTCATTAAAGGCAAAATCTTTTTCTGGTCAGTGTAAGGGAGGATTATAACCCCTGTCAGATTTTATTTTTTGCCACCTGTGTCCCATTAGGGAGATTTGCCTTCACTTCCTGTCCCGCTGTCAAAACAGGAAGTGAGAGGAAATCCCATAGGAGAGATTTGCTAAAACTGGTGCATAATAACCAATCAATTTCTAGCTTTAACCACTTCAGCCCCAGAAGGTTTTACCCCCTTCCTGCCCAGGCGAAATTTCAGCTTCCTGCACTGCGTCGCTTTAACTGACAATTGTGCGACGTGGCTCCCAAACAAAATTGGCGACTTGACTTCTTTTGGTGGTATTTGCCTGTGCGGTTTCTTATTTTTTGTGCTATAAACAAAGAGTCAATTTTGAAAAAAACACAATATTTTTTACTTTTGCTATAATAACTATCCAATTATTTTATTTATATATATATATATGTATGTGTGTGTGTGTGTGTGTGTGGTCCCGATACCACTTTTTTAGGACCGAGTACAAGTACCGATACTTTTATTCATGTACTCGCCAATACCGATACTTTTTTTAAATGTCATGTGACAGTTTTCAAACCACAATACAGACTAAGTATATTTTCTTTAGAATTATGAAGAACTCTAACTCAAGACATTATAAAAGAATAAAACTGTTTTATTTACTAAACTAAAGGCAAAACTTTTTTTGTTAGAGCGGGGGGGGGGGGGGGGGAGATGGGATTGGAACACCTGGCAGTTTTTTTTTTGTTTTTTTTTTTTGCTGTGTGGGGCACAAGAGAAATGACTCCGTGAACAGCGCTAGCTGTATATGACAAAGTGACAAATGAGGGGGGAACTGATATAAATGTACACAAAAAATGCTCCTTATACAGACTAGACCTTACTAAAAATAAATGTGTTTTGTGTACAGAAATCTTGTATAACTGCATGCAAATATCAGACAGTCAGCATCTCAAAATAAACACGAATAAGTGCTAAATGGCGAAGTGAAAGCCCCATAAAGGAAAGTCCTTCATAAGCATCCAGTATATGGAACTCCTCCTGCAGAGGAAGGTTACACTCATGGCCCCAAAGAAATAAATGCCACATGAAGATCTGGTGAAGGTCCGCACTCACCAGAAACTGTTGCTTCCCCCCCGTCTTGTCACAAAGATCAAAAAAGCTTGTTCAGGTCTCCAACTGATTCCAAAGGAATCTTCCTCGCAATAGTCGGCAAGCGCTCCAATTACAGGTGTCACCAGCAGAGAGCGCAGACTCCTCAGTGTAAAATGTTGAGGTAACTTTTTATTATAACTTTATTTAAGGGCTCGGCAAAACAAACCAGGATGTATAAAAAGCCTCCTGTGCGAGCAACCACACTGTGAGTGGAGGTGAAGGGGAACCATGCGACTTTCACCCGAGTCGGCGTGCGTTCCACCTGTACGCGACGTAGCGCAACGTGCGTTCCAACGTGTTTCTTTATCAGCGTGTATGTGTTATTCCTCCCTGTCTTTCCCATCATTGAAAGTAAATGAGCGTCCCAAATTCAGGCTGTTCCCAGAAAGGTAATAGAAGGGAAATCTTCCAATGGGGACACTAGTTCTGGTGACCTGGGGGTTTCCAGGAAATTCCCTTAACCACTTGCCAACTGCGCCACGCACTTATAAGTCGGCAGAATGCTGTGAATTTCGCACCATGCGGGCGCACACCCCTTCTGCGAGCTCTGTGCCCGCGGACTCTGTCTGGCGGTGTCACACGATCATATTGGAGCGGCAGAAAGGAGGGATGCCGTTGTAAACAAGGCATCAGCCTAGTGACAGGACACTGATCGTCTGCTCTGTCTCATTGGGAGCAGTGGTCAGTGTCGTTTCACGGTAAGCCCCACACAGTTAGAATCACTCCCTAGGACACACTTAACCCCTTCCTAGCCCTCTTCCCTGCTAGTGACATTTATACAGTAATCTGTGTGTATATATATATATATATATATATATATATATATATATATATATATATATATATATATTTTTTTTTTTATAGCACTGATCGCTGTATAAATGTCACTGGCCTCAGTGTATGTGTTTGACCTGCTAGGGACCTTAGCTTGTGAGGCCCTCCTGGTACAAAATGGGCCGATCAAGGTTCTCTGTAAAATGCCACTGAATGTTGTAATGCTGAGGAGATTAATGAAATAATTACAGCCATTTGGCTTTTACAGTTTACTCAAGGTGTGTGTGTGTGTGTGTGTGTGTGTGTGTGTGTGTCTCGATTTGTTAATAAGTGAATCGTAATGAATGCCCTTGTTTTCTGTAAATAAAGCTTAAAATGTGCCTGATCCACATCAACATGGAACTTCTTCTTGATAAATGAATAGGCTTGGTCTACTGAAATGTTGGTGCAATTTTAGAGGTCCTTCTTTCATTGGTGGCAAGGACAATGTTAAAGATCATTGATCAGATTACTATCCTGAGAAGCCAGACAACCCGCTCCCCCTGAATCCATGGCTTTGTCAGGAGCTGTTGGTTCCAGAATTGTGCAGGCACCATCAGATAGATCAATTCACCCCTGTTCAAGGAAACCTTGGCAACCTCTCTAGACCAACCTTAGAGGTCCACAGAACCCTGGTAAAGGGAGGCTGTACTAGCAAAGCCCCTCCAATTGTCGCAATCCACCGGGGACTTGTTTTGGATACAGTTGGGTAGGTGACATTAAATACATGGCCCTAGTGTGTGTACATTATGCTCAATGTCGTGTACGTTTTGTTACATACTTATTCTTTGGTATTGTCTCTTTGCAGGGGTGTTGCTTTGCTCGCTGTATCTTGCAGTGAGGGGTGATGATGTTGTAGAATTAACCCCAAGTAACTTCAACCAAGAGGTTATTCAGAGTGACGGTTTGTGGTTTGTAGAATTTTTTGCTCCTTGGTAAGTACATGACCATGAAAGATTTCATGAGACCTACTTTATTCTATATTATTGTGTGTATGTGTATACCATGACGGTATTAAGGCTAGTTTCACACTGCAGCGTCCAGCAATTGGCTCTAAAGTGCAGCATTTTTGCCTGCTTTTTAACCCCTGCTAATGGCTGAAGAAGGGGTTAAAAGCCCCCATGTTGCGGCACTTCCAAAAAGCTTTGGAAGCTCTGCCCGTTCCTTTCAATGGGCAGGGCGTTTTAGAAGTGCTGTCCACAGCGCTCCCAAACCACCCCAAAGATGATGCTTGTCGGACTTTTCCTAATTTCTCGCAAGCGCACCGCTGTGAAGGGTTAAAATACCTGAAAAGCAAGATGGGTCCAAATTCAAAAGTTTATTATCGTGTGTGTGTGTGTGTGTGTGTGTACCCATGCACGCACGTGTAATATATACATACACAGGGCTCAAAATTTGAAGTCATGAACCACTAGCCAGGCCTTGAAAGTTACTCACCCCTAGTCCGCCCCTAAACACGCCCCTAAACACGCCCGCATAAATTATCTCATGAAATTACATTGTTAAATGTTTTATGCAGGATGAAGTTACAAAAATATTAACATAAAGCATATGAGGAACCATCATTGCAGCCTAACTGTGCCCACAAATGCTGCCCTTAAACATAGCCACACTGTGCCCACAAATGCTGTCCTTAAACATAGCCACACTGTGCCCGCAAATACTGCCTGCTGTGCCCATAAACATAGCCACACTGTGCCCATCAATGGAGATGCAGGTTAAGCCAAGTCCAGGTGACAAAACACATTGGTACGCACATGGACCAGGCAACTTGGCTAATATATTATAAGTGAAGTGAAGCACTCACCATGGTGTGTCATGGAGCCAGGTCTGTGTTTGGCGGCACTGTGGTAAGGTCCCGCCCCCCCTAGACCGGCTTGTGTGATAGACTGAACACTGATTTAATCTACTATCACAAGAGCTGGTCTAGGGGGGGCGGGACCTTACTACAGCGCGGATGAACACAGACTAGGCTCTGGAACACAGCCTGCATCTCCATGACACACGGAGGAGAGAGGGAGGTGTGCGCTGAAGCCTCCGCTCAAAGTGGGCCCCAGTTCAGTCTGTCCTGCCGCTCTGTGTCCTCCAGCTGATCGCTTCTGGCAGAAGCAGTGCAGGCTTCTGTACAGGACATCAGAGCGGATATCGATCAGGGAATTCCCCTCTGGCCGCTCTAATGTCCTGTAAAAAAAAAGCCTGCACTGCTTCTGCCAGAAGCGATCAGCCAGGAAGCTGTCAGACTGGTCCACCCCTTCTCCTCACTCACCCTGCACTATATTCCACTCGCAAAATGCGAGTAGAATGTTTGAGGGATATATCTATCTCACTCTAATACATGCATTTCTCAGCGTGTTCCAACGTCGTCCTGGTTCTCTCACTGATTTATACCTTTTTCATGGTTAAAGGGGTAAAGACAGAAATATTTTCCTCTTAAATTAAAGTCTGACAGTAGCTGATAAAGTAAAAAGTAATGTTTTGCATTATAACTAGTTGATACCTGTTGAAATCGAGCTGTTTAATTCACCTCCAGCACTCCTGAATCGTTATTCTCACTGACTTCCTGGTTTGCGGTGCGCATTCATTCTTGCTACATCATGGCCTAATGGGAACTACAGTTCCCATTAGGCTTAGCCTCCATGCCTGTGAGGCATAACAGAGCATCTTCACACAGGGATGTAGTCATAGGGAGGGGGTGAGCACATTCTGCTTTCCACCATGCAAAACAGCTCAGGTGCTGGCGGAAAGCAAGAAGAGGAGAGACAGGAAATGGCATTTTTCTAACCTGGATTACTGTATTTTGAAGGTCAAAAGGAAAAACGAGGTAAGTGATATTTAAATGCTCTAGCTTACAGCAATCAATTGATCTAATAAAAAACGAACCTTTTAGTGTTCATTTAACACACCCATTTCTGGTTATGTGTCTCCCATTCTGCTATGAAGTACAAACGTGACTTGACAATTACCGTGACTTAACATACAATTTGCTTACAACATGCATTATATTATCTCAAACTGCAAACACAAAATCGTTCTCTCTAAACCACTAGCTACTAATGGCCTTAAAAAATTGTCATTTTTTAAAAAGATTTTGGTCCAATTTATTGTTTGGCAGATTACAAAACACATTACATGCTTTTCTGCAGCTTCTCCATTGAAGTATATTGAACCAAAAAACAAACAAAATGGCACCGTTTTGCATTTAAAAGTCCTTGCCCTTTCCAAATACGCAGCAGCTGAAAAAGAAATCATGGATGTGAACGTGTCCCATAGGAAAACATGTAAATAAACTGTAGTGCGTTTCTGCAAAAAGCACCAAAACAGAGGTGTGACCCCGGCCTGAGATGTTTAGTAACATAATGGGGTTAAAAAAACAAATACAAAAAGAGCAAATAATCGATTTGCTTTTTTTTTGTACTATAAATGGCAATTTTTTTTTTTTTTTAACCCCATTATGTTACTGGCCGATTAATCGATTAGTTGTTTCGGGCCAAATTAACGCACCCGTTTTTTTTATTTTTTTATGTGGGTTTTGAGATGCACAACATTTAAAAAAAAAAAACACTGCAAAATCACAGTGCATTTGTTGCAAAAATGCAGTGTGTTTTCGGTGCCTATATTGCCACCTTTTTCTTTTATCGGCACTCTGCCGATGACACTATTTTCGGCACGAAGTGTTTTGGCGGCCAACATTTTGGTGCATCTCTAGTATCAATTGTTATGTGGTATGGTGTTAGCATGTACACATGATGGGTTACTTAGTTATCAGCATTGTTTCTTTCCATTACACATTTTATTTTTTATTTTTTCCTTTTACTATTTATTTTTTGTGTGTATAAAATGAATTGCACTGTGAATTTTAGAATTGCCATTCTGTGTTCTTGTGATATGCAGGTGGGAGGTGAATGAATAAAAAAAAAGCATGTCCTCCTAAAATGTGTACGTGGCTCAATCCAAAGCACTTATTGTAATTACTGGCTGTTGTCCCTTTTTGCTCGGAATGAGCCACATCCGACAGATTATGCTGACCCCCAAGGGGACAGAGTTGGAGACTCCAGCACATGGCCTGTAATAATTGACAGCCTTGGCTGTGAATATTTTCCTATGAGACTTTGTAGAGGGGGGGTGTGTGTTTGTTTCCTCCACTCAGGTCTCGGTTTACGCTCAGCTCTATGCTGCTCAGTGTGTGACTCAGCCCCCCTGCCTTTTGGAACTGATATAGACTGTTTTAGAAGGCTGTAGAGGAGAGAGCTGCAGATAACTGGGTACAACTTACATAGAATGTTTCATTTCTGTATTGCCTGACGCAAGTATATTTAGTGGAGATATGTATGTATCCACTCTAAATTAAAAAAAGTTGCCAAATTTGAGGGGGAGGGGTCTTATTACCTCTACTGAGGTTCACACCTTCCAGGAAGATTGTAGTAATAATGACAACTTGCATTTTACCCTAGAGAATGGACCAAAAAACCTTGTCTGAGGCTTTGATCTGCCAAATTTAGCAAAGCAGTATAGTTAAAATATTTAACCTAATAATGCTGTCTCTATGATAATGGTTTCACTTGACAGGAAGTGAAGGTATTTCTGCTGCAGGGAGACACAGAAGGCAACAAAACACTAAGGGTTTAGAATCCCTGTCACGTTTGTGTACTCTCCTGGTTTATTCACTTTGTATGTCCTACTGACCATTGTGAGTGGGAATCGCAACCTTCATCTTCGCTCACACCGAACAGGGCTTTGAAATTGTGCAACTTTAGTTGAAATCACACAATTGCTAAGCCCCATGTCGGTACGACTGGGAAGGCATCGGTGCGACTTCATGCACAGAGGTCTATGCAAGTCGCACCTGAAATTGCAAAATGTAGTGCAAGAACTACTATCAAGTCGGTCACGCCAATTTGACCACTTCATTGCTGAGAATGGTGTCCTTTGACAAGTCGCACCGGTGTGACCAGGGGCTTGTAGTTGCATTCAGTTGGGACCCCTGTTCTGGTGGGAACTTTGGCAGACAAGATTTCCTCTGTCACTAACTAGCAGTAAAAGGAAACCCAATGGGGTACAGACAGCAAGTTGGTGGCTAGTTCAGAGTACGGGGAAGATGTAAGAGGTCCAGTCTGACGTGCTTAACCTGTTCATTTGTATATCTGCAGCCCTCTGAGCTACAGATTTGTTAAAATGTTATATTTAGTGATATAAATGGCTGTTTGCATCTACCACATACAGTATTCCTGAATACTTGCAAACTGTTCGTTTTGATGCTTCAGGATTTAATGTGAATTTGGTTATTTCGTACAGGTGTGGACATTGCCAGAGTCTGGCCCCACAATGGAAAAAAGCTGCAACTGCGCTGAAGGTAATTGCCAAGATTAAAAAATAAGGGTGGTGTTGGTGAAAACCGCTCATTTTTGAAAGAGCAGTTTCTGGTGATGTGTTGTCCTGTTACTGAATGGATTAGATTAATTGTCCTAACCCAAAACCTTGGGGGGATTGTCACCAAATGTGGATTTGGTGTCTACAGTTATTGCATATTCATCTTGGTGACCATATCCCAAGCTTATGGCCTGGGTCTGTTGGGTAACTAATATACTATAGACATATGGCCCTTCACCAGATCCCTAGTTTTGCAAGAGCTCTCAAATAACGTTTAGGTTGAAGGACGGGTAACTTTATTCTTGAGGTAAGCTGATTGTATTCGGCCCAATGAAAGTAGGTGTAAATAGCCCACCGAGCAGGATAATGCTTCTATATCACAGTATCTCTTTCAATTTTTCATGTTGGCCTGTACTCCTACTGGCAGGTCCCAACTAAGAGTTGGGACCTGCCAGTAGGAGTACAGGCCAACATGAAAAATTTAAAGAGATACTGTGATATAGAAGCATTATCCTGCACTAAGGTAAAGGAAGCCATTTAGGAGAAAAAAAAATAAAATTTTTGTACCTCCCCCCCTTTTTTTTTTTTTTTTTTTAAAGCTTTCTTAAAGGGGGTTATAAAGGTACAAAAATGTTTTATTTTTTTCTCCTAAATGGCTTCCTTTATCTTGGTGCAGTCCTCCTTACCTTATCCTTCGTTTTTGCTTTTTAAATGTCCTTATTTCTTCTGAGAAATCCTCACTTCCTGTTCTTCTTCTGTCTGTAACTCCACACAGTAATGCAAGGCTTTCTCCCTGGTGTGGAGTGTCGTGCTCGCCCCCTCCCTTGGACTACAGGAGAGTTGGGACGCTCTCTAAGTTGCAGATAGAAAAAAGAGCTGTGTGTTAGTGGGTGTCCTGACTCTCCTGTACCCCAAGGGAGGGGGCAAGCACGACGCTCCACACCAGGGAGAAAGCCTCGCATTACTGTGGAGTTAGACAGAAGAACAGGAAGTGAGGATTTCTCAGAAAAAATAAGGACATTTTAAAAGCAAAATAAAAGGATGAGGTTAGTGGAGGACTGCACTATGGTAAAGGAAGCTATTTAGGGGGGAAAACAATTACCTTTACAACCCCTTTAACTGTTGTCAACAGGCTATGCTCTTGTGTCAATGGTTTGAGACTCTTCTGAGATCATTCAAAATGCATTGCCAGTTGTATTTAACCTCCTTTTGACCTGCAGCTGACTGGCTTTAAGTGGGTTTTCACTTTCTTTTTTCTCTCATTCAAATTTCCTCTTAGAAGATCACAAGTATACAGATTAAGTTATTTTAATGGACAGTGCAATGTACTGGGGTCTGCGTGAGGGGCAGTCGGAAATGTGTTGGATCTGTGTGAGGGTCCATGAGCAATGTATGTGATGAGTCACCAAATGATTATGATTGTACCTTGCTCTCATATAGGATTTTGTGTTTTGCAGGGTATTGTAAGCTTAGGAGCTGTGGATGCTGATAAACACCAGTCTCTGGGTAGTCAGTATGAAATACGAGGCTTCCCCACTATTAAGATATTTGGCGCAAATAAGAACAAGCCTGAAAATTATCAGGGTGAGTATCCATGTTTGTCATTGCCTTTTAAGTGAACCCGTACTTATGGGTACTCAAGTACAGACCATTTTGGCCTGTTATTTGTGGGGACAGGAGAAACGGACCAGTTACTTCACCTTTTTTTACTTCACCTTTACTTCACCTTTTTGGGAACATGTTCCACTTGTTTTAGGGTGTAACATGTTGTGACGTCTGCTGCTGCCTGCTCCGCTGTCTCTGACAGCAAGCAGGGGATCTTCTTCCCTCTTCCCTCACTGTCGCTATTTCCCATTCTGTGAATGGGAGAAACTACAAATACTGACCGCTTTTGCGGCTGTCGGCTTGTAGTTTTTCAATGAACTACTATAGTGCTGTTGCTCGCTCTGGTAGTTCATTTTCTCCTCCTGTTGGTGTAATCTGCCTGCCTGTATTAGGTAGAAGCAGACGGATACACTGACAAGTCTGCAGGAGTCCTGCATGGTACCTATGATCTGCTTATCACAGGTGCCATGCTTTATAGGCTCCCAAGTTTGAATCACTTTTTACTGGGGGGGTTTTATGTAAGTTATAGGGGTTTTATGTAAGTTATAGGAAGAGTTGCTCCAATATTATCTGCAACCTTGGAACTCCACAGCACCCCACTTTCTGTTGACATGCATTAGGCTCAATGAGGTAATCTTGCTGCTAAGCTTTTTAAGGGCGTCAACACACTTAACCACTTGGTGACCACCCTCCCACAGTTTACTTCAGGCTAGCGGTCCCTGTCTGCAAAGCGATGTACTGGCACATTGCTGCCAGGGTGGATAAAAAAAAATCAACTTGTATGTATGTCATGAGGCTGTATATTCTGCAATGTTTGACATTGATATTTTACTAACCTGACAGCTTATTCTAGGTTCTAATTTTGTTTGCCAATATTAAAGATTCTAACTACCAGCAAGAATAAGTCCTTGCGTTTAAAGAGTACCTGTCCTTTCAGATCCTCCTTACCTGCTGCTGCCACATCTCTCACCTTTGTCACTGCCGCATCACCAGCCGTCCCATTAACGTGAATGAGACTGCCGTTGAGTCAACAGTGGGTCAGAGGAGGAGCTGCTGCGAGACAGATGACAGTTTCTCTTTAAAATAAAGGATTTAAATAAAGCCTTTTTACTAGTGATTTAAATCAAATCCACCCTGGTTGCTGCCATATGCACCCCCTGCCCAGACACCCACTGTGATTGTACAGAGCAGGAGCTTGTCGGCAAGTACCAGCCAATTATTCGCGGACAAGACCTGCTGATCAACTGTGTACCAAAATAGAGCTTTGGGCTGTGATTACAACAACCCAGAGCTCCATACAGAGGAAGATTTCTGTTTCTCATCCCTGAGAAATCTAGTCGCAAAAAACGGCACACCATTATCCCCTTGATTGTCCTAGATGGGGTGTGTGGGGTGTTGTTTTTTTTTTTTTTTGAGGGGAAGATCAGGAAGAGAAGCAGTAGCAGTCACCCCGTTGAAGTTTAAGCCCTGGGCCTATGACCAAATATGTTACACTAGGAGCAAGTGGAAATAACCAGGTTATAGAAAAGCAGAATACTGAAATAAAGGAGAAAAAGGACAAAAATAAAACAGTCTTGGAAATAAGCACACATAACGACCCCCCCCCCCCCCCCCCCCCCCCCCCCACCCCATGAAGAAATCGAGGTTGAAATAGAGGGGGGAGATAGAAAGAGAGGGAAAAGAGGAGGAACAATAAAGAAAGGATCAACTCCCAACGAAATGCGATATGGAAATTATGTTTGCAGCTTTGGAGATGTCGCTGAAGAGTCTAGAATCCTCACTGAAAAAAGAAATGGCTATAATCCATAACGATGTGGGACATTTACTTACCAGAGTAGAAAAGGTCGAAAATAAAGTAGATGCCCATACAAACACAATAAAAGAGTTAAAGGAGAAATGAGATCTCTAAGATTAGAACAGCGGGAACAAGCCTATAAGATGGAAGAGCAAGAGAACAAGAGAAAGAACTTGAGAATAAGAGGGCTCCCTGAAAACCCCCAGAAAGAAGACTTGAAAGAAATTATGGAGAAAATATTTAATCCACTATTGGGAAGCCAAGAAACAAATGGTGTAAGGATTGAAGAAGTCTTTAGGATAAGGAGACCCATGGGAATCCTCGTAGAAAAGTCCACGGGACCCAATAGTAAGGTTTGAGAAATTGGAGGAAAAAAATCAAATATGAAGGGGAAGCCCCCATTAAAATATGAAGAAAAACCATTCCAAATCTATCCGGATCTATCACAAGATACTTTAAGAAGGTGGATGCTAAAACCTCTGTTGCAAACCCTACAAGAACATGAGATTCAATATAATTGGGGGTTCCCTGCATGTTTGATCGGTAAGAAAGTTGGACAAACAGTAAAACTCAGGTTTGTAGAAGAAACACAGGAGTTCTGTGGAAAATTGGAAATTCCAGTGCCTGAGGCTTTAAGGGGAAGTAGCACGAGACAAGAAGAGGAAACTCAGGATGAGGAACCGTGGCACTTAGTCTCCAGGAGGAAGACATAAAGGGGGGGGGGGGGGAATAAGAGGTCCCCTTTTTTTTTTTTTTTTTTCTCTCCATGGGAGCAACGGGGGCTCGAGGTAGGGAGAATAGAAATAGACAAAAGGGGCTGGAGATCTGGACTTTCGGGGAGCTCTTGAGCCATCTCCGTATATAAAGGAGGTAGGCATTAGTGTCAGACAATACGCCACCTAGCAGGTAGGTAGGCCAGAAAGGGTCATAGGAACCTGCCGATCGTCCTAGATGCTAATCCCTCTCTAGCCAGTATCGTTAGTACAGTGACAGCTTCTCCCCAGTGTCAGCTTGCCCTTTGCACTATCGTAGTGCCATTATAAGTTGCTGATCGCCATGATTAATATTAAAAAAAAAAAAAATACAAATATTTCAGAGTATGTACCATGGTTTGGTACGCAAACCAATAATCAAGATACACTTTTTTTATATTTTTTCTTGTTTTTGCTATATTAACCAGACGAATATGCTGCTAAAAGACCCAAAGTGTTTTTACAATCTGGCACTGCGCTGCTTTAACTTGTAATTGCGCGGTCATGCAATGTTGTAACGAAAATTGCGTCCTTTTTTTCCCCACAAATAGAGCTTTCTTTTGATGATATTTGATTGCCTCTGATTTTTTTTTTGTTTTTGCAATATAAACAGAAAAAAAACTTAAAATTTGAAATAAAATGATTTTTCTTCTAACAAAAAGTAAAAAATATTGCATAAACGAAATTTTAGTCAAACATTTAGGCCAAAATGTATTCAGCCACATGTCTTTAGTAAACAAAATCGCAATAAGCGTATATTTTATTGGTTTTCGCAAAAGTTATAGCGTCTACAAACTAGGGTACATTTTCTGGAATTTACACAGCTTTTATTTTATGACTAATTTCTTGAGGTGCTAAAATGGCAGGGCAGTACAACCCCCCCCAATTACCAAAAGTAGACACCCCAAGGAAACTGCTGAGAGGCACGTTGAGGCCATTACATTTTTATTTTTTTGTCCCAAGTGATTGAATGACAAAAAAAAAAAAATTACAAAACGTTGTCCCTAAATGATATATTGCTCACACATGTCATGGTTATATGTGGAATTGCACCCCAAAATACATTCTGCTGCTTCTCCTGAGTACGGAGATCCCACATGTGTGGGACTTTTTGGGAGCTTAGCCGCGTACGGGACCCCGAAAACCAATCACCGCCTTCAAGATTTCTAAGGACATAAATTATTTCACTCACACAAATCTTGAAGGCGGTGATCGGTTTTTGGGGTCCAGTACGCGGCTAAGCTCCCAAAAAGTCCCACACATGTGGTATCCCCGTACTCAGGAGAAGCAGCAGAATGTATTTTGGGGTGCAATTCCACATATAACCATGGCATGTGTGAGAAATATATCATTTAGTGACAACGTTTTGTAATTTATTTTTGGTCACTTGGGGCAAAAAAATGTAATATTCCATGGACTCAACATGCCTCTCAGCAAATAGCTTGGGGTGTCTTCTTTCCAAAATGGGGTCATTTGGGGGAGTTGTGTGCCATCTTGGCATTTTATGGCCTTTAAAACTGTGATAGGTAGTGAGGAGTGAAATCAAAAATGTATGCCCTTGAATCTTGAAGGCGGTGCTTGGATTTCGGGGTCCCGTATGCGGCTAGGCTCCCAAAAAGTCCCACACATGTGGTATCCCCGTACTCAGGAGAAGCAGCAGAATGTATTTTGGGGTGTAATTCCACATATGGGGGGTGTATGCTTTGCGCGTGGGTGTAAGCGTTCCTGGCACTAACTAGCTACCTAGCGACACTAATACAGCGATCAGAAAAACGATCGCTTAGTGACGCTGGCAATAGGGGGTGAAAGGGTTAACTCTAGCGGCAATCAGGGGTTAAAACCTTTATTAGAAAATGTATGGGGGTACCTAGTAAAGGTTTTAACCCCTGATTGCCGCTAGAATTAACCTTTTCACCCCTTATTGCCAGCGTCACTAAGCGCTCGTTTTTCTGATCGCTGTATTAGTGTCGCTAGGTAGCTAGTTATTTTTTGAGGGATGCCACCATGTTTTTATAGCGTTAGAAAATTTATGGGGGTACCTAACGCTATAAAAACATGGCGGAGGGGATTTGTGTGCCTGGTGTCAGTGTAGTGCTTGTGTACTCACTTTTGTGATGTCTCCTCTCCGCCAGACGAAAATACTGGCGGGAGGAGCGGTGACATCACTTCCTCCTCTGCCTGTATACAGTGCAGGCAGAGGAGGGCGGGGGAGCGCGTGCATTGGCTGGGAGCGATCGTGAGGGGGCGGACAAAAACGAATAGCCGCCCCCTCATCCCGGATCACTCCCAGAGCCACGGGAACCGCCGCATGTCCTGGGGGGGGGGTCCCGATCGGACCCCCGACCTGCGTCTAGGCAGGCACGTACAGGTACGTTGTTGATGTGCCATTCTGCCGACGTATATGTACATGCGGCGGTCCTTAAGAGGTCAAAGTTGTTATACAGGATTTATATAGTGCCAACAGTTTGAGAGCGCTTTACAACACAAGGGCAGACAGTAGGGATCAGAGGGCCAAAATTATATGAAAAAATATTATTATATATATAATGTGTACAGCGTTGCATGACCACACAACTACCAGTTAAAATGGCTGCTGGGGGAATAAAAAATAAATAAAAATCTTGTATGGCTTGCCCTTGTGTAATAAGGACAGTGCATGGCAGTATATGAGGATTAGTGTATATATTAATTGCTGGTGTGCATAAACTCCCTAGTGTGAACTAACTGTTGCATAGGGAATAAACCAATCATCCCAAGAGAGCTAGCCTTCTTAATTTGATTAGAGAACCTGTGATTTCCATAGAGGGCAAGTGTCGGCTAATATGGCACTGTATACAGCATTTGTTCATTAAACTTTGTGTGTGCATACATACATATTACACACCCCTTTTGAGAGTGGATTTTGAGGGCTGGGGGGAACACTGCCGGCAGCCTGGGTTTGTCGGAGCGATAGTAGGGGAAGAGAAAGAGACACTGCCGCCTGGTTGATCAGCGCGCAGGGAACGGCTTTCATTTCAATAGCTGTGTTCCCCACCGGGGGAGGGGCTATATATCTCAGCGCGCGGCGGGGAACACACAGCTATTGAAATGAAAGTGTTCCCTGCGTGCTGATCAACCAGGCGGCAGCGTCTCTCTTCTCTCTTCCCCCTACGGGCCTACACAGGTGAGCTGCATTGGGGACACAGATGGTTGTTAAATTTTTTATGCAGAATTAAGTTATAAATATTAAGTGTCATTTCATGAGAATTTATGAGGGTGGGATTCGGGGCATGGTAGGGTTGGGCGGGGCAACTGGTGGCAAGTAACCCTTCAGGCCTGGCTAGTAGCTCAGGACTTGACATTTTGAGACATACATACATCTGATATACTTGCCTGCTCTGCGACAGTACTGCAGAGTGGCCCGAACCTCCTCTTTTGGTGTCCCTCCATGGGTGATCTTGGCTCCCCCTCTTCCTCATGTACCCCCATTGCTATCAAAGAACACAGTGCGTGCATGCATGCTTGTTCCCAAGCTGTGTGTGTGTATATGGAGCCGAAGAGATGCATCTTTTCGCCTCTCCCTTTTCACATGGGTAAGGGGGAGGAAAGATTGCTATAAAAACATTTTACCTTCATGCAGGGAGTGCTTTAAAGTTAAATGTTTTGGCTTTAGAACCACTATAAAAAAAAAAAAAAAAACGTTAGCTCAGAAGTGTTGGCTTCTCTTTAATGGAACATTTGTAAAGGCTACTGGGGGTGTTAAAGTTTGTAAGAGGTGTGCTGTATTGCCTGTATATATGCACCTGAATTTGGAAGCTTCACACATTGATATATGGATCCTCTTGTGTGCATATACAGGAGGCAGGACTGCTGAAGCCATTGTGGATGCTGCATTGAATGCTCTTCGATCACTTGCATTGGACAGGCTTAATGGAAGAGGTGGTGGACAGGACCATGGCAGACAGGTCGGTATACCTGCATTTACCCCATTTACAGAAATTCAAAAAGAATTGCTCTAAGTCCAATATTGTTAGTCTATTTTTATGCAAAAAGCTGTGTGTTTTGTGGGGTGTTTTCTTCAACTCTAACCTGAATTTGGGGCTCCATTTTTTTTTTTTTTTTTTTGGATAGAGACTTTCTGTCCCGCTGACAAGTTTTAACAGCCAGGAAATGAGCGAGACAGGTTTTTGCCTTCCCCAACTCTACTAAAGACGCCTATTTTTATTTTTGTCTATGTTGCTGTTGGAGAGCTTCCCTCGCTTCCTGCCTGGTAAATGTTTTTAGAAGGACAGGAAAGAAAAGGAAATCTCCCCAACAGTAATACAAACCAAACACTCTAACCCATGGGTGCTCAACTTGTGGACCTCCAGCTGTTGCAGAACTAAAAATCCCATTAAGGCATTGCAAGGCTGACAGTTGCAAGCATGACTCCCAAAAGCAGAGGCATGATGGGACTTCTAGTTCAACAGCTGGAGGGCCACAGGCTGCGCAACCATGCTCTATCCTAAAAACAAAGAGAAAATGTTTTTTCTTGACATGCACTTTAAAATCTAGCAAAATGGTGCAAACTTTAAGCCTTTTAACTTGATCCTTGCTTTACCTAGTAGGTTACTGACCAGGTACAGGCATTAAGCCAAGAAAATAAGCCAGGATTGGGATGAAAAAGGACAAGAGTGGTGCACTCAACTGTGCAGTAGCCAAAATGAAGCAAGCGCCATAGTGTGCCAAAGGTGGATGGCAATGCAGTCCAGAACCACAAGCTTAGTTGGGAGCCATAGGGTGCATTAGTGTTGACACTGTTCACCTGATGAAGGGGGCTGTTTTTCTCAAACATTCTTAATCTATTTTTTTGGGAATAATATGGCTCTTGACTAAGCTTATGGTGTGCTAGTGCGCTACCTCCCCTTTTTATTTTATTTTTTTAGTAAAGCCCAACTCCATGCACAACAAAGCAGTAATTTTGCAGTGCGGTGAACCATTACGTTGCAAGGATTAAATGCTTAAGTCTAGGGGCTGTTGACCAGGCTGTATTACTTACCAGGTTCCCTTAATCTATGTGACTGGTCCTGGTGCAGTCCCATTCCTGTCGCCACTGCATACAATACAGAGAAAAATAGCCCTGCACATGATTATGATGCTCCATCTACAGACTGGAGCTTTGAGGAGAATAGGAGCACTTTGGAGCTCTCCTGCTGGAGCATGAAGTTGTGTAAGTAATACAGCCTCTTGCTGTGTCCCTTGGACTTAACAAGCATTTAACCCATGGGTTTTGTGGGGGCTTTTTTTTTATTTTTATTTATTTATTTTTTTGTACTGGGAGATCCCGGAGCATTCAGTTGCCTGACAATTTTTCTCAGGGACACTGTGAGTGTGTGTGTGTTTTAGTTCTGTCCGGAGTACTTAAAGCAGGGGTGTCCAAACTTTTTTCACAGAGGGCCAAATTTGATGAAGTGAACATGCGTGAGGGCCAACCATTTTGCCTGATATTCTTCGAACCATTAAAATTCGGTCTAATTGTGATCATTCGAGCACTAATACACGGCCCAATAAGAATTCCCTTGCCTTTGTGGCTGTGTGCAATATATCTTATATATATATATATATATATATATATATCTTATTGGCGTAGAACACGCACCTTCACTTTAAGATAGAAGTTTCAGGGGAAAAAAAACAATTTAAGTAAAGAACAGTGAAGCAAAATAAGGGTCAGTGCCCTTATGCAGCCTCACAAGTGCACATCTGCAGACCCAATATTGCCAGGAATGCACTCGCGAGCGCCAAAGGTTACCTATAGGAGAATCTCATGTTTACATGGCGGCCTCTTTAATAAAAAGTCCCGCCTCCTTTAATGGACAGAACCATTGTCCAATGGCAGCACCGGAGACGGGACTTCCTATTACAGAGGCCGTCTGTAAACCGGAAATTCTCGTGTGTGTGTACGACACTCATCCCGCCTCCTCCCTGTTCCCTCCAAGGCATATACATCTTTTGTGGCTCCGGCACTGGGAGATAGTCGGGGGCCACAAAAAAGATTTTGTATATCTATCCAAATAACCAGATGGGCTGTTTAAAACCAGAAAGTGGGCTGGACTTTAGAGATGCCTGTGTTAAAGGTTGTGTCCATTGCATTACCACTTTAACCTCACTAGACCACAGCCTTCTTAAAGGTTGTGTCCATTGCATTACCACTTTAACCTCACTAGACCACAGCCTTCTTAAAGAGAAATTGCTTTCATTGCTCCCTTGGGCTGCATTCACAATACAGCTTTTGAATCGCGGGCAGATCTGACTGCCATTGGACAATGCCAATGTGTGAATGACAAATGGCAGCTTTCAGGTTATTTTTGGCAAAGCTTAATTGAACAAGCTGATTGGCTGTCCTGCTCAGCTGCCCCAGATTTTACTTTTCAGTTTTAGTAAATCAACTTCCATTGTGTTCCTCCAACCCTTCTCGAATTGATCTTATCTCCTGCTTCCATTGCTCTGTGGTCCAGTTCTGATGCTTGCGTGCCCATTGAAGGCACTTTTGGCGATGGACACTCTGCAGCTTCGTGATGCTATATGCAACAAACTGCAATACACTATGTGTAGACCCCTTTCTGTAGCTCTTCTATTGGACCACACAGGCCAGCCTTCGCTCCCCCACATACATCAGTAAGCTTTAGCCACCCATGACCCTGTCACAGGTTCACTGGGTTTCCTTTCTTGGACCACTTCAAACTCTTAAGCGCCACCCTTTGGGCCCCTTCGGCTAATTTTGTGTTTGGTGAGCATTGAGTACTTTTTAATTTTTTGTGTGACGGATTTGAGTACCGACCATACAAAAATCTGATGTCAATCTGCTGTCTGCCGAAAATTTACTAGCCTGTCATTCAACATTTTGTTGGTGGAAAATTGGACAACAATTGTCAAAAGGTGCGTACTAGCGGTAAGATTTTAGAACATATAATCCCCCTGCCAACAATCGAACTGTGTGTACAAGGCTTTAGATGTGATGGCTGCATTGATTTTATTTTTTAGGCTTGCTTTTATCTATCTGATAATCTAGCTAGTAAGTCTGTTTTTCACAGCATAAACTCTCCAGTAGAATGTAGAATGTATCAGTTTATATTGATGAGACAAACCACTTACCACTGGCAGGGGTAATCAAAATGATCAGCCTTTATTTGTTAATGTAAAACCTTTTATCTTAAAAGGGGGGGGGGGACTGCTCTCACTGATTTAAGTGTGAGCTGGTGTTTGGCTTCCATGTTAGTGGTTCCAAATCTGCTAATACATTCAAAAGCGAATTATGGACTTAAAAAAAAAAAAAAAATGAACATTTAAATTCACCTAGGTTGGATGCAGCATCTATCTGCCAGGACTGAACTGAGAGATCAAAGACTGCCGATCGCTCAGTTCTCCCCCTCCACTCTGATCACTTTGGCTGCACTTCTCCTTTAGCAGTACTGCTGTATGTTGTACTTATTCCCCACAGAGTTGTAGCTCACTAATACAGGAAGTGTGTTACTGGCCAGATCACCAGGTGAAAACGGAGGGGGGGGGGGGGGGTGAGCCAAAGAAAAGGAAACTGATGCAGTCACCACATCTAATAAATGGCAAACTGCAATATAATGCATTTTGGTTTTAATGCTCCCCACCTTATACCAACACAAATTCAATAAATGACACTAATGGGATGTTAAAACAAATGTATTGTGTGGGTAGGCGCTTCAGATCTGTCTGGAGTAGGGCTGGTTTTTAAATATGTGATAACCTGCAGCAAAAAACTTTTTTTTGCTAGGACAATGATTCATGTTCCTTCATAGTATATATCATGTCGGCTATTAGACATTTCTAGTTTATAACAGTAACACTTTATCAAATGCTTTCTTATAGCAATATTGTTTACTGTGGCCTGTTTTCATTTGTACATACAGTGCAGAAAATAAGTATTTGAACACCCTGCTATTTTGCAAGTTCTCCCACTTGGAAATCATGGAGGGGTCTGAAATTGTCATCGTAGGTGCATGTCCACTGTGAGAGACATAATCCAAAAAAAAATTCCAGAAATCACAATTTATGATTTTTTTTTAACTATTTATTTGTATGATACAGCTGCAAAGAAGTATTTGAACACCTGTCTATCAGCTAGAATTCTGAGCCTCAAAGACCTGTTAGTCTGCCTTTAAAATGTCCACCTCCACTCCATTTATTATCCTAAATTAGATGCACCTGTTTGAGGTCATTAGCTGCATAAAGACACCTGTCCACCCCATACAATCAGTAAGAATCCAACTACTAACATGGCCAAGACCAAAGAGCTGTCCAAAGACACTAGAGACAAAATTGTACACCTCCACAAGGCTGGAAAGGGCTACGGGGAAATTGCCAAGCAGCTTGGTGAAAAAAGGTCCACTGTTGGAGCAATCATTAGAAAATGGAAGAAGCTAAACATGACTGTCAATCTCCCTCGGACTGGGGCTCCATGCAAAATCTCAATTCGTGGGGTCTCAATGATCCTAAGAAAGGTGAGAAATCAGCCCAGGACTACACGGGAGGAGCTGGTCAATGACCTGAAATGAGCTGGGACCACCGTTTCCAAGGTTACTGTTGGTAATACACTAAGACGTCATGGTTTGAAATCATGCATGGCACGGAAGGTTCCCCTGCTTAAACCAGCACATGTCAAGGCCTGTCTTAAGTTTGCCAATGACCATTTGGATGATCCAGAGGAGTCATGGGAGAAAGTCATGTGGTCAGTTGAGACCAAAATAGAACTTTTTGGTCATAATTCCACTAACAGTGTTTGGAGGAAGAAGAATGATGAGTACCATCCCAAGAACACCATCCCTACTGTGAAGCATGGGGGTGGTGGCATCATGCTTTGGGGGTGTTTTTCTGCACATGGGACAGGGCGACTGCACTGTATTAAGGAGAGGATGACCGGGGCCATGTATTGCGAGATTTTGGGCAACAACCTCCTTCCCTCAGTTAGAGCTTTGAAGATGGGTCGAGGCTGGGTCTTCCAACATGACAATGACCCGAAGCACACAGCCAGGATAACCAAGGAGTGGCTCTGTAAGAAGCATATCAAGGTTCTGGCGTGGTCTAGCCAGTCTCCAGACCTAAACCCAATAGAGAATCTTTGGAGGGAGCTCAAACTCCGTGTTTCTCAGCGACAGCCCAGAAACCTGACTAATCTAGAGAAGATCTGTGTGGAGGAGTGGGCCAAAATCCCTCCTCCAGTGTGTGCAAACCTGGTGAAAAACTACAAGAAACGTTTGACCTCTGTAATTGCAAACAAAGGCTACTGTACCAAATATTAACATTGATTTTCTCAGGTGTTCAAATACTTATTTGCAGCTGTATCATACAAATAAATAGTTAAAAAAAATCATACATTGTGATTTCTGGAATTTTTTTTTTTGATTATGTCTCTCACAGTGGACATGCACCTACGATGACAATTTCAGACCCCTCCATGATTTCCAAGTGGGAGAACTTGCAAAATAGCAGGGTGTTCAAATACTTATTTTCTGCACTGTATTTATGCAAAAAGTTTGTATCTAAATTGCACAGGACACAGCCTTTGCTATTCATAGATCCTGGGTTACAGGCTACTACCTTCAGGTGACTGGATACTGGCAAGCTTTTGAGGACATACTCCCTGGGCACCTCCTGATAAACCTACCCCAGTCTTCAGTATTTATATTTTTTTTTTAGTGTCTTAAGGTGATGGACCTCTCCTCCCTTTAAGAAATCGCTGTTTGCTTAGCTAGCCTATTTTATATTTGGGTTCTTCAATAAACTCGTCACTGTCTTCTAATAGAACAATGGAAGTGGTGCATCCTCAGTACATTTTTGGGGGCCATATTTCGACCTTACACTGTTGGTTGTTGCTGTGGGTACCATATCCTGCATTGGCGCTCACCTTGGGCACTTGGGGGGGGGGGGGGTACATTGAGTGTAGTTGGCTGCATGGTGCTATTACAGGTCCAGGGCTGTGGTCCATCCATGTGGAACCTAGTCTATAAAGACCACTCTGGGAGTATGCCCACCATGATGGGTGAAGCTTGGACCATGTATAAAATTAGTATTCTGTGGTAAAATACCTTTGCAGTAGTATAGTGGAATCTTTTAGCATGTAAACACTTCTACATTTTTTTTTTTTTTTTTTATAAACCGCCTTTCCCCTACTCACAAAATCCTTGAAGTAAACATTGAGGATGGTTGACATGTAATGCCTACAGGGAGAATATACAGTATATGCAGTACTGAATGTTAAGCAAGTATACTTTTATGTGGACTTTCCCTACTGGGAAACCTGTACAGGCATAATTGTGTATACTGCCATTGCTGACTTCTGTTTAAAAAAAAATACTAGTTGCCTGGCTATCGCCATAAACAAATGGCTGTAATGCTGACCTTGAAGTATGAAGATCGGGTATCTTTCAGAGTGAGTAGAGGGCCAATTGTATAAATCCTGGGGCCTGTGCTGCACCTGTAATGTTGCCTCCGGTCCCCGCTGCTTATGCTGCCTTTCAGTCCTTGACTGTCCAGTGTAAATATCCATGATTGCAATGCTTGTTCACCTGCTCACTCTTGCCCCCTTAGTCAACTATACACTTCCTGCCTTGAGGCCACAACCATCGGTGATCACATTTGTAGCCCAGTGATCTAACGGGTCACACTTTTTTTTTATTTTTTTTTTTTTTTTATTTATGTAAAATGTATGCAGACTTCCTGACACCACGAATGGGATTATGGGGTTGGAACAGTGGGTTCCACAACTTTCACACCTCTTCTCCTGTTAGACAACCAACATCTACACGCTCTATAGTGGTTGGATTAAGGTGTTGGTGCTACCTGTTTGGGGGATAAAAGCTGGAGTATTTTTCTGACCCTCAGAACCCAAGCAGTGGCCTGGAGAAGCTCCAAAATGTCTTCAACAATACAGAATAGTCCCAGTTGAATGGGATGAATTAATATCTATAGTTACGCTTCACGAGTCCAATTAAATCTAACTATTACTACTTGAATGCACAAACTACTAGCTATTCCATGACCTTAATCGGTGTTCCTCAACACTTTTTTCAGTCCAGGCACCCTTTGAAATTCTGCACAATTTCAAGGCACCCCATTCTAAAATTTAAAAAAATAAACAAACCGTTTTACAGAACGCACACACACACACACACACACACACACACACACACACACACACACACAGGACGCCCAACTATAGTGGTGTTTTTTTTTTCTTCCAAAGCAAACTCAGTGTTGCACACTGGTACTGACTAGTAGTCCAATGTTTTTCACTCAGCTAATATGACCCCAGTGCTGATGAAGGGCGAATAAGGATGCTGTGCAGGCATACCGTATTTCCAACCAATAACCACACCAGCAGCTAGAAGGTTGTAATGGTGCACAATGAATACCTTTTTGGCTTTCTGTAGCTAAAAAGAATGCTTGATCCACCTGCTGGCTTCTATACAGTTTTGGGCCCTTTTTTAGGCATTTTGCCAAGACACCTCTGAAGAAACCTGAATGAAATGAAGAGGAAAACACCACTTTAACATTAGGAAGAGTATATATCATCTGTGTATATTCTTTTGGTGTTTCCCTGACCTATCTCTGAGTTAGGGGTTCTCTCCAAGTAAGTAGGTGCACTTTTCACTAGTTCCTGATGGGTCTCAGGCGTGCATTCTGTAAAACCGGCAGCCAATGGCAGAGAGTGCAGATCGGAGTGTTCTGGTCTGGGGGGGCGGCATCCTCCTGTCAGAACACAACAGCGCAGCAGGGGAAGATTGCTGCACTAACTTCGTATAGTCAGTGCACCCCCCCCCCCCTTTTTTTTTTTTATTAATATTAGTCTAATGAAGAAACTGAGTTACCACTCTGGGTCTACATCTCAGGTTTTTCTGTTGGACCTGGTCGCAAGATCCATGCAGATCTATAGGGGATGTGAATGTAAAAGGATGTGTGTCCATTTACATCCACTTAGGGTCCTTTCACACGGAGCGGACCGGTTTTCGTTCCGCTCCGTGTGTGTCCGTCGGCTCAGCGGGTGGTCCCGCTCAGCTGTCGGCGGACAGGGCGGTCCCCGCACACTGTGCAGGGACCTCCCTGTCTCTCCTCCGCTGTCCCCTATGGGGAATCGGATGAAAACGGACCGTTTGTCCATCTTCATCCGATCCGTATCGCCGGACGGAAGAAAAATAGTGTTTTCTTCCGTCCGAAAAACCGGATCCAGACGGACGCGGACGTTAGCGGATGCATCATCCACTAACGGACGCGACCCCATAGGCGTCCATTACATGTCTGTAAACGGACTTGTAAAAACGGACGAACGGAGGCGGACATGTGAAAGGGGCCTTACCTGAGTCTGTCCTGGTCCGAAAACAAAAAGGAACTTTTCATTTTTTTTTTTTTTTTCTGGACCTAAACATGACTGATCAGAGGTAACCTGATGTGAACAGCAGGCTCAACATGTATTTTTGAATCTATTGAACAGTACAAAACACTTTAATATCTTGGACCATTAAATATAACAATAAAATCCTATTCGGTTCTCATGTGTTATGATTGCTATAATGGGCTCCATTCACAAATCTAAAACACCAGGATAAGGATATATATAAAAATTACTTTTTTATTTTTCTTCTTGTATTTAAAGCTTTTGTAAAGTAAGCTTAAAGCGTAGCTTGGCCTTCTGTTTTAAGAATTGCCTCTTTTTTTGGGGGGGGGGGGGGAGTGAGTACCTGGTTTTGACAGGTACCCACTCCCACCCACTTGGCTGTTTGCGCCCTTTCCCATTCACAAAGCGACATGCACAGTGGGAAACTGGCTGGGAACTTTAAGATTTTTTTTTTTTTTTTTGCGGCCACTCTGTTTCTACTAGACTAACATTACCAGCTTCACTTTACAACAAAAGAAAATTAGAATATATAGTAGTTTGCTACAGATTACCTTGGGGTTTCTGAGTGGCGTGGCGTGGCCCAGCTGTCACACTGCCCACCTCGGCATTCACTTCCAGGACAATGAACAAGTCCATCAGCTTTGTTTTTTGTATTTTATTGAGGGATTAGAACTTTGGGGTTAAGGAATTAATGGGATGCCCAGGAAAGATTTGGCATGTTTTGGGACAATTTAGATATTCTCACTCCAGCACAATTCTTCAGGTGCAGCTAGCACGTAGTTAGGCCTAGCACTGATTTTAGCCAGGTCATAGCAAAGTTCTTACTACAGGCAGGGACCGTGGGCCCCTATAGTTTAGCAAAATACATTTCTGTTGCTACCTGCCCTTTTTTGGTGGACTACTGATCCCAGTCAGCCCTTTGCAGTCTCTTGACGGCCCTCCTGCCTGCGGCGGCCTGGCTTCAGTGCCAGTAACATTAGTCTCTGCCGCTGGCTCTACATTCATCTTGGACTACATTCCCAGTCTGCTCCGACATGCCTCTCCCTACTCTCCTGGCTGTGCCTGCCACTCACCGACCCCTGGTGGATCTCTCCTGGAAACTTCTCTGGCAGAATTCCCTGCTGTCCTCCTCCTGCTCAGGACAACCTTTGGGTTGTATGGGTTTCCTGTACAGCTCCAAGCCCGTGACCTGAGGTCAAACCCCCCCCCCCCCCCCCAACTGGGGAGCTTCCTTTAAAGCCCTGGTGGCTTAATATTCCATCTCCAGTTCTTCCACCCAAATAACCACCCCCAAACTGGGCTGACTCTAGGTATTTAAGTAGGCCTGTCCCCTGACAATCCAGGTTGGGGATTGGTCAGGGCTCCTCGGAACACCCCAAATAGCTTGACCCTTTTTCCCCACCTCCCTTGGAGAAGCCTCCAGAAGCAGAACGGAGGTAACTGAATGATGAAGCTAGCTGTGAGTCACCAGCCTACTCTAAGCACCGCCCAGCCCCACAGCTCCAAACAAAAAGGCCTAGCTAGGCCTGCCTAAATTTACCTGTTCTACAATTAAAACATACTCTAGCACCTACACTAGGTAGAGGGTGCTGAAGAGGTTGCCTTTTCTCTTTTTGTCAACAGGACTGGAGTTAATTGTTCAGTCGCTTTCATAGTATTGCATGACGGTATGAATGTGCCTCACCACATATTATCATCATTATTTTTTTTTTACATTGCTAAATTAAAATAAAACTCACATGGCCAATGAATGACGAGAATGTATTCTCTCCCGGACTGGATTTAAATGTAACACTCACTTTCACAGTAAATGTCAGTTATAAATAAGCCTGTCGCCATTATGTTACCGATGCTGTTTTTTATTTTTAATAAAAAAAAATAAAAAAAAACATCCAAAGAGGAGTTTAACAAGCAAACAAAATAAATGAAAAACCTTCAACTAGAAGGCTAAAAACCTTTATAAAATTTACTCATGTTGGGAGAAAAACATAAATAAAAAAAATCCTTCTTGGCCCCCTATCCTAAGGCAATTTTATACTCCCTGGATCAACCATCCACAATGTTATGTTTTACAGTAATAGCTAGTAATACTTTGTGTATTCTAAAATGCATCCAAGCGTTTCCTTATGCAGAGGTTAAAGGGATTGTAAAGGTACAATGTTTTTTTCCTAAATAGCTTCCTTTACCTTAGTGCAGTCCTCCTTCACTTACCTCATCCTTCCATTTTGCTTTTAATTGTCCTCATTTCTTCTGAGAAATGCTCACTTCCTGTTCTGTCTGTAACTCCACGGAGTAATGCAAGGCTTTCTCCCTGGTGTGGAGTATCGTGCTCGCCCCCTCCCTTGGACTACAAGAGAGTCAAGACGCTCTCTATGTTACAGATGGAAAAAAGGAGCTGTGTGTTAGTGGGCGTCCTGACTCTCCTGTATTCCAGGGGAGGGGGTGAGCACGACACTCCACACCAGGCAGAAAGCTTCACATTACTGTGTGTAGTTACAGACAGAAGAACAGGAAGTAAGCATTTCTCAGAAGAAATAAGGACATTTAAAAGCAAAATGGAAGGATGGGGTAAGTGAAGGAGGACTGCACTAAGGTAAAGGAAGCTATTTAGGGGGAAAAAATTTACCTTTACAACCCCTTTTAAATCTCTTTTCCAAAATACCTTTTAAAGGGTAGGTTCACCTTTTATTAAATGAAAAGGTGAACCAACGCCAAATATCAGGCCACCCGTTTGGACCTCACTACAGGAAAATGATGCCTGTGTGCCAGTGTAGTAGTTCATTCACCGCAGTACACCGCTCTGTAGTAAGTATCCATGTTTGCAGTGGCAAGCGGTCATTGGTCAGTGCGACTGTGTTGATAAGCGAGAAGTCATTGGGAGCCAGCTATTGCTTCCTGTTTTGCAGCTGAGCCTCTGATCACACAATGCATGAACATTTTCAGTTGATTACAATAAGGCAGGCCATACATGGAGCAATGCCATCCCTGCCAGGAGAAGATTGCTAGCGGTTATACCAACCACTAACGATAATCGCATCTAATATCGTGCAGGCTGGTTGTACCCAAGTTAATCAATCGATCAACTTGCTACATTCAGCCTGTCCATACATGACTCAAATCTTGGCCGGTCTATGGTCAGCCTTAAGCCTCCTTGGATAGAAAGAAGCTGAGAGGGCTGAAATTTGGCATTAATACCTCCCCAAACTGTTAATTTTGCAGTTCAGAAAGAAACTACTTTGCAATGCATGTCCTGCAATATATGTGGTATGATTGTACTAAAGATTGTAAGTGCAATCAAGAGACGGTACAGATTTATAACATTTCAGGAACACATTCAACTTCCTGTTAATCTAAAATATTCGGATGGAACACCCTTAATTTGCATTTATTGTTAAACTGACTGAAACCCCCCATGCCTCCTAAAGGAAAGTCATTGATTTGGGAGGATGATCATGTTTGTTTATCACTTGCTCCATTTTTGTGATGGGGATATTATTCTACAGCAGGAGATTGGTGAGGAAGAACCACCCAAGCGCCGGAGTGGCAAGAAAAAGGGTGGCAAGCGAAATAAGAACAAGGGAGGCCGTAAGAGGCAAGAATCCTGTGAGTGATGGTCCATTGATTTGGAAATTGGTCTTCCTTTGGAGCACCTTGAAGTGTCACGGGTTCCTATTCTATGAAATCACGCTTAAAGATTCCAGATATTGGTTTCACCTTTCATCAACAGAGAAGACCTCTGATGTTTGCATTTTTTTTTCTGGCAGCCTTCTGGCTTGCATCTTTTTTTAGTCAAACTTTTTACTGTATTTGATTTACCTCCTTTTTTTAAAACATAAATTTTATTCTTCTCATTCTTAAATTCTAGTGAGTCCTATTATTTGAATTGCTACCACAATGGGTCAATCTTGCTGGCTACACTTGATCACAGTAATTGGACAAGCTCAAGTGGCTTGGAGTTCCTATTTCTGCACAACTAAACCCAACCCCACCAATGGAAAAATGTATAGGAGGTTCTATATATAATACTGCTGGAAAACAATACCTACCCGTATACTCTTTCATTCTACACTACAGCATTGAAAAATGTCAGTAGAGAATACACTTTGCAATTTCCAGAACTAGTAAATAACTTATCACAGTAAATACATCTAAATTAAAAAAAATATATATGGTAAGGGTTTGTGAATTTCGTACCACGAGGAAGAGTATTTATTTGGCTTCGGTCTTGCCTAACTTCCAAGATTTGGATTTCACCGTCTGTAGTGTTCTGCTGGTTCTCTTCCACCCCATTCCAGACTTGTCTCTTGATTCCATGGCATAGGTTACATATGTCAAGTTTTCACTCCTCCATAACATGAAAGTCTACACAGTAAGGAGTATTCATGTGCTCCAATCTTTGGTTATCTACATTTGGTACATTCCAATGAGTAGCGGGTTAAAGAGGGGGAACAAAATGGAATTTGAATCCAAGGCCAACTTAATGCCATTGGCATGTCTTTCTTCTACATCAAAGGATTCCGTTTCGAAGCATCCAGGATATCTTTTTTTCTATTCTGATTGATTGTTTTTTTGGTATGAAACCATGAAATGTATCATTTGGGTTGCAAAACGTTATTTGGATTTCTTTCTGAAGATTGACCTGAAAAAGCTTCTATTGATCCAGAAGAGAAACTCCATTCCCACGGACGATCTCTGCAAAACCCTGGGCCCATCTAAGCTTAACTGCAACAGTGACTTCCTACAACAGTCTATGCATTCTTACTTTGCACAAAGCCTAACATTACGTAGCATTGCCAACTACTCCGACATTACTTCTTTCCCTGTCCCTTTACCTAATGGCCGGAACTGTTGACAATGAGCTGCCAACTCGCTAAACGCGTGTTCACAGCCCTCAAGTGAGATGTCACGAAAGGGCTTCAATCCCAAGCATCTTAAACCAGAAAAAGGACGTGAAATATAAAGCCACTGTACATCAGGTTCTGAATTTATAACTAAATGAAAGTATTCCTTTTTATTGCGTTTGGTGTTGCCTTTTGCGGAGCCTCTTAGGAAGGACTTTTGTATCCTAGCTAGTCATCTGTACCCTGTCTTTTCTTCTATATTTGTCTGGTTGTGATGGTTCCTTCTATAACTCTTCTTGCTACTCACTATTCTGTTGCATATCTGAAATGAAATTTCTATTGCCCCCACCTACACTATTTTACCAAAAGTATTGGGACACCTGCCTTTACACAAACATGAACTTAAATGGCATCTCGGTCTTAAGACCCATACACACGATCGGCTATTCCGACAACAATTGTGTGATGGAAGGGTTTTGTTGGATAATCTGACCGTCTGTATGCTCCATCGGACAGTTTTTGGAATTTCCGACAACAAATGTTGGCTAGCCATGCTCTCAAATTGTCCCCCGACAAGTGTTTTTTCCGTCGGATTATCCGATTGTGTGTACACCAGTCTGTCGGACTAAAATCCAAAGTACAAACATGCATGCTCCACACCAATGCTAACCATAAGACAACATTAGCAGAAGTTGCCCAAAGAGTGGCGATAAAGAGCTGAAAGAAAACGTAATTTTGTGTATGTTGGCTGAAAAAGTTCTGCCTTCTTGTATGCAGAACAAGTTCACGGCCAACACCCTTCAGACAAAATTCCACGGATTTGTTAGATGGAAATCCAATTGTGTGTATGAGGCTTTAATCCGTAGGGTTCAATATAGAGTTGGCCCACCCTTTACAGCTATAACAGCTTCAGCTCTTCTAGGAAGGCTGTCTACAAGGTTTAGGAGTAGTTTGTCTATGGAAATGTTTGACCATTCTTCCAGAAGTGCAATTGTGAGGTCAGGCACTAATGTTGGATGAGAAGGCCTGGCTTGCAGTCTCCGCTCTAATTTATCCTAAAGGTGTTCTATTGAGTTGAGGCCTGTACTCTGTGCGGGTCAGTCAAGTTCCTCCACCCCAAACTTGCTCATCCATGTATTTTATGGACCTTGCTTTGTGCACTGGTGTGCAGTCATGTTGGAACAGGAAGAGGTCATCCCCAAACTGTTCCCACAAAGATGGGAGCATGAAATTGTCCAAAATGTCTTGGTATGCTGACGCCTTAGGAGTTCCATTCACTAAAAAAAGGGGCCAACGCCTGAAAAACAAACCCCACACCATAATCCCTCCTCCACCAAATGATTTGGTCCAGTGCAAAAAACAAGGTCCATATAGACACAGGTGAGCGAGTTTGGGGGCGGAGGAACTTGACTGGCCTGCACCTCAACCCAATAGGACACCTTTTGGGATGAATTGGAGTAGAGACTGCATGCCAGTCCTTCTCATTCACATCACAAATGTGATTTTTGGAAGAATGATCAAACTTTCCCATAGACGCACTCCTAAACCTTGCGGACAGCTTTCCCAGAAGAGTTAAAGCACTGTTATAGCTGCATAGGGTGGGCCAACTCAATATTGAACCCTATGGACTAAGACTGGGGTGCCATTAAAGTTCATGTGCTTTGTTAAAGCAGGTGTCCCAATACTTTTGGTGATCTAGTATATCTGCACTTGGACAGGTCTTCTCTCATTGGAACAAAGCCGCTCCAATAAGACACGATATGCTTTCCAGAGAGAGAGATGTTCTTACTAACAATAAGCATTAAACTTGCTAATAATAATTTAGCCAAATTGGATAAACTTTGTAAAAGCGCCCAGTAAGAAGCCATAGTTTTAATGTCACTTTTTTGACAGATTTTCTGAGTTTCTACATATTTGCAGCACTTTTAAATGCCTGATTTTTGAGCTACAGCCCTCTGGTCTCTGAGGATACAGGTTATAATTGGAGCTACTAGACTGCATCCAATGTTAAAGGACCAGATAATCTGTCTGAAATCTTTAATACAACTGGACCCATCATCCACTTACCATCACAGTCTTATTTTAAGTTTTTGACCCAAAGCAGTAGATAATACAGTTGCCATTTATAACACAGTAATGGAAATGACCGCTCTGCACTGCCTTTCCTGATCAACTTTGTTTTATGCATTATATTGCTAAATTATGTTGAATTTAAGCCTAAGTGACATCTAAAACATATTTAAAAGAGCATATGTACTTCAATGAGACCTAGTTTCCTAAAAACTCAATCCTGGCCAACTTATTTTGTATCCTTATCTAGCAACATATTTTTCTGATGTCCATTTAATACATAAATATATTTGGTGACGTGATTGTAATTTTTTTTTTATGGCTATGCTTTTTTAAGCTGAACTTTGGAAAAATGTGAAAAATAACTATGCTTTGGGTCTGCCCCAGCATGGCAAGGGTTAAATATTCATTTTTGTCTAGGAGTACAATAAAAAGCAGGCTTCCTCCCTCCTCTTCATGCAAACCATCCCCAGTAGCTGCTTCTCTTTTGATGCTCGGTTTGCCAGTTGCACGCTGATGTCGTCCTACACAATGCAGGGCCAGCAATCCTGCATTGTAATTGAGGCTGTCATCCAAAACCCAGAGCGAAAGAACAAAGAGTAGAGCTCAGGCTGCAGGGGAGGGGGGGGGTTAAGTAAAACTGCTATTTATTGTTCACTTAGACAAAAATGGTAGGCCGCACCTTTCTCTTCTGGTCTGGTTTATAAAGTGAATGTATGTGTATATAACATAATGCTACTGCAATGGCAGCTAAGTCTTGTTATAAATTAACACTTCTATCGCTTTTTTTTTTTTTTTCTTCCTTCTAGCAAAAGTATAGTGGTGGTAGCAGCGGTGGCAGTGGAGGAAAGAAAGCGGTCATTGAACTAACGGATGACAACTTTGATCGACAAGTATTGAACAGTGATGATGTGTGGCTTGTTGAATTCTTTGCTCCGTGGTGTGGACATTGTAAAAAGTAAGTGTTTTTGTTTTATTTTCACCTCCATACCTTTTTAGTGCTCATGTTGCAATCGCCGTGCTTATGAAAGAGACATTGTAGATATTTTGTACATAGTTTTTAACTTCTGACGTTAGAAAGAAAATATCAATCGGCTCTCTTCATCAAGCATTTTGATGCAATGTAGTGTCGACCACTATATGGTCCCAGCCACTCACACAGAGAGAAGTAATAATTGCATTCTGTGTGCATTGCAGATTTGGCGTTGGGTGAAACCAGCACTGTGTGTATATTATACTGGGCAGTTGAAAACAATACAACGTAAATCTCTTCCCTGTTTTGTTTTGTCTTCATTTGATATTGCATACAGATACTGTATTATGCAGTCCTATTGTGAAGCTGTCTTTAATTTTTCAAGATCTACAGTTTCATTTACCCCAAGTGTTACAAAAAAAGTTCAATGTTTACAGGGTTCAATAGCTCAGGTTGAATGAGTCATCACAGGAATGACTCCTGAATTATTAGATGCTTCAAAGATTCAATCTGATAGGGAGTTATTCTGCTGCATTGCCTCTTTGGCTAACCCATAGTGCTCTGTGACAGTGTGAATGAGGAATCTCTATTATATTCAGACAACTGCTGCACCCACTGCTATTTCAATACTAGAGACCAGAAATGTTTTCACCCAGTTCAGTCGATTTTTTTTAAATTGCACTTCGTCGAGTTGAATGATGTTGATTCGGCCACAGGTTTTGGATGATTCAGCAGGAATTTGGCCAAAATTCAAGGTGTCTATGGCTAGCTTTGCAGTTCAAGAGGGAGCAGTGAAATGCAAGCCATGGAGTAGAGTGCCTAATAGAAAGGTATATTCTAGAAGAAGAGTTGGATTTTTGATCTTAACTCTTCCATCAGAAGCAGCCAACCAAATGTCTAAAGTGTTACTAAACCAACAGCAGTAAAATCTGATTGTATATGCAGTAAAGCATGCTTGTTATACTCGCTGTGGAACCTAAGGGGTTAATCCTCCACATTGTGTATAAAGGCTGTGTGATCCGGTCTCTCTGATCCTCCTCTTCTTCCACTGACTCCAATCCATCTGCTGATCGAACAGAGCATTAGGGGGCAAGCTGCACATGCTCCGTTTTGGTGTGTATTGCTAGGGAGTTTTTTTTTTTTTTTTTTTCTTGTGAGAGTGCATGTGATCAGCACATGGCCAATCAGCACTGTCCAGACAGAGGGCCAGGGGTCCTTCAGCCTAATTGGACAATCAGGCCGCGTACACACGGCAGAGAACCTCGACGGGCAGAACACAACGTTCCGCCCGTCGAGGTTCTCTGCCGGCCGTCGAAATCGGCGACCCGCCCGTCGGGAATGGCAACCAGCCATTCATCCAGGCGGGCCGTCGAGCAAAAAGAGAGCGTGCTCTCTTTTCGCTCGACGGGATTCCCGACGGGCGGGGCGAGCGTTCTGTGTACACACGGCCGCGGTCCTCGCTGGAATGCAGCTTCCAGCGAGGTTCTCGCTGGTTTTCAGCGAGAACCTCGGTCGTGTGTACGCCGCTTCAGATGAAAATGAAAATTCCTCCTACTAGTTTTAACCAGACACTAATACAAATCACTAGACTGCTATATACTGCTGATGGGGAAAAAAGGTGTTTAACAGTTTTTAAATATACTAAAATGATTGCATTTCCATGTTCTGTGTACTGTGGGAGACCAGATATAGTGAATGTAGGGTCCTGGGTTTGGTAATACTTTAAGCATTTCAGCATGTGACCAGCTGCTTTGAGATCCCAAGCAGAATTTTTGGCAAGAGAGCTAAGTGTTTCTGCTAGAGATGCACCGAATGAAAATTTTGGTGCTGAAACCAAAATTGTAGGTTGCACTTAGCCGCAAAACGAAAATGACAGTAAAAAAAAGTGTATGTATATGTGAGTTTGTATGTATGCACAGTATACATTTTCCAGTACCATTATCGGCATCTTTTTCTTTTATCGGCAAAATGCTGATAACGCCATTTTCAGCTGATATGTTTCAGCTGCCAAAAATTCGGTGCTTCTCTAGTTTCAGCGTTTTTTTTGTTTTTTTTGTACCTGGAAAGCTGGAGGTAGTTACTTCTCTTTTAAACCCTTGGACGGGGAGTAATGGATTTGTTTTACTATCTAAGCTAAAAACCTCTCAAAGTCTGATGCCAGTTTTGCGTATTAAGACCTAGAGATTTAAGGGCCCTTGCACATGGTTGTATATTGTGGTGTGTGGCTGTACAGAGTAAAATACGTATGTTGTGGTGGCACACAGGAACCAGAGCTGCAGTGCAATTGTGCCCTTTGACATTTATTACAAATACACTGTGCACTGCCATACGTGCATAACTGTGATACTCGGCCGTGTGTAATTGTTATCTAAAGCCACCTGTCACATTCGTTTTTACAGTTAATGTATAACGTAGATCAAGGCATATAGATAAAAATGTCTGACCTAGAAAGCTGTAGAATACTGCTTATGGCCCCTTTCCTTATGGAATAATTACAGTGTGCGTTGGGCCCCTTTTCACGCTTGTGACTTTTTATTGCGATTTTGGACATCAGAGTCACATGACAAGTACCCCATGATTTCCAATGATAACCATTTAATATCTGCAACTTCAAGGTAGCCCCTGTACTACTTTGGTCCGACTGATGCGAGTTGAGTCCATAGACCTCAGTTTTACACAGGAATTCCCTGAAATCGTGGCAGAATCTTGCGACTCAAGTTGCGGCAGTGTGAAAGGGGCCTTAAAGAAGAATTTTCTATAGTTTTATACAGATATAGTTGATTGCTATATATTTTAAGAAATACAAATGTTCTCCTTTTCTGCAGCTGATTAATAAACCTAAGCACCCAAAATATTGAGGCTGATTTACTATAGGAGTCCAGAATCTTCACTAAATGTTATGAAGATTCACTCCAGTTATCCAATCGTATTATGTACAGTCTGTAGTCGCATAGTTGGTAAGGTTGAATGCACCAGTTCATCCTGAATGTGTGTGTGTTGTTGTTGTTGTTGTTGTTTTTTTTGCTTCATATACGGAGCAGCTTTTCGATTGTTGAGGCAGATAATTAAAGTGGAGTTCCACCCATTTTTTATGTTTGTCTGTGCTGCATGCCCTAATCTCATAGTGTTCAGAATGGACAATTTTTATTTATTTTGTTGCCTGTAAATACCTTTATTTTGTAGTCCTTCATTACTTCCTCCTCCTTATTAGTCACAAGGGTTTCTGGGATAGGCATCATGTTTCCCAGTAGTCCTTGCAAACCTGACTGAAACCTATTACATTGCTTGTGCAACACTCAGCATGTGCGAGATATGCAAAGCTGAAATCCAGGAAGTCATACAGTCTGGCTTCATGATGCCCACACTTAAGGTGGCCACGGTCTAAATTCTGTAACAACCTAACAAAACAGACCTTAGTTTACAGACTAACTTTACTAGAATACATTAAGCTTGTGTATTACAGGGGTATTTATATTTAAAAAGTTAAATTGTGGGTGGAACTCCCCTTTAAGTGTGCATTTCCTCACGCAAAGGGTACTTTTTTTACTGAAATGACATTGTTTGTTCTGTGGTCATTGTAGTGAGGTTCTTTATATCATTTTTTTAATAAAAATGCATTGCCATGTTTGAAGAAACCTTGTCATTTCTTTTTTCAATTGCATTCCAGCTTGGAACCAGAATGGGCAGCTGCTGCCGCAGAAGTTGCAGAACAAACCAAAGGAAAAATTAAATTGGGTGCCGTTGATGCCACCATCCACCAGGGTCTTGCCAGTCGATATGGAGTGAGTATTGCGCAAAACAGGAAGTCTAGTTTTCATTGGTTATCTTTTATCAATCCATGATTATGTTCCGTGATCTGTGGTTTACCAGTCGGCTATAATTTAAGGCCTTATGCACACTGGACCTTCTTTTTTTTTTTTTTTTTTTTTTCTTTTTTTTAGCTGTTCCTTGAGTGCCTAGTGTTTTTTCCCATGTTATCCCATGTGTCCTTGCACACATAGGCATTTACAGGAGTTTAGAGATCGAGGCATTTAGAGGCAGGAAAAAACTCTGCCGATGTGTCCAGGAGCAGCAGAGTTTTGGCAGACAAAATGCTTGACGCTTCTAAATGTACGCTAATGCCAAATTATTCTGGCCAAAGAAATTAACGCCCAAGAACTTTTGATGCCTGTTAACTCACCTAAACGCGATGCACACTTTTACAAGCGCCAGGTGTGTTTTTCTGCCAAAATGCTGCTGCCAGGAGGAAATGCTTTTAGTGTGCATGGGGCCTAACTGTTTCAAGGGGCCACAGGCCATTTGTCAGCTGGCATCTATCACTGATTTCTGCCAATTGCTGTCCTGTAGACCACACCGGAAGTTAAGGCATCTCCCCATCAGGGACACAATGGTGAAGTAAATCAACCTGAATATTACCAAACTCCTTCATGCTACCCAAAGTTGAAAAATATTGTTTTGGCCATAGTCAAAATTTAAATAACTCTTGTTTGTTTTTTGCCCTTGTAGATCCGAGGCTTCCCCACCATAAAAATATTCCAGAAAGGTGAGGAGCCCATCGACTATGAAGGAGGACGGACAAAGGCTGATATTGTTGCTCGCGCGCTTGACTTATTCTCTGCGAATGCCCCACCACCTGAGATCTTTGAGGTAAGCTTGCAGTTTTTTTAAAACGGAGTTCCAGCCTTTTCTTTATCGTACATCACGGGACACAGAGCGGCAATCCATTACTATGTGGGTTATAGAGTCTACCTTCAGGTGTGGACACTGGTGTAATTAACTACACAGGAAGTTCCCTCCCTATATAACCCCTCCCATACTGGGAGCTCCTCAGTTTTTTCATCAGTGTCTAAGGTATTGGTCACGAGTGAACATGTGCTCTTAGGAGCTCCACTGGAGGGATCCATGCTGGATGTAAAGAACCTCCATAAATCCGGATCCGTCCAAGGTGCTTCATAGCCAAAGTGGACGGTACCCGGGCCTCGGTACGAAGAACGAGGTTTAGCCTATAATGCCTCTCTGCGGAGGGCTGGATCCTGGGTTCCAGAACTTTGTGCCTTCTAAGGACCAAATGTTTTTCTGCTGCCAGGATGCTATATAGGTCCAGGGGAGTTGGTGTTCCTGCCATGGACCCCGGTCCCTGAAGGTCTAGGACAATACCCACGGTGAAGGGGGAAGATTGGGCCTCTTGCTTGGCAATACCCTGCAGCGTGGAGAAGGTAAGAGGAAGGCCTACGGGACTTGGTTCGACAGTAGGTCCTCCGTGGGGGACTTGGGTCTCGCCTATATTATGCTTCTATGCATGGGCAATGTAAACCACTATGTCTTCTGAGACAGGATGGCTCAGGGCACCCATATACCTCCCCTAGCCGGCATGCAGCCTGGCCCACCATGTCTGTTAGACAGGATGGCTGCAGTACCTATATATCTCCCCTTGAAGGGGCCGGTACATAAATAAAAAAAAAGAAAATAAATAAATATGCCCTTAATCCTATACAAAGGATTGTCTTCCATGAGTAGTTGCAAGTCTTATCTGTGTTTCCACTACTATGGGCAGTAGAAGACATGCCTGATGTTTTTGCTTACCATGCTTTCCAGAAAACGGAAGCTTAAGTGTTAGCTGATCTATTATGTCCCACTTCCTCCGCTTCAGGCTCTACCATGTTGCACGTGCTCACCGGCTCAGTGCAGTCGCAGAGAAGGCTCTTCAAAGGGCCCGGACGTCAGAGCTCTGTAAAGCTAGGGGGACACAAACGTAAGCACCTTGTGTGAGTTGGATACAGATTCATCTAAGACGCCTACTCGCATCTAGCTGTGCAGATTAGCAGGCATTGTGTCAGACTAAATTCAGCTATTTGATGCACCTGGGTTAAGTGCCTCTGCTTTAGCTTAGGACTTGGTCTCCCCATTGAATAAGGTCAGGGGTAGGGGTAGGAATATAAAGAGGGATCGCCACCTGAACCTGGTGGACCCTTATTCTCCTCTGAAGAGACTTGAACAGCTCATAGATTGAGCCATCAGACCTGTCAGGCATTGCAGCCTTCCCCCAACATTGCAATCACTCTGCATGTGTTTTGTGTTTTGCAAGAAAAAAAAAAAGGGGGGGGGTGTCCCCCTTTTCCTGCTTTAATCCTGAAACAAAGGGATTAGAAAGCTTGGGGATAAAAGTTTCACTGTCAGAGGACAGGAGACAGGAGCTGCAGCCTAACAAGGAGAAGCTATCAAAAGCCCTACAGGTTCTGATTATAGATCCTCACATCTGATGGCGGCCTGCGTTGTTTGTGTCTCCCTCCCCTCAGTAAGCATTGCTTTCGGACATCCCACATAGTAATGGATTGCCGCTCTGTGTCCCGTGATGTACGATAAAGAAAATAGGATTTTTTATGACAGCTTACCTGTAAAATCCTTTTCTTGGAGTACATCACGGGACACAGAGCTCCCGCCCCTCTTGTTTGGGGATATTGGGACACTTATTGCTTTGCTACAAAAACTGAGGAGCTCCCAGTATGGGAGGGGTTATATAGGGAGGGAACTTCCTGTGTAGTTAATTACACCAGTGTCCACACCTGAAGGTAGACTCTATAACCCACATAGTAATGGATTGCTGCTCTGTGTCCCGTGATGTACTCCAAGAAAAGGATTTTACAGGTAAGCTGTCATAAAAAATCCTATTTTTATGTTTATTAAAAGTCAGTAGCTAAAAAAAGTGTAGCTGCTGACTTTTAATAAACAGACACTTACCTGTTCTACGGTCCGGCGATGTGGCCGGCCAGAGCGTCGCTCCTCTCCCCTCCCCACCAATGCCTCCATTCACACTGTGGGAACCCGGCCGTGACTGCGAGTTGACAGGCGATCTCCTGGGACGTGTCCCAGGAGATCACCTAGAGGGAGGGGCTGTCTAAGGCGAGAGGAGTCGCCACCTAGGCGGTCCGTAGTTGGAAGTGGGACAGGAAGTCCCACTCCTACCGACACACCCCACCCACACCCAAAAAAAATGACATGCTAAACGTAGCATGTAAGGTTTTGAGGAATTCTTAAAGCGAAAGTTTCACTTTTGGGTGGATCTCTGCTTTAAGTGCTGCTTCATTTTTGTTTTTTCTCCCGTTAACTACTATTGCTTGTGTATTGACTGAAATGTTGCCATTTTAGTGTTAGAAGTGCTATGTTACACATTTTGCTTTTGGACGTCTCAATCAGCAGCAATAATTGCCTGATGTTTTTCAGATCCTGAATGAGGACATTGTAAAGAAGACATGTGAGGAGCACCAGCTGTGCGTTATCGCTGTATTGCCCCATATCCTGGACACAGGTACCTTCATAATATTCACTCTATTATATTCATAGCTTCGTAGGGTTCCTAATAACACAAAGTGGTTGATTTAATAAAGCCGGAAATTGAGAATTCTGGTGCAGCTCTGCAAAAATGCCAATTCGCGTCCAGGTTTTTTTGTTTAATTAAAAAAACAAATTGGAAGCTGATTGGTTACTATGCACAGCTGCATCAGATTTTATTAAATCAACCCCACAGTGAGAAGTCAGTGAGTGAAAGAAAATCTAGAACTTATGAATAATGCATTGGGCCATCCGAAACCGATTAAACATTTTTGGAGTTTTCTGGTGAGCTAATCCAGCTAACAATGTCTTCTATCTCTTGATGTCTCTGCAGCTGTAATGAAGGCTTCCAACTCGACCTGTTCGATTTGTGTTTTTTTTTTTTTTTTTTTTTTATTGTAGAGAAAATGGCATAAGGAGCTGGAATGTAGAAAGGTGGGAACTTTGGCAGGGGATATAAGGCCAGAAAATGACTCGGCCAACACAGGCCTACCTGTAATTTATCTATTAACGTTTCTGATTTTCCTTTTATGTCTGTGGACTTAATTTATAAGGTATACTCACTTATGGCAAATTTATTTTAGAAAATAATCCAGCTAGAGGTTTGGCTCAGTTCACCATCCTGCACTTAAACAAATGACACTTTTCCTACAATAGACTGACGTTGCCTCTATATGGAAAATGTGCACCACCAGGACTTTATGTATCAAGATCTGCCTGTATTATGCCATAACCACCAACATTTGTAGATTTTTTCACCTTTTGATGTTCAGTTTAGATTTTAATTAAGGGCTGTAGAAAAGAAAAGAGCAATGACCCATTGACGCATAACCATCCGTGTGAATATTACTATGGTGAAAGTGTACTGTTCTGTAACTACATCAGCCTTTTAAAGTGTCCTACTAGCTTGGATGGGGACCACATTACTTGTAGGAAATGTTGCGGCCACGGATAACACATAATGGGGTCAATTCACAAAGAGAAACGTTATTGGTTTTCTTCAGGTGTTAAATTAGCACTCCTTATTTAACGCTAGCAAACATGGTATTCACGAAAGCTATAATCGTTATTTAACACAGTCGTTATGGTTTTCAACTGACTCTTTATCCAAACGTTATTCTAACTACTCAGACGTTATTATTAACATTTGGGACGTTAAAATAACTCTTAAGATCGTTAAATAATGCTGGAGAGATGCATTCTGGGAGCAGAAGGAGAGAACAGCTGCATGTGGAAAAGAGCAGATGCAGAGAGAGAGAGAGAGAGAGAGAGAGAGAGAGACACAAGCAATACACACGTGGAGATTGAGCATGTGATGTGCATAACTTCTAGTGTGTGCTTTTCTAAAGCCTTGTGTATTTCCTCATACAGAGAATAAATCATGGGAGATGATAATCGGAATTTAGCTATCACCTGGGTTTCAGAAAAGTCATCCAAAATAGTATGTGTACGGAATACACATTTATAAATCTAAACAACATTCTAACATGTTCTTCTTCGCCTCTGGATAATTTTAAGTTTAAATAGAGCACGGTTCTAGCTTGCCCAACACTACACTACACTACAAAAATCGCCAAAAGCTTCCTCTAACAACAAAATATCGCCTGGGAAATGTCATAACGCCACCCTGAGGGAGGTGTTAATTTAACGATTGCTTAACGATTGATAACTGTCAAAAAAATCTTTGTGAATTGCACTTCTGTACATATTTAACGATTTGAATCTTTAAAATAACGATTTGAATCTTTAAAATAACGATTTGAATCTTTAAAATAACGATTTGAATCTTTAAAATAACGATTTGAATCTTTAAAATAACGATTTGACTCTTTAATAAGGATCCACACCTTAAAATATCGTTTCTGTGTAGGGAAACGTTATTTGATGATTTTTCAGAGCGTTAAATCGTTTAGTGAATTGAACTAGCTTCAATAACGTGCAAAATCGTTAAAATAACACTCGCAATCTGAAAATAAAGCTTTGTGAATTGACCCCAATGTGTGTGAATTGATAGAGATGGCATAATTGGTGTTGGCATGGGGAGCACATGATTTGTATGAAATGGTGTGGTCATGGATAACGCATGACTTGTATGAATTAATGGAGACTTCATAATTGGTTTGAATTGGTGTGGTCATATTTTGGGACCCACATTTCAGCATTTTGCAGATTTGATATGTTGACTGGGTCCGATTTGTCCAAGCCCATACGATGCAGTAAGGGAAAACAATATTTGATCCCCTGCACATTCTGTAAGTTTGCCCACTTAAAAAATAATGAAGGGTCTATCATTTAAAATACACCTATGATAAAAATTATAGAGACAGAATATCAACCAAAAATCCAGAAAAAAACATGATACAAATGTCATAAATTAAGTTGCAGTTCAGTGAGTAAACCAAGTATTTGATCCCCAAGCAAAACATGTGTACTTGGTGTACCTGTGATTTGGTATTTGGTGGAGAAACCCTTGTTGGCAAGAACAGAGGTAATGGGGTTTCTTGTAGTTGGTTTGCATACATCTCACGAGGGATTTTGGTCCATCCTTAACAGATCTTCTCAAAATCTTCAAGGTTTCTCGGCTGTCTCTTGGCAACTCAAAATTTCAGTTCCCTCTATATATTTTCTCTAGGAGTAAGGTCTAAAGACTGACTAGGCCACGCCATGACCTTAATGTGCTTCTTCTGGAGCCACTGCTTTGTTGCCTTGGTGCTATGTTTTTGAGTCATTGTCATGCTGGAAGACCCATCCACGACCCATCTTCAGTTTTCTGGTTGAGGGATGAAGGTTCTCCTCCAAGATTTTACAATACTTGGCCCCTCAACGCGGCAAGGTTGGCCTATGCCTTTTGGCAGAGAAACGGCCCCAAAGCATAATGTTTCCACCTCTTTGCTAGACTGTAGGGATGGTCTTCTTAGGCCCTGTACACACGATCAGACTGGTGCGACGGACCATTTTCATCAGACAACTCTGAACTTGTCTGATGTGTGTACACACCATCGGATCAAAATCCGATCGGGTCAGAACGCGGTGACTTAGAACACAACGACGTGCTGAAAAACAAAGTTCTATGCTTCCAAGCATGCGTCGACTTGATTCTGAGCATGTGCGGGTTTTTGGTCCGATGCTTTTGTGTACTAACCATCGAATCTGTCCGATGGGCAGGCGTCAATCGGACAGGTTTTAAAGCATGTTTTAAAACTTTGGTCTGATGGGCCGTACACACCATCAAACTGGTCTTAAGACCAGTTTCATCAGACCGGTCTGATCGTGTGTACAGGGCCTTAGGGTCATAGTCAGTCAGCATTTCTTTTCCTCCAAGCATGGCGAGTAAAGTTAATGCCAAAGAGCAAAACTCCAACTTCCTTGAGATCATTCACAAGCTAGTCTTGTGTAGTTATGGGCTGATCCCTCACTTTTCTCATGATCATCCTTACCCTATAAGGCGAAATCTTGCATATTGTTGGTTGGTAGAGGCTCAAATACTTATTTTATTCCCTGAACTGCAACTCAATTTATATAAATCATGTGTTTTTCTGGATTTTTGGTTGATATGCTGTGTATCATTTAACCACTTTAGGACTGGACCAATGTGCTGCTAAATGCCCAGAGGCGTTTTTACAATTCGGCACTGCGTCGCTTTAACAGACAATTGCGTGGTCGTGCGACGTGGCTCCCAAACAAAATTTGCGTCATTTTCTTCCCACAAATAGAGCTTTCTTTTGATGGTATTTGATTACCTCTGCGATTTTTTTTATTTTTATTTTTTGCACTATAAACAAAAATAGAGCGACATTTTTGAAAAAAAAACAATATTTTTTTACTTTTTGTTATAAGAAAAATCGAATAAACTAAATTTTGGTCAAACATTTAGGCCAAAATGTATTCAGCCACATGTCTTTAGTAAAAAAAAAAAATCGCAATAAAAAAAAATTAGCTACCTAGCGGCAACAGTGACACTAATACAGCGATCAGAAAAATGATCGCTTAGTGACACTGGCAATAGGGAGTGAAAGGGTTAACTAGGGCGGTGATCAAGGGGTTAAAATCTTATTAGGGGGGTACGGGGGCTACCCTGGACCTAACACTAACTGCCTGTCACACTAACTGTCACATTGACACTAAATGCAGTGATCAGTAAATATATGATCACTGCATTCAGTGACACTGTGACAGGGGGGTGGAGGGGTGATCGGGGGGGGGGGGTTAATGTGCCTACATGTCCTGGTGTCAGTGTAGTGCTGTGCAGACTCGCTTGTGATGTCTTCTCTCCTCAGCGGCGGTTGAAAATACCGCTGAGAGGAGAGCTTACATCACTTCCCCCTTCCTCTGTTTACACAGGAAGAGGGCGGGGGGGACGCGCATTGGCTGGGAGCGATCCGGAGGGGGCGGACAAAAACGAACAGCCGCCCCCTCATCCCGGATCGCTCCCACAGCCACGGGGACCGCTGCAAGTACCGGGGGGGGGGTCGGCGCCCCGACCCACGTCTTGGCAGGGACGTACAGGTACACCAATGTGCCTGTACATGCCATTCTGCCGATGTAAATGTACATGCGGCGGTCCTTAAGGGGTTAATAATAGACTGATCATTTCTTTGTAAGCGGGCGAACTTACAAAATCTGCAGGGGATCAAATCATACATTTCGCCACTGTACATCTATTGCAGAATTGTATTACCCAAAAGGTGACTGTTAACAGATTTTTTTTTCTCTCTAGAATGTGATTTGCGCACCTTTTAACTGAATTGTGATCTTTGTTATAGGTGCTTCAGGAAGAAACTCCTATTTGGAAGTCATGCTCAAACTCGCAGACAAGTATAAGAAAAAGATGTGGGGGTAAGAAGATGGCCTGGCTTTTTACCTTTTAAATGTTATAATCTTGTGAGATTGTTTCCCCCTAATCCAGATTTGATTATCTTCTAATACCCTCCAGTCATGGTTATTACAGGTGCATGCTATCCTCTAGACCAGCAGAGGTGTCCAACCTGCACCCTAAGGTGGCTATGAATGCGGCCCAATACAAAATTGCAACTTAAACACTTCTCGCGATACCACGTACCTGTATGTCATTTTGCTGAAGTGGTTGTACCGGGGTGATGCCCGATGCTCAGAGACCCAAACAATGCCGAATGTCAGTGTTCAGAAACACTGATCTTGGTGTTTTTTGTAAGTGCAGAGGAGAGGTTTGGGATCTTTTAGACCCCCCAGATCTCCCCATAAAGAGTACCTGTCACTGCCTATTGCTGTGGCAAGGGATATTTACATGTGACGGCAATAAAAGTGATCAGAAAAAAAGTGACGGTGTAAAAAATGATTTTAATTTTCCGACTGCAGTAACCATGTCCTGCCTCCTGTGATCACGTCACTCTGATCCAATGTCCCGCCATCAGTGTGCCGTCTTATCACAGGAGGCAGGACAATTCAGCTCCGTGCCACACGGAGATCGCCGCTCTGCGCGAGGAGGACTAAGTCGCGCCTGCATGACACTCCCGCAATAGGTGGCACTCTGGATGGTCACCGCCCCCTTTTTGACGCTCCATTATTTGCATTTTTTTATTTTGCCCGATAATTGTCAGCGGACAAATTTTCGGTGCACCACTACATGTTGGGTATCTACTCTACGTAACATCATCTTTCACATTATACAAAAAAAAAGTTGGGCTAACTACTGTTTTTTTTATTTTTTCATTCATTGAAGTGTATTTTTTTTCCCTCAAATTGCGTTTGAAAGACCGCTGCGTAAATACCGTGTGACATAAAATATTGCAAACGGCCTCCATTTTATTCTTTTAGGGCATGGGTTTTCAAACTACGGTCCTCCAGTTGTTCAGGAACTACAATTCCCATCATTTAAAGGCAAAAATACTTATTTTAACTTAAACAACAAGTTTGACAGTGTCTCTTTACTGGACATTATACGTTTTTTTGTTTTTTATTACTCGGGTACATTATCTATGTAAGTGATCTTTAACTTGTGATCTGCCTGACTTTTTATGCTCATCATCTATTCTTATTGTCGATGTATTTTATGTGTGGCACAAGACAATTCCTCTTCTTCCAATGTGGCCCAGGAAAATCAAAAGTTAGACCCCTGGTCTTGAGGAAATCCAATAAGAAGTAGAGCAGTGACCATCAGTATTTGGCTTGGAGCAGACTTTTATAAGACGATGTTCTGTTTGTACTATGCTTTAAAAATCGATGTAGTCAGTATTATGTGGTGGACAGTTATGTGAGATGTAAAAGAATGTAGTTTACGTCTTACTATATTGCCTATGCTTTCCAGATGGCTGTGGGCAGAGGCCGGGACCCAGCTGGACATGGAGACTGCTCTGGGTATTGGTGGATTTGGTTACCCAGCCATGGCTGCTGTCAACGCTCGAAAGATGAAATTTGCACTCTTGAAAGGTTCTTTCAGTGAACAGGGCATTAATGAGTTCTTACGGTAAGAATGTGATCTATTTTTTTTTTTTTTCTATACTTGTTCCTTGTTTAATCTACTGGAATGCAATTATTTTTTAAGTGTTGCCCTTTTTAAGTTAATCAAATTGCTATTCTGAATATTAGTAATATAGATAGAATTGGTCAACGTTCTCATTGGACAACCTAACATATTTTAATTGATACGCCCTTTTTTCAGGGAGCTTTCATTTGGACGGGGTTCTACATTACCTGTTGGTGGAGGTGCACTCCCTAAGATCAATACAGTTGAGCCTTGGGATGGCAAGGATGGAGAGGTAAGATGGCAGATCCGTTCATTTACACCAGGTAGCGCATGCCTGTAATTAATGCTCACATCTGAGCAAACTTGTTGCCTCTTTCCAAGACTTGTACATTAGGATAAGGTCAGACCAAAGACATTCTGAACCTTGCCTTGCCTTGTATTATGATGAATATGTGTTGCTGCTGTACAGTGCTTTCTATAGTCACTATGCACAAAGACATTCTTATCTACAAAGATATTAATTGCCTATCTGCCAAAGTTGGTGAGCTACCATTTGTGTGCCTTGCCTGGGCAGACACGTTCAGTGTTCCAAAACTGAATAGATGCTTACATATTGTTGTGTGTTAAAGCGGAGTTTCACCCTAAATATAAGATCTCCCATGTGATCCAGCATACTGGCGTCAGCGCCAGTATGCTGTTTTTTTTTTTTTTAATCCCACACTTACTGTATTATCCTGGAATTTCATTTTTTTTCCCCGCGGTGGACGGCGCCAGTATAGCGCGTCACATCTTCCGAAAATACCCAATATGGACTCGGGTAATCTCGGCGAAAATGCGGCGCCTGCGCACAGACCTAGGAGCTGACTGCGCAGGCGCCGTAATTCTCCGAGTCCTACGGCTATGGCGCGTCACGCCCTCCGAAATAGGACTCGGAGAAATACGGCGCCTGCGCAGTCAGCTCCTAGGTCTGTGCGCAGGCGCCGCATTTTCGCCGAGATTACCCGAGTCCATATTGGGTATTTTCGGAAGATGTGACGCGCTATACTGGCGCCGTCCACCGCGGGGGAAAAAAATGAAATTCCAGGATAATACAGTAAGTGTGGGATTAAAAAAAAAAAAACAGCATACTGGCGCTGACGCCAGTATGCTGGATCACATGGGAGATCTTATATTTAGGGTGAAACTCCGCTTTAACTGCTTACCGCCCTCAATCTACACATTGATGTTCTTAGCATGATACCCCATACTGGCAATACATTAATAAATGCCAGCTATGACAGTAATTACATGCAGATTGTAGGCTTCATTGACAAAACAGGCTTTCAGCCTGCAGATTATACTGCAATGTGCATCTGATTAATACTGTAGCTGTTACTTACAATTTTATATATATATATATATATATATATATATATATATATATATATATATATATATATATATATATATATATATATAACCTTTGGTAATAAGAGTGGATCGTCTTACCCCAGGTAAATCCTACACTGCTCAGTCTCTTTTTGAACTGGAAGCCATAGTCTGTTTTCAGTCTCAGGTTCTTGGTAGCATGCCCATTCAGATAGGACTATGAGCAGACAGACCGCCTAGTGGCCTGCTGTTGTTTACATGCACTGTCTAATAAAGTAAGAAACACTTTCCAATTATTAATAAAATATTTATCAGCGTATAACACGCACCCTAATTTTAAGAGGGAAGTTTCACTTTCCACAGCCCCCTGCGTATAACACGCAGACACAGTTTACCCTCTATTTTCAGGGTAAAAAAGTGAGTGTTATACGCCAATAAATACAGTATGTAATGCAAACCCTCTTTGGCAGTCTGCAGTGAGCAGGTAAACGTATAGCCATTAACCACTAGCCGACCAGCCGCCGCAGTTATACGGCGGCAGGTCGGCTCTCCTGCGCGAGAGCCCGTCATCCTACGTCGGGACTTTCGCGGCCACTTCCGTATGAACGGAAGATCAATGATTCCCCCTAGTGAGTTCACCCCCCCCACACAGTAAGAACACAAATAGGAACACACTTAACCCCTTCCCCGCCCCCTAGTGTTAACCCCTTCACTGCCAATGGCATTTTTATAGTAATCCAATGCATTTTTATAGCATTGATCGCTATAAAAATGCCAATGGTCCCAAAAATGTGTCAAAAGTGTCCGTTGTGTTCGCCATAATATCGCAGTACCGAAAAAAAACGCTGATCGCCGCCATTACTAGTAAAAAAAAAAAATATTAATAAAAATGCCATAAAACTACCCCCTTTTTTGTAAACGCTATAAATTTTGCGCAAACCAATCAATAAACGCTAATTGCGATTTTTTTTTTACGAAAAATATGTAGAAGAATACGTATCGGCCTAAACTGAGGGAAAAAATTTTTTTTTAGATCTTTTTTGGGGATATTTATTATAGCAAAATGTAAAAAATATTGCATTTTTTTCAAAATTGTCGCTCTATTTTTGTTTATAGCGCAAAAAATAAAAACCGCAGAGGTGATCAAATACCACCAAAAGAAAGCTCTATTTGTGGGAAAAAAAGGACGCCAATTTTGTTTGGGAGCCACGTCGCACGACCGCGCAATTGTCAGTTAAAGCGACGCAGTGCCGAATCACAAAAAGTGCTCTGGTCTTTGGACAGCAATATGGTCCGGGGCTGAAGTGGTTAAAGTGCACCAGAAAAACAGTAACAAAAAGTCCTTATCTACAAATTTATTTCAGATCAGTGACCCGTATTGAGGATCCATTTGGCAGCCTCTGTATCTCTTGGGTCAGGTTTCCTTTTAAGGCAGGGATATGCAATTAGAGGACCTCCAGCTGTTGCAGAACTAGTAGTCCCATGAGGTATAGCAAGACTCTGACAACTACAAGCATGACACCCAGAGGCATGATGGGACTTGTAGTTTTGCAACAGCTTGAGGTCTGCTAATTGCATATCCCTGCTTTAAGGGTTTGTCCACATTGGTCCACATGATAAAATGCACCATTTTACTGTGCTGGCAGCTGTCAGTGTGAGGTCCGGCTGGGAGTGGTGTGATGCACATTTCATGGTGCATTGCGCCACACTGCACATCACACCGGAGTTGTGGTGTGAATGGGGCACATAGAAAACTATGGTTTTCTACGTACACTTTTTATGACTGGCATATATCCAGTGCAAAAAATGGCAGTCACTGCCCATAGTGTGAACGAACCGTAGGAGAGGAAGTGGCAGTAGAGATCTAGATGTCATATTTCTTTGGACAAATGTTTTTTGAGGAAATGGCTAAATTGGAAGAGTGAACGTTTCCGAGGTTAGGATCAAGTTCGAAAAACTTCTAGAGAAAGACAGGACATGGTAATCGATGTATACTAGGGTACAGTGTTTTTCAATGCAGTTCCTTCATGATTAAATCCTTTTTTAATTTTCCATTTGATTTGTTTTATTAGCTACCAGTGGAAGATGACATTGATCTCAGCGATGTAGATCTGGATGAATTTGACAAAGACGAACTGTGAAGTGACACAAACCTCCCTGTTGTATTGTTACACCATACCTCTTCTTGGAGGAACTTTTACCGCTGGTGGTCATCCGCTCATCCGGAACATTGGTGGACTCTGATGGCTTGTTTTTAATCTGAGACATACTTGTGAACTTGCAGAGAAGGCCTTCAGTGATACCAATGGAAAATTCCTCTCGGGAGAATACTGAAAAATTCTATGAATTGTTGTAACAGCGAGTTTCATTGTATGCTTTTTAGGTTTTGCAGAAAACTGATCTTTTTTTTTTGCGTGGGAGGGCTTCTTCTGGGCTATCGTGAAGGAAATAATGGTAATGCCCTTTTGGACTGGGGGGTCATTTAAAAAAAAAAACTGTCTTCTAAATGTTTCCTCGGTTGATGCTGCAATTGTTATTTTGTTTAACATATTTTATGTTTTGGGTATTTTCATCAGCAAATTGATCAGCTTGATTCAATTTACGAATAAAATATTTTTTGACAAACTGGTGGCTGATTGTTATAAATATTCACTAGTCATTTTGCTGGGTGAGAGACTGAACATGTGAATATATCCTGTTAAATAATTCCTAAGGCCTCTGCCTAGCATTGAGTTCCATAACCCACCACAGGTTGTTCTTCAATAACAAACATGTTATACTTGCCTCCACTGTGCAGTTCTGTTCTGCACAGAGTGGCCTCGATCCTCCTGTTCTGAGGTCCCTCGGCTATGACATGTAAGGATGCATGCAGGAGGCACCTATATCCTTATAGATCAGCACTATGGCAGTAGTTTAGAAAGGATGAGAGTGGCTTTACATCCACTTTAAGTGGAATAAGTGCCCTTTGAATATCTGTCATGTAGACTATTTTTGCACTGAAGCATTCCTTTCAATCTTATTTTAAAGTACCCCCTGCAGGAATTCCCTTCTTTCGAGTGCACAATGTTTCTATAGCCTTTAAAGCAGAACTTAACCCAAAAATACAAAAAAAAATTAACAGCCCGTTAAAAGTTAAAATATTGAAATAACATTTTTTACTGGAATATTCACTTTCAATCCAATGATTTTCCTGGCCGTACTTTCTTTCCTCCACTAGATGTTCTTTGTCTGATGGCTAGCATCATCGAGCCCCTTTCTCAGATCCCAGGTTGTACTTGACCCACCCCAGCCTGTGACGAGAGATTAAGCCAGCAATGCCCTCATCTCTTTGTCACTCTCCTCCTACCACCATGCTACTGATAAGCAAATTAACTGATTGGCTCCTTGTACTGCTTCTTCCCCTCACACACCAGCCCTGATTTACAGGAACGGCAAGAGGTTAATACTATGTCAGATTCAGATACTTATCGCTGCTTGCATTAAAAAAAAAATGAATGTGATAATATGTTCATGATACAGAATTGCATTAATTCATTTTTTATATCTGACCAGAGTTCGCCTTCTCGTGTTTCTCCTGAGCACACAAGTTTTGTTGTCAATTTAAAATATGTACATAAAGGGCTAAGAGTCGGTTCACACTGGGGCGACTTGGGATCCGACTTGAAGTCGTCTCAAGTCGTCCCAAGTCGCGCTGTCCAGAAAAGCAATGTAAGTGAATGGGAGCGGTGTTAATACACACTACTCATGTCGCTCCGACTTCAGAAGAGGTTCCTGTACTACTTCAATCAGACTTCCAGGCGATTTGTTCCCATTGATTTCAATGGAAGTCGCCTCCAAGTCTGATCACTGTTTTAATTGAAGCTACTTTCCAGCAAGATAACATACATTTCTCAGGCAAACCCCTCCCTCCCCTTCCCTCTCCCAGAGCTGATTGTTGTTTTATTGGCCACTGGAAAGTCTCCTGACCTGAAAAGGACTTCAAGTCTTGTTGTAAATCGCCCCAGATCGCCCTGTGGTTCATGCTCAAGTCGTGTTGAAGTTGCTTCTGAAAGTCGTGCTGGAAGTCGTGTCGCCCCAGTGTGAACCGACTCTGAGGGATACTGGCAGTGTTGCTCATCTTACTTTAAAAAAGTAATTAGTTACAGTTACAAATTACTTCTCCGAAAAAGTAATTGCGTTAGTGACTCAGTTACTATATTGAAAAAGTAATTAGTTACTCAGCAAAGTAACTGAATTTTTTTTTAATAATCTACAATGCTTTGTTGAGAAGCAGATGACGGGCGCTTGCCAGGGAGCAGTGAGTTAATACTCCAAGAAAAAAGAATGCCAGATCCTTGAGAGAAGAAAACCGGAAACAAATGGTGATCTCGTGTATATCCCAGCCTAGGTGCATCCGTCCCACCATGTATGTGCAGCTAATAGGACTTATTATTTTATTTATCTTATATAAGCTTTATTAGATGCAAGGGATCTGGAATGGGGATGTCAGATTTTTCTTTGTTGTCTGATGAAGAGATGAAATCACTGACCAAAAATAACCTGCTGATCATTGGTCTGTATAGGTGTCCCGCACTTACCATGTTGACCACTATATGTCCCTGTGTACACTGTGTTGTATAGGGAATGTTTGTTCTGTGGAACATTTTGTTCCGGCCATTTGTTCCCCGGATCATTGATCAGGTTGCGCACACAGTGTGTGTGATCGATGTGAGTTGTTCCCCGGTGATAGGTCAGTGTGAGGCGGGTGGGGCTCATTGTATCCAGGGCTCCTTGCGATTGGGAGTTTTCAGACTGCTGTGACAGGCCATCACAGCGGTCACATGATTCTAAAGCGGAGTTCCACCCATATTTATGTTCACAGCGCCGGCAGACGCAATTACTCTGCTGCCATCTAGTGGCAGTAGATGTAATTGCGGTAATGCTGCCCAAGTAATGGGAACTGCGTTACCGTAAGGGGAAGAGTAATCAGGTAGATTACTCGTTACCCTCAAAAGGGGCTGCGTTAGGTAACTGCGTTTATTGTAACTCCGTTACTTACAACACTGGATACTGGTAATGTCATTCCTGAAGTATGACAATGGCATTTTGGATTGAACAGCAGCTGTGTATCCACCCACTGCTGTGCACTGTCAATCAACAGCAAGGCGGCCCTGATAGGGCTCCACCCACCACACTACAAAACTCTTTGGCCTTGCGTCTTGTTTATGTGACAGGCGCAGTGGTCGGGTAAGGCAGTGTTTCCCAACTCTAGTCCTCAAGGCACACCAACAGGTCAGGTTTTCAGGCTTTCCATTATTTTGCACAGGTGATTCGATCAGTTTCACTGCCTTAGTAATTACCACAGCTCTTTCAATTGAGGGAAATCCTGAAAACATGACCTGTTGGTGTGCCTTGAGGACTGGAGTTGGGAAACACTGGGGTAGGGAGTGCACTGGGAAAGGACGGGGAAATTCTTAAAGGGTGTTGCAGACATGCTTTAGAATTCCACTGGACCTCCGCAATGAAATTCTCTTTGCTTGCACCTATTTATGTACCTGTCAGAGACTGATGCATGGATCTGTCAGAGACCAGCACTAAGGCAGGAGTGTCTATACAGGAGGTGTGTATTATGGTAAACTAAGACAAGTTCCCCATTAGGTCCACCTTTGTGTTAATTGACAGCACACGACAGTGGGCAGATCCATAACCGCTTTTTAATCCAATAGCAGCTTATAGACTCAGCCACTGCCATCCGCTGGCAATCGTATGTGAGGGGTCCTAATGGGGAACTTGGGTGAATTTGGGCCAGTTCATAAGGAACTGGTCAAAACTGGCATAGTGTATTGTCTGCTGTAGAAAGTCATCCGGGTCTGAATGAGCCAACCAAGTGACCAGAACAAAAGCTATCCATGAATGTTCTGTACACAGTCTATAACAGTGGTCCCCAAACTGCAGCCCTTTGCTAGCCTTTATTTGGCCTTTGAGGCACTGTTCTTAACATTGACACCAGCAGTGGGGCATAACTCCAACAATGGGGCACTATTCCTCCCACTTATATCAATGACTGGGAACTGTTCCATCTACTAAAACCAATGGTGGGGCACTATTCCTTCCACTGATAGCAGTGATGGGGCACTACTCCTCCCACTAATATTAATGATGGGGCACACTTCCTCTCACTGACGGTAGCGATGGGGCGATATTCTTCCTGGTAATACCAATGACCGGGCACTATTCCTCCTACTGACACCAGCGATGGGGCTCTATTCCTCCCGGTGATACAGATGACAGGGCACTATTCCTCCCACTGATATCAGCAATGGGGCACTATTCCACTGATTTGAGGTACTGTGCCAGCAGTGGGGCATAACGCCTCAGACACAAACAATGGGGCACTATTCCTCCCACTGATATTAATGATCGGGCACTATTCCATCCACTGAAACCAGTGATGGAGCACTATTCCTCCCACTGATGGCAGTAATGTGTCACTATTCCTCCCACTGATATCGGAGATAGGGCGCTATTCCTCCCGGTAGTACCAATGATGGGGCACTATTCCTCTTCCTACTGACCACCGGTAATATGCAACCGAACACAACACCTGAGGCATTGTTTACTCCCACCGATACCGGGCCTGGGATATTTTCTACCCCCACTGGCCACAATCCGGACTCCCTAAAGTCTGGAGGGTAGTAAACTGGCCCTATGTTAGAAAAGTTTGGAGACCCCTGGTCTATAGGATACAGTATTGCAAAATAAAATTTGGCACTTTTTAAAAAATACAACAGCTGCAGATTGAAATAGTAAGGCAACTTTAATAACATTTACATAAAAAATAGTTTGAAGCATTCTATATTTATTTTTTTGTGTTTTTTTTTGGGCCCACACTGCCTTTCAGGGTATATACTGTTGCATTGCGTTAATGAGTACATATTGCATGTGTTAGCGTGTTGCATGTGAACTAATCCAGAAATACAGCCATAAAAGGAACGAAAAACACCAGCTGTTTGATCTAGGATCCTGCACACTTCTCCCCATATATTTGTTTTCTTTGAGAAAGTCACATGACCTGTGACGCAACACGTTGGGAGGAGCTGGTGATGATACAAAATGAGTGCATCCATATAATTATTAATAAATCAAGTATTTACAATCTTGTGCGATGGTGATTTTTCATTTGCTTTGAGAACACAAACTTGGAGAATTTGGTTCCAAATATATGGGGAGAAGTGTGCAGGATCCTGGATCAAACTGCTGGTGTTTTTCGTTCCTTTTATGGCTGTATTTCTGGATTAGTCCTAAAGCGTGATTAGACCCAAGGGGGCCTTCCTTTGAGGTGAGCAGGCATTGCACACACAGAGGTGGTGGTGACTACTTACTTCTTTATCACCTGTTTGTACCAGAGTGTGGAGACAATTGAATTCACGTTTTCTAATCACTGAAGAATTTTTTTTATTTAATTTTTGTCTGCATGTGGACTATTATACACACTTGTTTGCATTTATATTGCATCATATATTGTATTATACACATTTATATTTGGGTTTAGCGCACTATTATTTATAACCATATTTTTGTGCGTTGTGATGAGGTGTGTGTTTTCTAGTTTAACGGGCTGATTTAACACACTTGTAGTTGGTAACACAACATACCTGGATGCCAGGTTTTAAAGTGACCCTTCGAGTTTAAATTAGAAGTAAACTGACCCTGTCATGTCTGCTAAGAGCCCACCTGAAACTCACCTATTGCTTCCCTGCCGCTCCCCAAGCAGCGAGGGAGCACTGGATAGATGAGTAGAAGGTGGTCATTGGGTAAGCTTCTTACTGACCCTGAATGGACAAGGCAGGGGTCTCTCTGGAGACTCGTTTTAGGAAATGAAGGTTTTCCAGGAAGAGAATTAAGTGTTAGGACTTTTTTACTTGTTAATGTACCTGGCTAACAGCAGAAGGTGCCTTTACTTTAATTCAATCTTGAATATTATTTGTGCAAGGTACAGTGCCTTGAAAAAGTATGCATACCCCTTGAAACGTTCCACATTTTGACATGTTACAACCAAAAAACGTAAATTTATTTTATGTGATAGAGATAGAACACAAAGTGGCACATCATTGTGAAGTGAAAGGAAAATGATAAATGTTTTTCACATTTTTTTTTACAAATAAATATCTGAAAAGTGTGGCGTGCATTTGTATTCAGCCCTCTTTACTCTGATACCCCCAACTAAAATCTAGTGGGACCAATTGCCTTCAGAAGTCACCTTATTGGTGAGTCCACCTTTGTGTAATTTAATCTCGGTATAAGTAAAGCTGTGTCTGTTAAGCCCTTAGGCCGCGTACACACGATCGAATTTATCTGCTGAAACCGGTCCGACGGTTTAAAGCATGCTTTAAAACTTGTCTGCTGGAAACCCGTCCGTCCGACAAAAATCTCCAGCATGCGCAGAATGGATTCGACGCATGCGTGGAAGTATTTTACTTTCTGGTTCGGTGACGTGGCGGAGTCAACGTCACCGCCACGTCACCGCGCTGTCTGCCGACGGGGATTTTGGTTTGATCGTGTGTACACGGATCAAACCAAAATAGCCCAGCAGACATATCCGATGAAAACGGTCTGACATCCGTTTTCATCGGATTTTCATCGGATAAATCTCATGGTGTGTACGCGGCCTCAGAGGTTTATTAGAGAACCTTAGTGAACAAATCGCATCATGAAGGCCAAGGATCATGCCAGATAGGTCATGAATAGGTTTTGGAGAAGTTTAAAGCAGGGTTAGGTTCTAAAAAAAAATATCCCAAGCTTTAAACATCTCACAGGGCACTGTTCAATCCATTATCCATATTAAAAATGGAAAGAGTGTGGCACATCTGCAAACCTACCAAGACATGGCCATCCATCTAAACTGACAGGCTGGGCAAGGAGAGCATTAATCAGAGAAGCAGCTAAGAGGTGCATGGCAACTCTGGAGCTGCAGAGTTCCACAGCTCAGATGGGAGAATCTGTTCACAGGACAACTATTAATCATGCACTCCACAAATCTGGCCTTTTTGGAAGAGTGACAAAAAGAAAGCCATTGTTGAAAGAAATTATTTTTGGTATAATAAAGGTTTTTTTCTTCAAACAACTGGCGTCGCAATGGGGGCAAAATTTGCCCCCAGCGTCGCCAATTTGTTCATGGCATTATGGGAGGAGGAGAGCATTTTTAATGACCCTCCCAACCAGTTAAGATGCTATAAACGTTATATTGACGATCTCGTCATGATTTGGGAGGGTGATTTGTCCAGCCTAGAGACATTTATGTCCAAGCTGAATAACAACATCAAAAATATCTCCTTAACGTGGAATATTCACACTGAAAAGATCGTGTTCCTCGATTTAGAGATCTATAAACAAGGCACTTTCTTACATACTCGCAATCATTTTAAACCTTCTGACAGGAATGGTTATATCCCTCTAGATAGTTGCCACCATCGCAACTGGCTTTGCAACATCCCCAGGGGTCAGTTTATTAGTCTAAGACGTAATTGTACCTCTGATAACGATTTTTTCGAACAATCTAAAATCCTAGCAAAAAGGTTCGAACAAAAGGGATATAGTAAAGATTCCATTGAAAATGAAATGTCTCGAGTAGGCACTCTTAATCGAGCAGAACTTGTTGCTGATTCCAAAAAACCGGAAGAAGATAGTCAATCGATGTTTAAGATCATCCTGGATTACAACATTCAGCATCGCCAATTCGAGAAAATAGTTAAAAAACATTGGGATGTGCTAAAGAATGATAAGGTCTTAGGACCTGTCCTCCCCCCTCGCCCTCTCTTTATTTATAGGAAGGCGCCTACACTGAGGGATATTGTGGCTCCAGGAGCCATAGACCCACCCATTTTTAAAGAGAACACTATTTTCTCGTTCCTATCCGGCTTCTACGCATGTGGCCGCTGTCAGCCCTGTAAACAGTGCAAATATAACACTAAAAAACGGAAAGATTTTACCTCATTTTCTACCAAGAAATCGTATAACATCAAGAATTTAATCACCTGTAACACTGAGGGTGTGGTCTACATGCTCGAATGCGACTGTGGATTACAGTATATAGGCCGCACCTCTCGCACTATGGCTGTCAGGATAGGAGAACATGTCAATAATATCAAACGTGGGCTACGTACTCACAGTGTATCTAGACATTTTAGGAAATACCATAACAAGGATCCTAAATGTCTCAAATTCTGGGGTTTAGAAAGAGTGGATAAGCACTGGAGAGGAGGGAATTATATTAGACGAATCAGCCAGAGGGAATCCTTCTGGATATACGAGGCTCGTGTACTTTCTCCGGAGGGCCTCAATGTTGATTTTGATTTGAATTGTTTTATTGCAAATAATTAGTTACATATTTTTTCTTACTATAGGTGTTTTTTTAGATTGGTATTACCTTAGATTGATTTTGTGATTATTCTAATGGTATATTAGTGGGGGTCCTATATGTGTTGTTTCTGTGATGGGACTTTGGCATCACTCACGGGATCATATAAGAAATATTAATTTTTAGATTATTTTAATATTAATGTTTTTTATATTTTATTTTATATTTTTAATATTTCGATTATTAACCAATAATTTTTTATTTTTTATAGCATATGTTTAGTTTGAGGACTAATTAGTAATTTTAATCAAGCAGTGGTATATTATATGTAATATTATGTAATTATCATTGTGTCATTTTTTTGTAAGAACTTGTGGGACTTCATAGAGTGATGTTAGTTTATTTTCCGATTCTCTTTTTTGTCCACAAGATGGCGATGAAGAGTATTTTTTATGTTTGTCGCTGCAATAGCGAATAATAAAGTTTTTCGCCAGCCCAGCTTACGACGTTCTTTGTCCACAAGATGGCGATGTAGAGAGTTTTTTGTTTGTCGCTGTAATAGCGAACAATAAAGTTTTTCGCCAGCTGTGTCCTGGGATTGGAGCTGTCTGCACAGCAGGCTATATATATCGAGGAGGACATTTAGAAGGTTCCGCCCTGCTGAGGAAGTAGTATTACGATACGCGTCCGGGGTCAGGAACCATCCCATGTCACTCCTTGATGTCCCACATCTTCATTTGAGCTGCCTGATATGGTGTTTTATGCCTGTATTTTCTACTTGAATGTGAGTACCCTGCACATTTTTTACTCATTAAAGAGACCTGGTTTATATGGAAGCTCTTAGATCTGGCCTTTTTTCTTTGCATATTGATTCGTTGGTGCCACTGAGGATACTTGCATATCTCCGGGTCCTTCAGCTGACAATTGCACATCTTTGAGCCATCTGGATTTCCTGCCATTTGTTCTAAGCGTTTTAGACCTTTGGTAAAACAAGGGTCTTGGTGTGAGGTGAGAGTACCCATCTTTACTGGTGAAGGGATCACGTTTGAAATATTTGAAATATTGGTTTTCCAAGTCACATGGTGGAGATACTCTGACTGTTTTGATCACAGGATTTGTTTGCACTTTGCAAATGTGGACTTTCTTTTTATTTTATTTTATTTTATTTTATTTTTTCACTGTTATTAATTCAATTATGTCTTCACTGGTATGAGCATATTCGTTTTAATATTAATATTATGCTATTTAGGTTTGCGCTGCACTGCTCTGTTTGATATTGTTGAAAGAAAGCCAAAAGAAGTCCCGTTTGCAGTTTGTGAGAAGCCGTGTGAGGGGACACAGCAAACATGTGGAAGAAGGTGCTCTGGTCAGATGAGATTAAAATGTAACTTTTTGGCATAAAAGCAAAACGCTATGTGTGGCGGAAAACTAACACTACACATCACCCTGAACACACCATCCCCACCGTGAAACATGGTGGTGACAGCATGTTGGGATGCTTTTCTTCAGCAGGGACAGGGAAGCTGGTCAGAGTTGATGGGAAGATGGATGGAGCAAAATACAGGGCAAGCGTAGAAGAAAACCTGTAAGGCCTTGTACACGCAAGGGAATTTTTCCGCTGAACATGGTCCGACGGACCATTTCAGCCAAAAAATCCGCTCGTCTGTAGGGGCAAACGGACCGTTTTGGCCGGATTCCTCTGGCGGAAAAATTCCAAAGCATGCTTTGAAATTTTTCCGCCGTATAGCTGCCCGTCGGATATGTCTGCTAGTTAGTACGGCAAACCAGTGGACATATCTGCCCGCACATGCGTCGTATCCTGTGAATGGATCCGACGCATTCGCGCGGAAGTGTTTACTTCCTGGTGCGGTGACGTGGCGGCTTCAACTTCACCGCCGCGTCACCGCGCTGTCCGCCGGCGGGGAATTTGATCCGATGGTGTGTACAGCCACCGGATCAAACAGCCCGGCGGACATATCCAATGGAAACGGTCCGTCGGACCATTTCCATCGGATATATTACATCGTGTGTACAAGGCCTTATGCCGCGTACACACGATCATTTTTTGTGATGAAAAAAAACGACGTTTCAAGTGATGAAACAAAACGAAGTTTTTCAAACTTCATTTTCCAAAACGACGTTGCATACACACCATCGTTTTTCCAAAATGCTCTAGCAAAGCGTGGTTACGTAAGACACGTTCGACGGCACTCTGTTCCATTGAAGCTCCATCTCATAACTTGCCTCTGAGCATGCGCGGCTTTAAAAACGTCGTTTTCAACATCGTTTTGCCCACACACCATCACTTTTTATGACACAAAAAAGCATGTTCGAATTTTTTTTGGTCGTTTTTTTGAAGACATAAAACAACGTTTTGCCCACACACTGTGATTTTAAATGACGTTTTTGAAAACGTTGTTTTTTTTTCATCACAAAAAATGATCGTGTGTACGCGGCATTAAGAGTCTGCAAAAGACTTGAGACTGTGGCGGAGGTTCACCTTTCAGCAGGACAGCAACCCTAAATATACAGCCAGCGCTACAATGTAATGGTTTTTGATCAAAGCAAATTCAATTCATGTGTTAGGCGGCGTACACACGGCAGGGAATCTCGACGGGCAGAACACATCGTTCCGCCCGTCGAGGTTCTCTCCCGGCCGTCGAATTCGGCGACCCGCCCGTCGGAAATGGCAACCAGCCATTCTTCCAGGCGGGCCGTCGAGGAAATAGAAAGCGTGCTCTCTATTTCGGCTCGACGGGCTTCCCGACGGGAAGCTCGCCGAGACAGTACACACGGCCGAGGTCCTCGCTGGAATGTGCATTCCAGCGAGGTTCTCGCTGATTTTCAGCGAGAACCTCGGCCGTGTGTACGGCGCCTTAGAATGGTCTAGACCTAAATCCAATTAAGAATCTGTGGCAAGGCTTAAAAATTTCTGTTCACAGATGCTCTCCTTCCATTCTCACAGAGCTTGAGCTATTTTGCAAAGAAGTATGGGGGAAAATGTCACTCTCTATATGTGCAAAGCTGGTAGAAACATCCCCAAAAAGACTTGCAGCTGTAATTGCAGCGAAAGGTGGTTATACACCTTTATACAGGGGGGCTGCTCGTTATATGCCGATGACTTTTTTTTTTTTTTTTTTTACCAACAAGGGCAGGGATTGGGCAGTCAGCCCCGGGTGACACACTTTGGAGGGGGGGGGGGTTTGTCAGGCCAACTGCCCCGCCACTCCTGACCCTGGGACAGCACTGCCTGCAACTGCCCAGGAAAAATTTCAGCTTTCAACACTGTGTCGCTTTAAATTAAAATTGCGCGGTCGTGCGACGTGCCTCCCAAACAAAATTGACGTCCTCAAATAGAGATTTCTTTTGGTGGTATTTGATCACATCTGCGGTTTTTATTTTTTGCGCTATAAACCAAAAAAGCGACAATTTTGAAAAAAAACACAATATTTTTTACTTTTTCCTATAATAAATATCCAATTAAAAAACAAAAAAAATTCTCAGTTTAGGCCAATTTTTTTTACTAGTAATACGGCGATCTGCAAATTTTGTCAGGACTGCGATATTACGGCGGACACATCGGACACTTTTAAAACATTTTTGGGGCCATTCACATTAATACAACGAAGAGTGCTATAAAAATGCACTGGTTACTGTATAAATGTGACTGGCAGGGAAGGGGTTAACACTAAGGGGCAAAGAAGGGGTTAAATGTGTATCCTGGGAGTGGTTCTTGCTGTGGGAGAGGGGACTGACTGGGGGAGGTGACGGATGCTGTGTCTCTATGTACAAGGGACACAGCATCAGTCTCCTCTCCCTGACAGTAGATGGAGCTCTGTGTTTACACACAGAGCTCCACATCCCTGCTCTGTCACTGCCGATCACAGGCACCTGGCGGACATCGCGGCCGCTAGGCACGCGCATCGGCACCTCGGTGACGCGCCGGGTGTGTGCCGCTGGGGCCGCCCACGCGCCCTCCAGTCACTAGACAGCCTCCCGGCAATTAAGAGCCACATTGTGGCCATAAAAACCCGCCTGGCGGGCGGGAAGTGGTTAAAGTTGAGAAGAAAAATCACTTGCCAGCTCCTTCTAATATACACTGCTCCTCCTGTGTCACATTCATTGTAAAACAAAGTTTCTAAATACCTCAATAGCTCAGTTTTTTCTGGCTGCTCTCCTTCCTCTGAGTGTAGCTTTAGATTGGAGGAGGAGAGTGGTCACATGACCATCTATGAAACGTCAGAGTTGAGCAGTCATGTGACTAGATCATTGAAAAAACTGAGCTATTGAGGTATTTAGAAGCTTTGTTTTACAATGACACAGGAGGATCGGTGTAGAAGGGGCTGGCAATGATTTTTTCTGAACTGTAGAGTATGCTGGCAGTGCTGTCCCAGGAGACTGGGGGCTGTATAGTTTGCAGGTGCACTGTTCATTGGGAGGGGGGCTGTGTACTGTAAAGGGGTGCCTGTTATACGCCGATGAATATGGTATTTAGTTGTAAAAGAAATTAAAACCATTTATCATTTTCCCTCCACTTCACAATTATGTGCCACTCTGTGTTGGTCTATCACATGTATTTTTTGGTTGTAACATGACAAAATGTGGAAAATTTTCAAGGAGTATGAATACTTTTATAAGTCACTGTAAGTTCTCGTCTTATATTAACGTCATCATCACCCTCCTTTAGTAATGTCTTTAGTCATTTGGGAGGCGTTTGCTGCTGCCAGGCATTTAGGAGTTTTTTCTTAAATCTCAATAGGGATTCTATATTGTAATACAACACTGCAAATGTGAGCCAAGCGGGTGGCTCACCGTCATGGCGCAGTCCCATCATGCTGCATATTCGCAAGCCAAGTTAAATATGACTACATTGCTCTGCAGCTGCAGTGTTAGTATATAGGTAGGTAGTCAGGGGAAAGTAAAAAACGGGGATAACCCACCTGTTTGAAATGGCCTATAAGATTTGTATCTTCCAAATCTGAGTTTGTTAATTTTTCTTCTTTTTTTTTTTCTTTTAGCTGAATGACAATTTCACATTGTGGGACCACGCAAGCGTGAACCCATTGATCTCAATAGGCAAGTTTGACATGCTGCATTTTAAACTCTGCAGCCCGAGTTAAAGTTGCTGAGGCGTGTGTACAGTCCTGTCAGGCTGTAATGTTATAATTTCAGTGGGCAGTCAGTGGATGGTAAAACCACAGCTCAGACACCGGTTTTTACCGCTCCCCTGGACATCGAGGCAGTGGTTTTGACTTCACTTATTTTTAGTTCCTTGTGCTACAAAGCTCTCCGGCTTCTGTTACTATATACCATCCTTTTGTATGTTTTTTTATGATTGGAGACAGGACACAGGAGACATGCTAGTTGCATCATAACTGTATTGCTTGGAATCTAAAAGAAAACTAGTATGGCTTTAGCATGACCAAGAAGTCCCAAGATGACTTTATACATAATAACCCATTGTGGTGCTACTGTTCAGTACACATAAATTATACATTTTACATACATGATTAGCTTAAGAGAGACGCGTGGCCATTCAGCCTCTCACAAATATTCTAAAATATAATTTACATATAAATACTTTGCAGTTATGTCTGCATGATGGACAATGACAGCAGCTGCAGCTTGATCACATATTACTGGCATTACATAGTGATTGTAGCTCAGAGCATGACAGGGTCCATTGGTGCTATAACAGACTAGGCATTAATAACAGTGTAACTGGTCTGATAGTAACTGGAGTTCACTATTACATCTTCTAAAGGAATGTTCTAGCACTAAGAATCAAAGTCTATACTGGTCATGTCAATCTTGAAACAGACATAGGGGTAATATTCTTGCGTGTTCAGCTGTAAACCAGGGATATCCATGTTAACCTGAGAAAACATCAACTGTAGTTAGTACATTGAAAAAATACATTGGACTACATTATTTAAAGATGAATTCCAAGCATGTATAAAAGACGCAAATAAACATAGTTGTGTTTTGTTAACACATCAAATGTATTTTCGAAACGAATGCAGCATAAAACTCTTATAGGCAGCAAAGGCTTCCAATGTTACTACAAGTAATGAAAAATGCACTACATTCATTAAAGTAGTCAGGACCGCTGATGGGGGGACCACCGGTCCTCTTATAGGGGGCCCGAGCACACAGGGAAGGGGATTAGTGTTTCTCTTCCTCTAGCAGCTGGAATCTGGTCTCTCCCTCTCTCCCTACTGCCAGCTTTTATCTGCTGAGAAAGAGAAGTTGTCCATCACTAAGCCCCTCCCTGTGTGGGCCCCCCTCAGAGTTCGTTCTAATGTTAGCTCTGCTCCCAAGTTTGTTATCTCTGTAACTTTGTTTCTCTCCCTCTGTCTGTCAGACAGAGGGACTCATCTCATCTTCATTTTTATTTATTAAGTCTTTAAGATTTAGCAGGAATTCTGTGAGTTATGTTGCATTTGTGTCTACTAATAATTTAATTGTATTTATAGAAAAATATAGCTTCAATATCTTCTTGAGGGGGACCTGTAAGGTACAGGGCCCAGAGATTTATATTAGCAGCCATGAAAGTAGTTGTACACCCAATTACTAAAGTGTCATGTACGTTTTATATGGTAATGTCATGTAAAAAGTCACTAAAGCCTCATACACATGATCGGATTTTCTGTGGACAAAGGGTAGGACTTTTGTCCAAAGGGCGTTGGCCGTGAACTTGTATTGCATATAAACAGCAAAGAATTGTAGGCCAACGAACACGGAACTATGTGGTTTTTCAGCTCTTTAGCGCCACCCTTTGGGCAACTTCTGCTAATGATTTGTTATAGTGAGCATTGCTTCTGAGCATGTGTGTTTGTACTTTGGCGTTTTGTCCGAAGGACTTGTGTACACACAATTGGATTATCCGACATAACACATTTGTTGTCTGAAGATTTTAAAGCATTTTAAAGCATGCTATCCCACATTTGTCCATGGAAAATCCAACAACAATTGTCCGATGGAGCATAAAAACAGTCTGATTATCCGGTCGTATGTATAGGCCTTAAGTCTGACAATGCTCCATCCTTGTCTGTCTGCCAATTTTTTCCCCTGGGTTGTCCCTTCATACGAAACGCTTGATAGAGAAATACTGTAGCTTGAATTTTTTATTTTATTTTTTATGATACCCACTTTAGCTAATTAAATGCCCTTTAGTAAGCGTTTACTGTATATCTACTTTCACTTGCATGGAAGATTTTGTTGTATTAGTGCAATGTGTTATGTGCCCTCTGTGATCTCTGGATTTACTTACATCTTTCATGTTGGCAGCAGCTGCCTCATCCAGGTGTCTGAAAAGGGCATTTAGCACATCTCGCAGTCGCTTTATAGATTTCTTGTTCGGTTGCAAAATCATTGCATGGAAATTCACCGGTAAGCCATACCTGAGCCAAAGAGGAATTTGAATATGAGTTTCAAGAAGTACCAAGCAGCCGGTACCATTTATAACATAAGCAGAAAGACAGTTGTAGGCTAGCTGTTGATAAATTGCAATTTCTACAAAGTTAGCTTCATTTTCTTTCCACCAGAATCTAAATGACAGTTGCTTATATTGTATATATATATACACAGTTGTGTTTAATAAAATTTGAATATTATCAAAAGTTTAGTTTATTTCAGCAATTCAATTCAAAAAGTTAAACTTATATATTTTATAGAGATGCATTACACACAGAGTGATATATTTCAAGCATTTTTTTTTTTTTTTTTTTAACTTTAAAGATTATGGCTTACAGCTAGTGAAAATCAAAAATTCTGTATCTAAGAAAATGTAAATATTACATAAGACCAATATAAAAAGGGATTTTTACTACAGAGATGTTGGCTTACTGAAAAACATGACTGTAACGAGAGGGCCGTGGGACCCAGAAGCTCTTACAAAGTATGAGCCAGGAAATAATGGACACATCTTGGATTGCTTGTAAGCGACAATATATTCTAGGATATCTGTCAGACCTATTTACAGGTTGTTGATTCTGAACTCAAGACAGGTTAATAGAAATTTCGGTCTCTTATGCATCCTTTTTATAGCGTTCTGACGCACAAAGGGTATAATTTAATATTAAGTACGAATGTTTGTGTATTTTATATAAATGTATGTCTGTATATTAATGACGGTCCCTTCCTTTTTCTCCAGAAAAATCATAACTCCTGAGGAAGCAACAAATGCGAAACATGTAGAGTTTATGTTTATATGTACCTATATTTACAGTAGTTATCAACCTGCATTGATTTCTACGCCGGACCATTTTTGGCTACAACGACTATTTCTTTTTTTGTTCATTTTTATTGTGTGATCAATCATATATGACTTTTTAAATGTATTTTTATAACTTTATATTGTAATTTTGATTGCAACACCAGAATCTTTTTGGTATTGTATCAATAAAACATTTATATTACGTTTATGATTAGTGCCTATAAAGTCCATTTTCTTTCCTAAACCACAAATCTCTCAGGTTAATAGAAAGAGTGACTCATTCAATGTGGGAACACAGACTGCTAGGTGTTCATGTCACCTGCTACTGTGATGTAAATGAATCTTAGTATGGCTTCTAAGAACCTTTCATTGTGGTATGCTAATTGACACTGTATTGTGTGAAGTTCTATTAATGATAGATGTGTGTTGTGAGTTAACACAGTCTAAAGGTCAGATGTCTGACTTGTCAGCTGTAGTTAATTAGCTCATGTAAATTATTTCTACTAAAGGAATGTGTATTGTATAGCAGGTGTCTATCTTGAAAGGTCATATCTCTGAGTCACCTTGTCTGGGTAAATGATTAGTTAATTAGCTCATGTAGATTATGTCAGAGTTGTGGTCAGAATGTCTGACTAAAAGATGTGTGTTGAGGGGACTCGTTAGGCACCATTGTATAATGTGGTGGGTGGAGTTGAGTAATTGTTCATTTTGGGTTACTGACTGTATATAAAGAGCCTGATTTTCTCATTTAAGAGTCTATTCGTTTTGAACCAGAGAAAAGAGCTGTGTGTCTCGCTTCTGGGGGAATCCATATGGGTAGTGTTCGCCGGATTGTGCAGTTTCGATAAGCTGTCTTGGGTTCGGAATGGAATATCATAAACGTTGTTAACCCCTGTCTCGTTTGGGGTTCTGTTACAATGACCATGTACAGTATAGTATGCACTCAATACTTGGTCAAGGCTCCTTTTGCATGAATTACTGCCTCGATACGATGTGGCATGGCCAATCTTGCACAGAGCTTGCTGGCCAATCAAGCACAGTGATTCCATGCTCATTGAACCAGGTATTGGTATTTGGCAGTGTGGGCAGGTGCCAAGTCCTGCTGGAAAATAAAATCAGCATCTTCATAAAGTTGGTCAGCAGAGGGAAGCATGAAGTGTTCTAGAATTTCCCAATTGTAGGGCTACACTGACTTTGGAATTGATACAACACAGTGGACCAACACCAGCCCCAAATCATCACTGACTGTGGAAACTTCACACTGGACCTCATGCAACTTGGATTCTGTGCATCTCCTCCAAACTCTGGGACATTGATTTCCAAATGAAATGCAACATTCCACAGTCAGTGATGATGATGGCCAGTGGTTAAAAATCATTTTTGTTATTGGTCTTATGTAAAATTCTAAATTTCTCATTTTGGCTTTTCACTAGCTGTCATCAAAATTGAAAACAAAATGCTTAAAATATATTACTTTGTGTGTAAAGCACTTATATACAGTGCCTTGCGAAAGTATTCGACCCCCTTGAACTTTGCGACCTTTTGCCACATTTCAGGCTTCAAACATAAAGATATAAAACTGTAATTTTTTGTGAAGAATCAACAAGTGGGACACAATCATGAAGTGGAACGAAATTTATTGGATATTTCAAACTTTTTTAACAAATAAAAAACTGAAAAATTGGGCGTGCAAAATTATTCAGCCCCCTTAAGTTAATACTCTGTAGCGCCACCTTTTGCTGCGATTACAGCTGCAAGTTGCTTGGGGTATGTCTCTATCAGTTTTGCACATGAGAGACTGAAATTTTTGCCCATTCCTCCTTGCAAAACAGCTCAAGCTCAGTGAGGTTGGATGGAGAGTGTTTGTGAACAGCAGTTTTCAGTTCTTTCCACAGATTCTCGATTGGATTCAGGTCTGGACTTTGACTTGGCCATTCTAACACCTGGATATGTTTATTTGTAAACCATTCCATTGTAGATTTTTCTTTATGTTTTGGATCATTGTCTTGTTGGAAGACAAATCTCCGTCCCAGTCTCAAGTCTGTTGCAGACTCCATCAGGTTTTCTTCCAGAATGGTCCTGTATTTGGCTCCATCCATCTTCCCATCAATTTTAACCATCTTCCCTGTCCCTGCTAAAGAAAAGCAGGCCCAAACCATGATGCTGCCACACCATGTTTCACAGTGGGGATGGTGTGTTCAGGGTGATGAGCTGTTGCTTTAACGCCAAACATAACGTTTTGCATTGTTGCCAAAAAATTGGATTTTGGTTTCAAATGACCAGAGCACCTTCTTCCACATGTTTGGTATGTCTCCCAGGTGGCTTGTGGCAAACTTTAAATGACACTTTTTATGGATATCTTTAAGAAATGGCTTTCTTCTTGCCACTCTTCCATAAAGGCCAGATTTGTGCAGTATACGACTGATTGTTGTCCTATGGACAGAGTCTCCCACCTCAGCTGTAGATCTCTGCAGTTCATCCAGAGTGATCATGGGCCTCTTGGCTGCATCTCTGATCAGTCTTCTTGTATGAGCTGAAAGTTTAGAGGGACGGCCAGGTCTTCGTAGATTTACATTGGTCTGATACTCCTTCTATTTCAATATTATCGCCTGCACAGTGCTCCTTGGGATGTTTAAAGCTTGGGAAATCTTTTTGTATCCAAATCCAGCTTTAAACTTCTCCACAACAGTATCTCGGACCTGCCTGGTGTGTTCCTTGTTCTTCATGATGCTCTCTGCACTTTAAACGGACCTCTGAGACTATCACAGTGCAGGTGCATTTATACAGAGACTTGATTACACACAGGTGGATTCTATTTATCATCATTAGTCATTTAGGTCAACATTGGATCTTTCAGAGATCCTCACTGAACTTATGGAGAGTGTTTGCTGCACTGAAAGTAAAGGGGCTGAATAATTTTGCACGCCTAATTTTTCAGTTTTTTATTTGTTAACAAAGTTTGAAATATCCAATAAATTTCATTCCACTTCATAATTGTGTCCCACTTGTTGTTGATTCTTCAAAAAAAAATACAGTTTTATATCTTTATGTTTGAAGCCTGAAATGTGACAAAAGGTCACAAAGTTCAAGGGGGCCGAATACTTACGCAAGGCACTGTAATTCAGTTCACTTTTTGAATTGAATTACTAAAATAACAACTTTTTGACGATATTCTAATTTTATGGAACGCACCTCTACCAGTGGTCTCCAATCTGCGGCCCTTTGCTCGCTTTTATTTGGCCCTTGGGGCACTATTTTCATCCGCTGATACCAACAATGGGACATAGTTTCCCCCACTAAAACCAATGAAGGGGAAGACACCAATAATGGGGCGCAGTTCCTCCCATTGACACCAAAGATGGGGCACAATTCCTCCAATGACACCAATAATGGGGCCCAATTACAGCAATGATAAGACCCGATTCTTCCTACTGACACCAACAATGGAGCATAATTCCTCCCACTGACACCAACAATGGAACGCTATTCCTCCTACCAACAGCAAAGATGGGGCATTGTTTATTCCCACTGGCATCAGGACCTTTTCAGCTCCCAATGGCCCCCATTAAGTCTGAGGTACAGTAAACTGGCCCTTAATTTAGAAAGGCTGGAGACCCCTGGTATATACTCTAAGTCATAATAACAAGACTTAACGAAAAACTAAGAAGGTTAAACCCACCTTTCCAATGCTCCCTCGCTGGCATCTGCATCTTCTTCATTGGCCGGCATGGGATGACAATACACCTGCACATGTGCAAGACCCAGTCGTCCTGGCACATAGGGACCAGCCCAGCACTGTAACTTGAGCTGTGCATGCGCATCTTAGTTTACAGCTCCAGAGAAGACAGCAAACAGATTGCATGTCTCTTTTGCAATAAGGAGACTGCCTGCTCGCTGTTTCTTACAGGGGAACTTCAGTTTTTCTTTAAGAGAATAGAGGGACAAATTTCATGAAGTGCTGAATGTGACTTACACTGAATTTATAAGTCATCACGATTGACTATACAATAATACCTCAAGCATTGATGCCAGTGGATGCAATAAGAATTGCCTCTTTGGTGTCAGTGGATACAATAACAACTGTCAGCACTGGTGTCAGTGGCAGTAATAGTAACTCCCAGCATTGGTGTCAATGACCGCAATAATATCCCCTGACACTGGTAGTAGTAATTGCAATAATAAGTAGTGGTTGTCAGTGGCCACAATATTTACTCCGATGGTGTCAATGACTCACAGAATTGGTGTTAGTAAATGAAATATGTACCCCCCACATTGGTGTCAGTGGTCGCAACAATAACTCCCAGCTTTGGTTTCAGTGGCCCCAATAATATATCAAACATGTATATCAAAGGCAGCAATAATAACCTCCAGCTTTGGTATTAGGGGCTACAAAATTAGTCCTTAGCACTGGTGTCCCAATAATATTCCATTATATTCATAATAAAATTATGTAACCCAACCCCCCCACCCCTCCCCACTGGTGGTCAGTGACAATATTATGTAGCCCCCCTTCTAATTGGCAGTCATTAGATATATTATGTAACCCCTCCCACATTGACATATGCAGGTAATAACATTGAGGTTCATTTACTAAAACTGAAGAGTGCAAAATCAGCTTTTTTTTTTTTTTTGGCAAAGCTTAATTGAACAAGCTAGAAGCTGATTGGCTACCATATACAGCTGCACCAGATTTTACACTCTCCAGTTTTAGTATATCAATCCCATTGCGTCGCTGCTACTACACATGTGCGGTAACATTACACATTTAAATGTAAGCAAACATCATCTACAACATCCATATCCAGGGGAAATCACATCCAGAAAGATCCCTACAGCAAGGGACTATAGAATCTGTGTTGCAGTACGGCATAGCCCCAGCTCACACCACCTTCCTACTCCCCACGTTCTGCTGTAGCTTACACAGGCACTGTAACCTACCCTCACCCCCTCTTTTGCTGGCAGGGAAGATTGCATTTGGAATTACAGCTGACAGCTCCTTGGAGAGGCACTACTCACCATCACACCTGTAACCACCCACTTGATCATCACTGCGCCACCACCCCCTCCGCCCCTCAATCACCACTTTATTTTCACCCCACCACCCTGATAACCCCCACCACCTGAAACCTCATCAAGTCTGTACATCCACACCAGAGCTCCCCTACCAATTTCCCAATCAACAACTAAAAGGCACACTTTTGCTCCTTTTTTTTGTCTTTTATAGAAAGTAGTTTTTCTTTATCGTACATCACGGGACACAGAGCGCATAGCCATTACATATGGGTTATATGGGTACCTTCAGGTGTGGACACTGGTGTAATCAACTTCACAGGAAGTTCCTCCCTATATAACCCCCTCCCACTGAGAGTGCTTCAGTTTTTTCGCCAGTGTCTTAGGTGTTGGTCACGTCTAGCTGTCCCTCGGAGGTCTCGGGACCCAGGATAGCTAGCCGGATCCATCCGAAGTGCTTCAAAGCCAAGGTGTACGGTACCCGGGCCCTGCTGGAGTGGGGTGTTGCCTATAATGCCTCTCCTTGGAGGGCTGGATTCTGGGCTCCAGTGCCTTGGTCTCTTCCAGGACTAAACGCTACTGATGCCAGGATGCTATATAGGTCCAGGGGTGTGGGTTCCTTAAACACAGGACCCCGGTCCCTGAAGGTCCGAGACAATACCCACGGAGATGGGGGAAGATTGGGCCTCTTGCAATTTGCAATACCCTGCGGCGTGGAGCAGGTAAGAGGGAACCTGCGGGACTTGGTTCGACAGTAGGTATCCCCCTGGGGGTTCTGGGTTGGCTAACAGTATGCTTGTGCATCAGCCACTATCTCCACTATGTCTGTGTGGGCAGGATGGGATACTAATGTTTACCCAGATAACATGTAGATATATGTATACTTGTGTAAGATATATATTTGCTACTCACCCCAGGTCTGCCTGTTAGCATTGATACTGCAACCCCACATGTTTTAAAAGAGGAAATTGCTGGTAAAAACTCCTGTTTCTTAGGAAGCCCATGGGGACAGCTTCCTCTCTGTGTGTGCACTACAATAAGATTAGTGCTTACCTGGTGTCTGTTGGTGCTGCCTAGCGCTGGTCCATGTTGTTCCTCTGCTCTGCTTCCTCCATGTGGTTTCAGCGTGGGGGGGGGTGCGCGCGCGTGCGCGCGTGCACGCCGCCTTTTATAGCGTCGGCGTGCGTCGGGGGGGCGGGCCAGCAGCGTCAGGGTCTGTTTAAAGAGAAAACTTTTTCTCTGGCTGGTCTTTCCCTCCTGGAGGCAGAGGAAGAAAGGATACAGAGCGTGCAGCTGGGTCTTTTGGCCACACAGGGACACCTAGTGGCGGTTTTGTGGATCTTCAGGTCTAGGACTTAGGTCCACTATTGACCAGAAAAAAAAAAAAAAAAAAGGAAGTTTTTTTGCTTAAAGGGACTCAGCCTTAGATCCAGCAGTATCTGAGTTTACCTTGGACTCCGGCTAATGGGCATTGGTGTGTCAATACTCACAGGTTTCCTCAGTATTGCCACCTCCCAGGCGGGTAAAAAAAAAAAAAAAAAAAAAAAAATTATTTTGGAAAAAAAAAAAAAAAAAACTAGTTTTTTTCATTTTCCTCATACCTGTCCTCATATTGGTTACTCCTAGCTGCAACAGTCAGGTGTTGGCTATAGGGGTGACTCAAGGTTGTACAATGGCTCCAAAGGGATCTGGACCAGCCAAGGCTGCTAAAGGTGCCAAGAAACAAAAGGGGTCTCCATCGGGGTCAGAGGATTTGGGCCAGGCTTCAACGGCCCCACCCTCGCCAGTTAGAACACCGAGTGGCATAGTACAAGAGCCATTGGGGGTGCTGGGGGCTGAGGCGGCCCCCGATCCACCCATTCCCGTTTACGTGACGGAAGAAATGCTAGCAGCCACCATGAGTGGGCTAGAGAAAAAGTTAACTGCGTTGTTTGCCCGTCCTTGGCCAAGTAGCAAGCGGGCTAGATCCCCCTCACCCAGTGTGGGGTTTTCAGATGCGGAGGTCTCCTCTTCTGAGGAACGGGACCCACAAGGGGATCAGGCAGACCCAAGTCCCGACGGTTCAGACAGGGAAGATTCCACTATAGATGAATATTTCTCGGCCTCTCAAGCGGAGAGCCTGTGGATCCAGTCTTTGACAGATATGGTTCGCACTGCCTTTAAACTTCCAGTGCCAGAACTAGTAGCCCCGGAGGTATCCTCATTGGGTTCTTTAAAGGCTCCATTAACTTGTGCGTCTTTTCCAATGCACCCCCTTCTGCGGAGCGTGATTTACCAGGATTGGGCTCGACCTGATAGAATCTTTGTCCCTCCTAAAAGATTCTCTATTCTCTACCCTATGGAAGAGGAATATTTAAAGAAATGGGCACTCCCCACGGTGGACGCGGCCATTTCCTGCGTGAATAAATCCCTGACCTGTCCGGTTGAAAATGTCCAGATGTTCAAGGATCCGGTCGACAAGAAATTCGAGACCCTACTGAAAGCCGCTTTCACCTCAGTAGGTGCCATGGTTCAGCCAGCAGTAGCAGCCATTGGTGTCTGTCAGGCCTTGAAGGATCAGGCAAAACATATATTAAAGGACATGCCGGCTCAGCATACTCATGAATTAGCAGAATTCCCTAGGGCTCTCTGCTTTGCAGTAGATGCTATTAAGGACTCCATCCAACAGGCATCCCGTTCATCTCTACTGATGGTTCACATGCGTCGTCTTTTGTGGCTAAAGAACTGGTCAGCAGAGGCACCCTGCAAAAAGCTTTTAGCAGGGTTTCCCTTTCATGGGGGAAGACTATTCGGGGAAGACCTAGATAAATATATCCACACCATATCAAGTGGGAAAAGTACTTCCTTACCGGTCAAGAAAAGACCGCGTGGGCCCACGTTTAAACGACAGGCCATTGTAGGCTCAGCCCCTTCGACTTCTCGTCAGTATCGACGGCCTCCCGGGCGTCCAGCGGTTAATAGCCGCCCACAGGGTCAAGCCGCGGCAAACAAGAGACCCTGGTCTCGCAAGCCGGCTAAACCAGTCATCAAATCAGATTCATGAAGGGGCGCCCCCACTCTCTCGGGTGGGGGGAAGACTTCGGTTTTTCTCCGAAGTCTGGAAGGCCAGAATTTCCGACTCGTGGGTTCGGTCCGTGGTAGTCACGGGATACAAACTAGAGTTTCGAGAAATCCCCCCTCCTCATTTTCAGGGGTCAAGTCTTCCAAGCGACCCATTAAGAAGGGCCTCTCTCGTAAAGGCGTTGGATCGCCTATTGCTCCAAGGAGTAATTGTAGAAGTACCAACCCAAGAATGGGGTCAGGGATTCTACTCCAACCTTTTTGTTGTACCAAAACCCAATGGCGACGTCAGGCCTATATTAGACCTCAAACGCCTAAATCGCTTTCTAAAGATTCAGACCTTTCGTATGGACTCCATACGTTCAGTGACAGCCAGCCTGCATCAGGGCGACTTTCTAGCATCTATAGACATAAAGGATGCATATCTGCATGTGCCGATTTACCCAGCACACCACAAGTTTCTTCGTTTTACGATAAATCAAAGTCATTTCCAGTTCGTAGCCCTCCCTTTCGGGTTGGCAACAGCTCCGCGGGTATTCACAAAGGTGTTAGCCCTGGTGCTAGCCGTCCTAAGGACAGAAGGCATCTTGGTCCTGGCGTACCTGGACGATCTCCTGGTTATCGACAGATCAGCTTCCAACCTCAATCATGCAGTAGTCCGCACAGTGCGGCATCTAGAAGAATTCGGGTGGATTGTGAACCAAGAAAAATCAAGGTTACAACCCACAAGGCAGTTGGAATATCTAGGCTTTCGGTTAGATACAGAATGCCAGAAGGTATTTCTACCTCAAGGGAAGATCAGGTCATTGATTCAAACGATTCAAATAGTCTTAGGCAAAAAGAAGCCGACTATTCGCCTATGCATGCGACTGCTGGGAAAGATGGTGGCCGCCTTCGAAGCAGCGCCCTATGCCCAGATCCATACCAGAGTTCTTCAGGCAGCTATTCTCTCTGCTTGGAACAAGTCCATACAGGCATTAGACCGTCCATTAGTTCTTTCCCCAGGGGTCAAGCGCAGCCTGTACTGGTGGCTGATCCCTCAAAAATTGTCAAAAGGGAAAACCTTTTGCCCCATCACGTGGGAAATAGTAACCACAGATGCCAGCCTAACAGGTTGGGGGGCAATCTTAGGAAAACGGACCCAGCAGGGACAGTGGTCAGAGGCAGAAAGTCTGCTTCCCATCAATGTCCTAGAGATCAGAGCTGCTCGGTTGGCCCTGGTCGCCTGGACTCTCCCCCTGCAGGGTCTGCCAGTAAGGATACAGTCCGACAATGCCACGGCGGTGGCATACATAAACCACCAGGGGGGCACAAGGAGCCTAGCGGCTCAAAGGGAAGTAAACCTGATTTTCTCATGGGCCGAAGCCCATGTACCCTGCATCTCAGCAGTGTTCATCCCAGGGATAGACAATTCTCAAGCAGATTTTTTGAGTCGTCAACAGTTACTCCCGGGAGAGTGGTCTCTTCACCCCCAGGTATTCCAAGAGATTTGCCAAAGATTCGGAGTTCCCGATGTGGACATCATGGCAACAAGATTCAACAAGAAATTGGACAAATTCGTATCCCGAGCCAGGGACCCCTCGGCCTACGGGACCGATGCGTTGGTTTGCCCCTGGCACCAGTTTTCTCTCCTGTATGCGTTCCCTCCACTACAGATGATTCCCCGCCTTCTACGAAGGATCAGGGTGGAGCGCAGGCCGGTGATCCTGGTGGCCCCAGCCTGGCCCAGAAGAGCTTGGTACGCACTCATCGTGAGGATGTCAGTAGGGGCACCGTGGCCACTCCCCCCTGCGCCCAGATCTGCTGTCTCAGGGCCCGATCTACCACCCTGCTTCACAGCAGCTAAATTTGATGGCTTGGCGGCTGAATCCCTAATTCTTAAGGGCAGAGGCCTCTCAGCCCAAGTCATATCTACGTTAATTCAGGCTAGAAAGCCAGTCTCTAGAAATATCTATTACAGAGTCTGGAGGACCTATGTGGAGTGGTGCGAGTCTCAAGGAGGGCATCCTCGCAAGTTTTTTATTGACAGGATCTTGCGATTCCTCCAGGTTGGCGTTGACAAGGGGTTGGCTCTTAGTACTCTAAAGGGGCAGGTGTCTGCCTTATCGATATGGTTTCAAAGGCCTTTGGCCCCGCATTCGCTTGTGAAAACCTTCTTGCAGGGGGTCTTGCACGTAAATCCCCCTATTAGAGCTCCCCTCTGCCCATGGAATTTAAATCTGGTCTTGTCAGCTTTACAAAAGCAGCCGTTTGAACCTCTGACAGAAATCCCTCTTGTGCTGCTAACCCGAAAGTTGGTTTTCTTGGTGGCTATGGCTTCGGCCAGAAGGGTCTCCTAGCTGGCAGCCTTGTCTTGCAGGGAACCGTACCTGATTCTGCATAAGGACAGAGTGGTTCTGCGGCCTCAGCCTTCTTTTCTTCCTAAGGTCATATCCAGTTTTCACTTGAATCAGGACCTAGTCCTACCATCTTTCTTTCCTACTCCCCAGTCCAGAGAGGAAAGACTGCTTCATACTTTGGACGTGGTCCGAGCCATGAGGGTTTATCTCAAGGCTACAGAAAAGATTCGGAAAACAGATGTGCTTTTCGTTCTCCCGGAGGGCCCATTCTACGAGGGCCATGAGTGCCTCTTGGGCGGCACACCATCAGATCTCTATGGCACAGGTTTGCAAAGCGGCAACCTGGTCGTCCGTACATACGTTTACTAAATTTTATAAGTTGGACGTCGCAAAGGCTACGGACGCAGCATTTGGGCAGGCGGTCCTACGGGCAGCAGTATAGAATCCTCTGGCCCGGTTCACGCCCCCTTTTTTTCTGTTGGTGGAGCTATTTTTACCTCCTGATATATTTTCCTGTTTGGCTATTTTTTGGCCTTACGGTCTCCCTCCCTTCATGGAGCATTGCTTTGGGACATCCCATATGTAATGGCTATGCGCTCTGTGTCCCGTGATGTACGATAAAGAAAAGAGGATTTTTAATAACAGCTTACCTGTAAAATCCTTTTCTTGAAGTACATCACGGGACACAGAGCTCCCACCCCTCTTTTGGGGAACATTGTGTAACCTCAGAGAAATTGCTTGCTACAAAACTGAAGCACTCTCAGTGGGAGGGGGTTATATAGGGAGGAACTTCCTGTGAAGTTGATTACACCAGTGTCCACACCTGAAGGTACCCATATAACCCATATGTAATGGCTATGCGCTCTGTGTCCCGTGATGTACTTCAAGAAAAGGATTTTACAGGTAAGCCGTTATTAAAAATCCTCTTATCTTTAAAGGCCTTCCTTGTGTACGTTCAAAATGCCACCATTTTGGATGTGATCTCAGCAGCCCCAGCAGACTGAAAGTTGTGACTCAAGTAATTACAAGCATACCCCACTTTTAAGTATGCAATGTTTTTTTTTTTTACTAAAGCTGGAAAGCACAAAATCAGGCTCACTTCTGCATAGAAACCAACAAGCTTCTAATATCAGCTTGTTCAATTAAGCTTTGGTAATAAAACCTGGAATCTCATGGGTTTCTGTGCAGAAGTGAGCCTGATTTTGTGCTTCCCAGCTTTAGTAAATAAACCCCATTGTGTACTTAAAAGTGGTGTATGCCTGTATAGTATTTCCCTTCATTCCTCCCTCAAACGTTACATATGTAAATGTATTCCTGGATTCCTGTCTTAATGTGTTGACTTGTCATGTTGGTCCTTACCTGAGGACAGATTCCACAAATACCCGCAAGGCTTTTATATGAGTCCAGGCAATAAATGCTTCACTAAAGTTTACTTTCAACCAGCGCAGGAGAGGACCCTGGAAAACAAAATAGTTTTAGTAATCAAACCCAGTTGGCAATTGTCTCTGATTCCCAGGTCCAGCCTCAGGGTTTTTGATTTGTCACTGGAATGTCATTGGTTTTATGTGATCAAGTACCACATAAACTTCCTATTGTTCAGAAGAGTAAACTCAGCTCTTATGCCGCGTACACACGATCACTTTTTGTGATGAAAAAAACGACGTTTTAAAAATCGTAATTTAAAATGATCGTGTGTGGGCAAAACGTTGTTTTATGTCTTCAAAAAAAACGACCAAAAAACAAATTCCAACATGCTTGAATTTTTTGTGTCGTTTTTCAAAATGTCATTTTTTGTGTCATAAAAAGTGACCGTGTGTGGGCAAAACGTCGTTTAAAACTACGTTTTTAAACCCGCGCATGCTTAGAAGCAGGTTATGAGATGGGAGCTTCAATGGAACAGAGTGCCGTCGAAAGTGTCTTAGGTAACCGCGCTTTGCAAGAGCATTGTGGAAAAATTATGGTGTGTATGCAATGTCGTTTTTGAAAATGAAGTTTAAAAAACGTTGTTTTGTTTCGTCAGATAAAATGACGTTTTTTTTCATCACAAAAAGTGATCGTGTGTACGCGGCATAAGTACCCATTCCTATTATGCTGAGTTTTCTTAAGGCAGGCCATAGATTATGCGTGGTTGCAGAAAACAAAATCGTTCCCCCATGAACACAGTCCCACGGAACTATTGTATTCTCCCAGCAGGGCAGCACAGGGAGCCGTCCCTGCTGGGAGAACACAATGATTATTGCTAGCAGTTATAGCCACTGGTAAAAATTGCATGCTAGAAACTTGCTGGATCAACTTGGATGCAATCAGCCTACCCATAGATCGGTCAAGTCTCAGCTGGTCCCTGCTAATTCAGCCGGAATTCAAACCATATATGGCCGGCATAAGTGATCACATTTTTAAGATATTTTTGCAGCACTTACCTGAAAGTTATTTTTGACATCAATTGCATATTTTTGTTACTTGATAGTCCATATTTCAATTATTGTATTTTATATGTAGATGTATAAATGCTCCCCTACCGTTTACTTTTATATCAGGAAACATTTCTTGGATACAATGTCTCTGTACTACCATGAAAAAAAAAATAGAAGATACAGCAGCAATTCGGTGGCAAGCACCATATGGTGTCTACTTCTACAATGCCTATGTTTACCTACTAACCCAGAACCACATAACACCCCCCAAACCAACCTGTACTTCCCAAGCACAGGACACTCAGGATACTCTTACACCTCCCACAAGTCAGTGTTTTGTACCTAAGCAATCATATACACAACCTTTTGTCCTTCTACCCTGTGTACTTCACTATTAAGACAGCAAGGTGGGCAGGTGGAACGCATTGATGTCAAGGAGTTCAGGGTAGTAAACTTTCCACCATACTTACTGGTAATATTGTAATGATAAGCATAATACATTGCCACCCACTCCGTCATACTGCTTAGCAAATAGACTGGTCACCTACCCAACACAGATAGAATACAAAAATAGTTGGTTTTTCAGAGTTCTGGAAAGCCAGAACCCCTGTCAGAAATGTAATGCTGTTACGGATTTTCCTGCTGCCTCCATGGCAGCATATCACATGTGTGTTGTCACGGATAGGCACCAGGAAGGGAAAATTGCAGTAAGTATGATACAATTTTGCATTTTCTTGGTGCCTTCATGGCAGCATACATGTGGTATGCTGCCATGGATAGGCACCAGGAATGGAAAATTACAGTAGGTATGATACATTTTCTTGTTTTCCTTCACTTCCTGTTGGGTTAAATGGTTATTACCATGACAGGAAATAATGGAAACTCTCTCTCATGCCTAGTACACAACGACCGTTTTTTCCATCGGATAATAAACCAAAAGTTTTCCTGACAGAATTCCTTTCAGCCTACCTTGCATACACACGCTCAGACAAAAGTCCACCGGTCCAAAACGCAGTGAAGTTCAACACGTACGATGGCACTATAATGGGAAAGTTCCATTCCAACGGCGCCACCCTTTGGGCTGCTTTTGCTAATTTCGTGTTAGTAAAAGTTTGGTGAGAGACGATTCGCTTTTCAGTCTTTGCGCTTTTCAGTCCGTTACAGCGTGACGTATGTGCTATCTCCATTACGAATGCTAGTTTTACCAGTAAGAGCGCTCCCGTCTCATACTTGATTCTGAGCATACGCAGTTTTCTGCCCCTCGGAAAACCACACAGACGACCGGTTCACTACAAGTGAGTGCACATTTGTTAACTTGTACTTGTGAGTACATTTATTTTAAAGATAAAGCACTATGTTTGGCGGTTCTTCTCCTTTTCTGTGTATGGATGCATGGAAACACCCAGAGCTAGTGCAGCATATTAAGAAGCATTGAATGATATTCAACGTTTTGGAGCAAGTTGTAGTCCTCTGAGAGGGACAAAAGCGCACATAGACCATATGTAAAAGGGTGGTCATTCCCCTCAGGTGAGAGTATACAATTTTTTTTATCGCAATTATCTTATTTTTACTTTGAATTCAGTTGGATTCATTTCACATATTAATTTATTTCATTCATTTACACACATTTATTTTTTGGCGCTGCAATTATTCGTGTATACATACCATAAGGATTAATATGTCAATCCTTGTTGTTTCTAGCAGCTTATGTTTGGTACCATAGAGCTGACCTTTTGTTTTAGGTAGATGTAAGATTGTTAGTTTAGTATTTTGTATTTTAGACGGGGATGCCTTGAGATTGTTCATGTTTCTAAAGGATGCCTTTACTAAAAAGGAGTGAAAAACACTGGTCTAGAGGGAGTTATCATCATACACATACAGGTGCATCTCAAAAGGATAGAATATCATCAAAAAGTTCATTTATTTCAGTAATTCAATTCAAAAAGTGAAACACATATATTATATAGAGTCATTACACACAGTGACATATTTCAAAAATGTCTTTCTTTCAATTTTGATGATTATGGCTTACAGTTCGTGAAAACCCCAAATTCTGCATATCGGAAAATTAGAATATTGTGAAAAAGTTCAATATTGTAGACTCATGGATTCAAACGCTAATCAGCTAATTAATTCCGGAGCCTTTAAATTGTCTCAGTCTGGTTTAGTGGGTTACACAATCATGGGTAAGACTGCTGACTTGACAGTTGTCCAGAAGACATTGACACCCACAAGGAGGGTAAGTCACAAAAGGTCATTGCTAAAAAAAAACTGTTGTATCCAAGCATATTAATGGAGAATTGATTGGAAGGAAAAAGTGTGGTGGAAAAAGGCACACAAACAAGAGAGATAACCGCAGCCTTGAGAGGATTGTGAAGCAAAGGCCATTCGAGAATTTGGGGGAGATTCACAAGGAGTGGACTATGGCTGGTGTTAGTGCTTCAAGAGCCACCAAGACGTATCCAGGAGATGGGCTACAACTATTGCATTCCTTGTGTCAAGCCACTCCTTAGCCAGAGATGTCAGAAGTGTCTTACCTGGGCTAAGGAGAAAAAGAAGTGGACTGTTGCTCAGTAATCTAAAGTCCTCTTTTTGGATTAAAGTATATTTTGCATTTCATTTGGAAATCAAGGTCCCAGAGTCTGGAGGAAGAGTGGAGAGTCACAGAATCCAAGTTGCATTAGGTCCAGTCTGAAGTTTCCACAGTCAGTGATGATTTGGGGAGCCATGTCATCTGCTGGTGTTGGTCCACTGTGTTTCATCAAATCCAAAGTCAGCCCTCTACTAGGAAATTCTAGAGCACTTCATGCTTCCCTCTGCTGACCAGCTTTATGAAGATGCCAATTTCATTTTCCAGCAGGACTTGGTGCCTGCACACACTGCCAAATACCAATACCTGGTTTATTGATCATGGTATGGTTTATTGATCATGGTATCACTGTGCTTGACTGGCTAGCAAACTCGCCTGATCTAACCCCCATAGAGAATCTGTGGGGTACTGTCAAGCAGAAGATGAGAGACACCAGACCCAACAATGCAGACGAGCTAAAGGCCAACCTGGACTTCCATAACACCTCAGCAGTGCCACAGGCTGATCACCTCAATGCCATGTCATATTGATGCAGTGGTTCATGCAATAGGAGCCCTGACCAAGCATTGAGTGCTTATGTAATATTCATGTTTTCTGAGATACCAAAATTTTGGGTTTTCACTAGCTGTAGGCCATATAATCATCAAAGAAAGAAATGCTTCAACTATATCACTCTGTGTGTAATGAATCTATATATATATATATAATATACAAGTTTCACTTTTTGAATTGAATTACTGAAATAAATAAACTTTTTGATAATATTCAATTTTTTTGATGAATGAATGGTTCAGCACAATCTGTAACAGACCACACACTGCTCATACCAGCACATTACTTCTGTCCAGTCATCTATACATGACCTGATCGTGTTCAATACTTACATACTGCTGCTTCTTATCTGCCTCCAGCTTAATGATTTCAGCTTTCTCGGACTGCAGCTCTTTCTCATTGAAATAAAACTCCCGCACTATAAACCTGAAATTGAGTACAGAGATAAAGCAAAATATAATATAATTTAATCAAATGAATATCAATGGCCTATTGGAAGAGCTAGTGTACACGGAAGACATGTAAACAACCACATGGCAATGGTGTAGGAAGGAACCCCCTGGTTCTACACTTTCATCTTAAATAGACTTTAATCTAATTGTTACACAATAATACTTAAAGCGGAACTAGACTATATCTGAGCACCACAAAAAAAAGCGCTGTTTAGTTTATTTTTTATATTCAAAGCAAACTTACCTATCCATCTATTTCTCCACTTGAAAACCACTGGGCTGTGGGTGGGAGGGGGACAAATCCAACAAACGCCTGTGCATGAATTAGGGCAGTGGGCACAAGTACTTGTCAGAAGCATCTAGCGCTCCTGCTCCTCATTCCAGCATCCTGGCTGTGGCATTTTCCTTGTCTGTCTGTCCACCTGCAAGGTGATTGATATGGCCAGAATCTGGGTGGAGACCAAACCTGATTTAAGCCAGCCAAGCCTGCAGTCTCATGCTTGTGTTAGCATGTGTACTAATTTATCAAGCCCTTTGTCTGTATGTCTGCCCTGCTAGATTGGATTTCCCTGTGTATGACCTCAGATCGGATATCAACTATTTTCTGAACTCTGCCTGCCTTTTACCTGGACTGTCATTGAACAACTCTGCCTGTCTGCCAACTGCAAGTACCTGTTGGCTTTGCTTAGTTTGCACCTGCCCTGGCATGGTAGCCAGATACTATAGCATTGTGTATAAGTCTGGGGGGAAACCGAGTACTGATAAACCCGATTGCCTTATGGGAAAGGGGGCTGCTATAGGTGAAGAACACAGTAGTCAGCTACAGGCCTACCCCACGTTCAAGTACACAATGGGGTTTATTTACTAAAGCTGGCATTAGGTGTGAAGCGTGACAGTACCTTATGGTACAGCTACTTACTACCTCAAAGAAAAAAAATTTTCCAAATGTGTCCAGGAGGACCTGGGTAATGTGATATACAAAAGGAAAGTAAAGCTCCACTTTAAGATTTAGCACATAGGATAAAAAAACGTGCACAGTGGCAAACTGACTGTGAAGCCGCAAGACTTCACTAGTGGTTTCAATATAGTTAAGATGCCTGCGATGGGGACCCGAAGCTGATTGAAGAATCGGCTCGGGTGAGGACAGCGCTGGATCCCTGGACAGGTAAGTGTCCTTATATTAAAAGTCAGCAGTTACAGTATTTGTAGCTGCTGACTTTAAAAAAAATCTCCCCATTAAAACACCTCAAAGTGGAACTCTAGGAAACAAACACAAAAATGGGGAACAATGCAGTTTTTAATGCAGAAGAGACATACTTTGTGCACAGTTATAGCAATCCTGGGATGAATGAACACCAGCTCATGCATGAGTGATGCCATCTTGGCCAGGCTGAAGATCGTTATCCAGAAATAAACTGACCGAAAATGACAGAAGACGCAGCGCTGGAGTGAAGGTAAGTTCCACTTTCAATTTAATCTAAACATCATGCAATTTGTAAATTTAATTGTCCAACAGCAGAGTGAAAAGTGTGAAAGTTGTGGTGCTATCCTGTCCTGGTTACATAACCCCATTGTTCATGTCATTTATTTTCCCCATCAGTGTCCCATTGAAAAGATTATGCTTCATGTCTTGTCCCATAGGTCTTGATTTACTAAAACTGGAGAGTGCAAAATCTGATGCAGATGTACATTGTAGACAATCAGCTCCTAACTATAGCTTATTCAATTAAAGAGGAGTTCCAGGCTAAAAGTCAGCAGCTACAAATACTATTCCAGCTGACTTTAAATATTAGGGCACTTTCCTGTACAGAAACCCAGCAGTGTCCTCACCCAAACAGATTTTTTAATCGGGTGCTGCTGCCGCCATATCGACTGCACTTTGTGAATAGGCTGGGGGAAGTAGGAGGGGGCCGAACTTCTGGCTCAGTTTGCCGCAGTGAACTCAACCAGAAGTGGGAGCGGGTACCCGTCAAAACCAGGTACCCGCTCCCCCTAAAAGGTGCCAAATGTGGCAGTGGAGGAGCAGACAAGAGGAGCTTCCTCTTTTGGGGTGGCGCTTCACTTTAACCTTTACCAAAAAAAAAAATAGAAGCTGATCGTTTTCTATGCAGAGCTGCACCCGATTTAGCACTCTCCGGTTTTAGTAAATCAATCACACGGCCACAACAGGAAGTGAGAGGAAATCTCTTTAATGTGAGGGGGTGCCCCACTGGAAGATTTCCCTTCTATTTCTGTTCTGGTGACATTTACATATATACAATATCTGCCTAGTGAGCGCAAGTAACAAAACACAGATCTTACTTGTTTTCTCGAGCTTTTACTTTAAATTCATCAATGACTTTTCTGAAGAGAGTGACAGTAAATAAACCTCCTTCTCCATCCTCTGCAATCATCCTACAAAGGACAAACAGCATAGTAAATAATAGAGTCACGCACAGACAACTTCCCTCTGACCCAGAATATAGCAGATGTGTACCTTGTCTATTAGTATAGCAACTGGATAAGGCCCCATTCACACTCAGATTTGGGATAGCGAGCGGAACCACTATAATTCTGCCTGCAATTCCAAACATGCGACGCATGTTTGGATGTCACTCATCCTAAATCAAACACGCTGAGATTTTGACACGATTGTAGCGCGACATAATTGTGTCTTTAAAGATTATGTCAAGTTTATTGCCCAAAAAGTAGCTTATTTTGAGAGACAAACGTGCATAGGGCAGCCCTTTCAAGTGAGCAATTGTGCTTTGAAAATTGAGAGTACGAATGCTTGTTCATGCTACGCATACTGTGAACAGTGCCTAGGAATCACAGATATCTTCTACATTTAGATCAGGGGTGCCCAAACTTTTGAAGAGCGAGGGCCACTTAAGCCATACCCCCCAACATTTTGAGATGTGAATGAGGGACACCTACTAACAAAGGTATTTAGGCATAGGACACGCCTCCTGCCACACCCCCTTAAAGGAGAATTAACCAAAAAAAGGTTACTCAAATCCACAAGGTTTTTTTTTAACCACTACTTTTCCTTTTTATTGCCTTTTAAAATGTACAAATGCAGCAATTTAGAAATTGGAGGAAAGCTTTAGCACTGGGAAACACTTTTTGCTAGATAAAAAGTGAATTTTATATACAACTATACAGATCAGACCAAAATGAGGGACAAATGAGGGGAAAGAGGGACGAAGTGACATTGCTCCAAATCAGGGACAGTCCCTCGAAATCAGGGACAGTTGGGAGCTATGCTTAAGCGACTTGGTAACCGGTCACGGGCCACAATGAGCAGAGCGGCTGGATGGCAGCCCACTCGGCTCTATAGAGCCCTCTCTACTCTCAGCACACCAAACTCACAGGTAATATAAGTCTATGGCTCAGTGCAGGTACCACACAGGTGCACTTTTCTGCACCTGTGGATCAGTTTGAAGACAGCCCAGTAACCACCGCAGAACAGATATGCCCATATATACACTGTGATTTTAGTAATAAACTTACCTTTAATAACGGTATTCTATTCTATTTTATTCCATCCCAGAGCAGGAGGTTGCGGGCCATGTCAGAGGGCTCCACGGGCCACTGGTTGGGCACCCCTGATTTAGATACTAGTTTGGATATTTTGCATTTTAAAGCCCAGATAAAGCTTCCCTAGGTACTACTATAATGTCGTCAGGCTGCATATACAATAAATATATTCTGCTCTCTGTGCATTTCTACATAGTAAGTGCAAGAGTTAAAACAGCCTCTGTTAGCAGCACATTGGAGAATCAGACCATAGCTCTAACACACAAGCAGCAGCCCATGTCTCCAGAGGTCCAACACTCTTTTCTGCACACTGCTCCAGTCATCAGTGCTCTAGCTTCCTGAACAATGCTGTTGATTGGAACAGTATACAGGAGGAATGTCGGTTTTCTGGAGACCTGGGCTGCTGCTTGTGTGTGAGAGCCATGGTCTGATTCTCCAAAAAAAAAAAAAATGAGGAAAACAGAGAACAGCTGCAAACCAATGCATCCTGATTGCATTGCAGTAATACATACAAATGCCTTAAAGGTGAACTTCAGGCACAAAAATGCTCATAAAAATAAATTCCTTGATAGCAACAAAGAATCTAAATCCACTTTGTGTGCACCAAATTGAGATATTACCATATAAAAGTAGCAGAGACAGCACTGTGCTGCATAAAGCAGGCTTCTCCCACTACAAGCTACATGCAGAAAAGTACGGAAGAGGCAGAAACAAGACCAGTCACCCAGCACGCATAGGGAGAGCAGCAGTGACAGGTCTTTATTACAGGAAGCTCTTGCACAGAGGTAAAGCTTCACATTGGATTACTGCACAGATATACACAAAATACACCAAGATTCAAGTATGTTGTTCAACCTCTCCTGAACCATTTAACTTGACAGCTAGTGACCGGCGTCTAAGGCCCCATTTTGCCGCGTTTACATGTCGCGTATGCGTCTAGAAACGTTTGTAAAAAAAAAAAAAGTTTTATTTTTTTGGGTTCAAATTAGGGCTGGGAAAATTAAAGATTAATTCCTCGATTAATCTTTAATTTTTTTGATCGATCAAAATAATGTTGATTGATCAAAATTCTTGATGTTACCAGCCTGGTCAGTGAGACTTACCCTGCTGGATGCAAGCAAACTGCACCCATTGGATTGAGGTACCTTGGCATCTGTGGAGCAGGAGGATGCATCAGGCTCCATCAGGGGAAGGGGGAAAAAATAACCATTGTTTTCCTGGCCTAAGCAGTTTTGTGCAGACAATTCTTTGTGTATCGGCAACATCTGTTCCGTGCGAAAGACTGTTCAGTTCTTCAGGGTATATTGTCAATAAAATGCGATCATGTCTGCTTCCAGAAAATGTAAACACTCGTATGTCTGTGTGATGGCTAAAGTTATGCCTACTTGCCTAATCTAAAGTGGCTGACAGTCAATATACTAGATATGTTTTATAATTAAAGTTAAACTAACTTTCTACGTTATTCTTCAAGTTTAATGAGAAAAAAATGACTTACGTCAGTGCTACAGTTTGAATTTAAAACGTATTTGTGTGAACTGTGAAGTTAAGTCATGGATTGTGGAAACTAACTAGTGTCGGGTGATTGTATATAGTGTATACCACATTTACCACTGACTAATGCAGAGTGGCAATGCAAGGAGTTCAGCTAAAAAGTAGTTGGATCTGTATGTGCATTATAATTAATCGAAATTAGTTGATTAATCGATTAAAAAAAAAATCGATCAATCGAACTCAAAAATTTTAATCAGTAAGAGCCCTAGTTCAAATTAAAAACGTCTGTAAATGAAACGCTGCTGAACGCAAGTTATCACGTTGAGCCACGTTTGGCGCTTAAAAGGCCTCTAAACACAGCTTCTGAATGCTTTTTTTGGGTTCCAGAAAAAGCCTCTAAGCTCCACTGCCTAGAAATGACTATAAATTACTCTGTGTACATGTACTGATAAGATAACATAGAGGAGAGTTCAAGGGTAGCTGAAAAAAATGCCCAACTGCTCCTAAACGTCCAATTACCAGCAGCAGTGTACATGAGGCCTTATGGCTCTTGTAGTTTGACATTTGCTTATCCCAGAGTTCAGCTTTAAGGAAGCCAACCACCCAAAACTAGGGATGTTTTATATTTCTATAAGACCCAGGGCACCCTCTCGTTCTTTCTTGCCTCTCTCCAATCCTAGCTCTCACCTTTCTCTCCTAGTCTTCCCTTTCTCTTTTCTTCTAGGATTACTCACCTTCTAATTTTTCGTCCCCTTTTTACACAGAGTGGACTTCAATTAGATCAGCAGAGGATCTGTCCACTGATCCTCTACTGCGCAGAGCAGAGCAGGTAGATGACAGGCAGTGTTGATTTTGTAGACAAAAACCTTTTCGTGATAGTTTTCGTCAGCTGCATGTTTTCAGTGACGAAAACAAAAGTAAAAAACTATGACGAAAATCAATTTTCATTTAAAACCAATTACAATTTTCGACTAACATCTCTAGTACATTTTAATCTACTAAAATCAAATGGGTTTAGTTGAATTGTAATGCATTATTTAAGCATTTCTCTAGAATTTCCAGTCATTATATACTCCTCGAGCAAAAGTCTAGTAATGTGTTATTATTTATGGTTTTAGGGTTTGAACATGCACTACAGACCCAGATTTAGCCGTTGTGACAAGGGCGGATCCAGAGTCTAGTCTCGGGGGGGGCACTGCCAGAAAATAAGGTGTTGCTTACAGAACTCAATTAGGTGTCCGATGTGTCCGCTGCAATGTTGCAGTACTGCTAAAAAATCAATGATCCCCACCATTACTAGTAAGACATATTTAAATATGAATGCCATAAATCTATCCCATGGTTTGTAGACGATTGTCAGGGACTGCAGACGTGGTACAAGAGATGGTCAGAGACTGCAGACATGGTACAAGAGGTGGTCAGAGAATGCAGATATGGTACAAGAGATGGTCAGAGACTGCAGACGTGGTACAGGAGATGGTCAGACTACAGACGTGGTACAAGGAGATGGTCAGAGACTGCAGACTTGGTACAAGGAGATGGTCAGAGACTGCAGACGTTGTACAAGAGATGGTCAGGAAAACCGCAGACGTGGTACAAGAGATGGTCAGAAAACTGCAGACGTGGTACAAGGGATGGTCAGAGACTGCAGACGTGGTACAGGAGATGGTGAGAGACTGCAGGCATGGTACAAGAGATGGTCAGAGACTGCAGACGTGGTACAAGGAGATGGTCAGAGACTGCAGACGTGGTACAAGAGATGGTCAGAGACTGCAGACGTGGTACAGGAGATGGTCAGAGACTGCAGACGTGGTACAAGGGATGGTCAGAGACTGCAGACGTGGTACAAGGGATGGTCAGAGACTGCAGACGTGGTACAAGAGATGGTCAGAGACTGCAGACGTGGTACAAGGGATGGTCAGAGACTGCAGACGTGGTACAGGAGATGGTGAGAGACTGCAGGCATGGTACAAGAGATGGTCAGAGACTGCAGACGTGGTACAAGGAGATGGTCAGAGACTGCAGACGTGGTACAAGAGATGGTCAGAGACTGCAGACGTGGTACAAGAGATGGTCAGAGACTGCAGACGTGGTACAAGAGATGGTCAGAGACTGCAGACGTGGTACAAGGGATGGTCAGAGACTGCAGACGTGGTACAAGGGATGGTCAGAGACTGCAGACGTGGTACAAGAGATGGTCAGAGACTGCAGACGTGGTACAAGGGATGGTCAGAGACTGCAGACGTGGTACAAGAGATGGCCAGAGACTGCAGACGTGGTACAAGGGATGGTCAGAGACTGAAGACATGGTACAAGAGATCATTGCAGCCTCACTGTGCATATGAACGCAGCCCCACCTTTGTATATCAATGCAGTCCCACTTTTGTATATCAATGCAACCCCACTTTTGCATATCAATGCATCCCCACTTTTGCATATCAATGCAATCCCACTTTTGTCTATCAATGCACCCCCGCTTTTGTCTATGAATGCAGCCACACTGTGCACGGCACTCACCATGGCATTGCCTCGATCACACACAGCAGGCATCTCCTCTCCCGACGTGTGTCATGGAACAAACAGGAGCTGAAGGTCTGTGTTCGGTAGGCCAGTGTGCTCTAGCAAGGTCCCCCCCTAGACAGGCTTGTGTGATAGACAAAACACTGATTGTCAGGAAAGGTCCCCCCGCTGGTGATTTTGCCTGTTATTTGGGCTGCAGTACTGGCCTCCACCAGCGGGGAGTTATTGGCAGTATGGAGCACACAGCCCTTCCTGCGTTCAGGTGTGACCTAAATGCAATCAGCACGCCTCTATAATACCCGGCGTGTGTAATCACTCCTCGCCCTGGTATCTGTCTACTAACCTGATCCTGAGCCTGATATCTGACCCTGAGCTTGCTGTCCCCTTTCTTGACTTCTGATCTGATCCGACCTGACCTGATCCCTCTCCTGGACATTCCCTTCCTGCCCATTCCCTGTCTGCAGCTTCTTCTGTGATCTCCTGGTATATGACCTCGGTTTGGCTTTTAATTTATGATTACGGCATTTCCCCTTGACTTATATATATGCTTTGTTGTTATTTGTGCACTGTTTGTCTTCACCTGTTTTGTTCACCTTGTAAATAAACACCTTTTATTTCACTGCATACAGTGTTGGTCTCCTCTGTGTAGGCACACAGTACTGGTCTATTTAGAATCCCTGACACTGATTCAATCAGTGTTCCATCTCCATCTACTATCACACGAGCAGGTCTAGCACAGGCAGCACAGCCGAACACAGATCCAGCTCACACACAGCCAGAGATGCCCGATGTCAGCAGGAGAGAGGGGAGTGCTGCAGTCAGCTACAGCTCAAAGCAGCCTCAGGACAGGCAGCCTACCAGCCCTGGTGATGAGAGAGAGAGAGAGTGACAGACTCGGCAGCAGCAGCTGCAGGCACCGCAAAGCAGTTTAAAAAAATGATAAAAAAAAGTTATAAAACATAAATAAAACAATATATAAAAAAATATAAAAAAAAACATTTATTAAAAAAAGGGGGTTTGACACATGGGGCCCTGGGGACCTCTGAGCCCTTTAATAAAAATATATCTATATATAAAAAAAGAGAAAAAAATAAATAAAATATAAAAAATTTATAAAAAAAAGGAGGGTTGTCCTCCGGGGGCCCTGGGGACCTCTTTGCCCTTTAATAATAATACTAACAATAATAATAATAATAATAATTTATATATATATATATATATATATATATATATATATACACATTTAATAAAAAAAGGGGGGTGGTCATCTGGGGCCCTGGGGATCTCTGGGCCCCTGGGGACCTCCAGACCCCTAAAAAAAAGGGGGGTTGCCATACGGGGCCCTGGCGGCCTCTGGGACCATGGGGACCTCCGGACTTCTAATAAAAAAATATGTTAAAAAAATATTTTTTTTTATAAAAAAATAAATGAAAAAAGAGGGGTTTGCCATCTGGGGCCCTGGTGGCCTCCGGGCCCCTGGGGACCTCCGGACCCCTAAAAAAAAAAAAAAAAAAAAAAAAAAAAATTTTTTTTTTTTTTTTTTTTTTTTTTTTTAAAGCCAATGTGACATGATTGCCTCGGGGGGGGGGCAATTTCCCCGTTGCCCCCCCCCTGGATCCGCCGTTGCGTTGTGATATATTACGTTTTTATAAATAAAAAACCAAGTTTCATAAACAAACAAAAATATTGCTTTTTGAGAAACAGAAGTTTATATAAAATATAAAAAAACAAAACAACTGTAAACCCTAGTGGCTGTAATGCCAGGCTGCAAGTGGGGATGGGGAAGTAAATGGGAGTGAGGGAGTGCACAGAGCAGGGTGCATTATACTTTGGGGATGGGGAGGTGACCTGTGTGTGGGGATGGGGAAGTAAATGGGAGTGAGGGAGTGCACAGAGCAGGGTGCATTATACTTTGGGGATGGGAAGGTGACCTGCAAGTGGGCATGGGGAAGTAAATGGGAGTGAGGGAGTGCACAGGGCAGGGTACATTGTACTTTGGGGATGGGGAGGTGACCTGTGTGTGGGGATGGGGAAGTAAATGGGAGTGGGGGAGTGCACAGGGCAGGGTGCATTATACTTTGAGGATGGGTAGGTGACCTGCAAGTGGGGATGGGGAAGTAAATGGGAGTGAGGGTGTGCACAAGGCAGAGTGCATTATACTTTGGGGGTGGGGAGGTGATCTGCAAGTGGGGATGGGGAAATAAATGGGAGTGAGGTAGTGCACAGGGCAGGGTACATTGTACTTTGGGGATGGGGAGGTGACCTGCAGGTAGGGATGGGAAAGTAAATGGGAGTGAGGGAGGCCACAGGGCAGGGTGTATTGTACTTTGGGGATGGGGAGGTGATCTGCAAGTGGGGATGGGGAAGTAAATGGGAGTGGGGGAGTGCACAAGGCAGAGTGCATTATACTTTGGGGATGGGGAGGTGATCTGCAAGTGGGGATGGGGAAATAAATGGGAGTGAGGTAGTGCACAGGGCAGGGTACATTGTACCTTGGGGTTGGGGAGGTGACCTGCAGGTAGGGATGGGGAAGTAAATGGGAGTGAGGGAGGCCACAGGGCAGGGTGTATTGTACTTTGGGGATGGGGAGGTGATCTGAGAGTGGGCATGGGTAAGTAAATGGGGGTGAGGCAGTGCACAGGGCAGGGTGCATTGTACTTTGGGGATGGGGAGGTGATCTGCAAGTGGGGATAGAGAAGTAAATGGGAGTGAGGAAGTGCACAGGGCAGAAAACTGGACGGTTGGGGAGACTGTTCTAGGCAGAAGGCAGACAGAGGGAGCCTGTATCTCTTAGTCAATACAGCTTGCTAATAGAGTCAGGAGTCCGGGGCTTTAACAGACAGGCACAGCTCAGAGGAAAGCAAAAGTTCAGGTGGGTACTGGAGATTTATTCCGAAAAAAATAAATTGCCTGGATCTTATGGTGAGCTAGTGGTCTCATAAGTTTCTGAGTCACTGTCTGTAAAAAATGTATGCAGATCAGTTTTGTCTTCACTGTTTGCATGCTTGTTTTGTATCAGGAATGGCAGGCCACTGCGCTTTCTCTCAGCCTAGGATTATTTTAATATCTAGTTTTTATGAAATGTTTTCTTTATATAACTCACAAGTAGCGATATCACTGAGGAAACGAAGATACATATGGAACATATTGTAGTTTAATTATAGAATTGTTTCTAGTAAGCTCCATTCTTAGTTTATATTACATCTGAAAACAGCTGAATCCAAGTTCAGCAAAAAACAAGAAGCATGCTGAATTGTTTCTACTCACTTGGTTGAACGAGGTACAACCATATCAGACAGTGATTCATAGGTTTTCTGCCATGCACCGTAGCTTGTCCTTTGAAAAAAAAATACCGGTTATTATTCTCATCTGAACACAGCCACAACCATAAATAAATTGTTTTTATGTAAGCCAATTAATAAAGTATGGTAAATGCAGAACATCTGTACAGTAAGGCGGCGTACACACGACCGAGCTTCTCGGCAGAATCCAGCGAGAAGCTCGCTGGGAGACATATTCTGCCGAGGTTCTCGGTCGTGTGTACACTTCTGACGAGCGTCCCGTCGGGAAGCTCGTCGAGCCAAAAAAGAGAGCACACTCTCTTTTTCCTCATTGTTCAATGAGGACTTTGGCTCGACAAGCTTTTCCGACCGCTCATCGGGAACCTCGTCGGGCGGAACGATGGGTTTAGCCCAACGAGGTTCTCGTACGTGTGTACGCGGCCTAAGAGCCAGTTCACACTGGGGCAACTCATCAGGCGGCTCAGCCGCCTGATGAGTCGCGTCGCATTCAATGCAATGGAACCATTCTAATAGGAGTGACGCAAGTCTCTCCGACTTAGAAAAAGGTTCCTGCATGACTTTGGGGGCGGCTCGGGGCGACCTGCATTGACTTCTACTGTTCAACCCAAAAAAAAAAAATATTAACAATTTATCTGTAGGAAGGCAAAAAAAAACGATGTAGCATGATCCAATTTGCTTTAACAGAGAAAAAACCCTTCCTGATCCCCCAAGGCAATCACGTATTCCCTGAATCAACAATCTCTGGTGATAGTACCTATACATTTTAATATCCAGGTATATTTTGTGAATTTAGGAATGCATCCATCAATTGAGGAGGCTATAACAAATTCTTGAGGTAGTCTATTCTACATTTTCACAGCTCTTATGCCACGTCAGAATTTCCAATGGAACAAGTCCGCATCGGACCCCATCGGACTCGCATGCCCCATTGGACTTTTTCCGTCAGAATTTCTGACGGACTTAGATAGAGAGCAGGTTCTTAATTTTTCCAAAGGAAAAAATTCCTATCGGAAAATCCGTTTGTCTGTATGGAATTCCGACGGGAAAAAACTCATGCTCGGAAACAATTTGACGCATGCTCGAAAGCACTGAACTTTTTTTTTCGGCTCGTAGTAGTATTGTAAGTCACCATGTTCTTGACGGCCAAGCTTAAGCGGAATTCCGTTGGAAAAACCATCCAAATTTTTTCCGACAGAAGTTCTGCTCGTGTGTAAAGGGCATAACCGTTAAGAAGCCTTTCTGTATGTCGAGGCTAAATAACAATTCCTCTGGGAGTAAAGAGGGCCACTTGTCCTCTGTATTGACCTCTGCACCAAGTTCATTATATGGACCACTTATGTATTTATACATGTTAATCATATCCAGGGACATCTTAATAGCATCATGGGCCCCTGGGCAAAGTAATGCTTGGGGACCTCTACAATGGAGATGCAGGTAAACAGACATCAAGTAGGTAAGAGGCACATTTGGATGAAGATCCGCATTAACTACATGAACAATCATTTTGTACAGCAAAGAAACAGTGGAAAAATACTACATACATAAACTAACAAAGCTGTCCTGTGCATATAATATACTGTATTTATTGGCGTATAACACTCACTTTTTTACCCTGAAAATAGAGGGTAAACTGTTCCTGCGTGTTATAAGCAGGGGGCTGTGAAAAGTTTTTTCCCTGAAACTCCCCTCTTAAAGTTAGAGTGCGTGTTATACGCCTGTGCGTGTTATACGCCGATAAATACGGTATCTGCTAGATTGATGCCTCTCCAGCATTCTGACCCCTCTACACCCCAGGTATCCCCCAATCACTCTCAGTGCCATCATGAGGCCCCCAATTTCAGGGCAGCATGGGCTCAAGGACGAGCTGCTTTGGGGAAATTGCAGGGCCCCCCCATGCAGCTGGGGCCCCTGGGCAGTGCCCAGGTGTGCCTTCTCATGAAGACAGCCCTGGTCATATCCCCCCTTAATTTCCTCTTCTCAAGAGAGAACAAATTCAGTTCCTCTAATCGTTCCTCATAGCTCTTATCAGTTTGGTCGCCCTTCCCTGCACTTCCTCCAGTTCCCTGATATCCTTTTTTTTTTTAGAACTGGTCCCCTAAACTGAACTGCATATTTCAGATGAGGTCTTACTAATAATTTATATAGGGGCAAAATTACATCTCTCTCACTTTCTCTGGAGAATTTAACTCTTCCAATACAAATTTTTTATTTAACAGCTTTAGTACATTTTAATCTACTAGAATCGAATGGGTCTAGTTGAATTGTAATGCATTATTTAAGCATTTCTCTAGAATTGCCAAAGTCATTATATACTCCTCGAGCAAAAGTCTAATAATGTGTTATTATTTATGGTATTAGGGTTTGAACATGCACTACAGACACAGATTTAGCCATTGTGATATATTACGTCTTTATAAATAAAACAAAGTTTCATGAACAAACAAACAAAAATATAGCTTTTTGACAAACAGAAGTGTATAGAAAATATAAAAAACAAAACAACTGTAAACCCTAGTGGCTGTAATGCCAGGCTGCAAGTGGGGATGGGGAAGTAAATGGGAGCGAGGGACTGCACAGGGCAAGGTGCATTATACTTTGAAGATGGGTAGGTGACCTGCAAGTGGGGATGGGGAAGGGGAATTTAGCTTTTCCAATACAAGAAAGTATTTTTCTCGCTTTAGAAACTTCAGATTGGCATTGCATGCCATTATTAAGTCTATGATCCACCAGAACACCCAGATCCTTCTCTACCATTGACTCCCCCAACTGGTTTACTCCTAAAAAGTACAGTTTGATGCATGCAGGTTTTTTAGCCCCCCAAATGCATAACTTTACACATATCAACATTAAACTTAAAGAGGAAGTAAACCCTAATGGGGTTTACTTCCTCTTTGTTCCTGCAAAGTAAACGCATAATGGACTAGTATGCATGTACATTAGAGATATCCTGTAGGAACATTATTCCACTGCATAGTTTGGTGTCTACAAACACATACATACTAATCCTAATCTCTATATCATTTATAAATATATTAAAAAGTAAGGGTCCCAACAGCGAACTTTGGGGTACACCACTAAACCTTAGACCATCCAGGGTATAAATTAATTATCCGCCCCCCCAATATAGGGGCTTCCTATATCAGATAAGGGGGAGAAGAGACTGGGGAAGTGCTTCCTCCTGCCTGCAGCAGACTGATGATATAATCTCAGACTAGGTAAGGTCATTGGACTGAAAGTCAAGATCTGTTTGTTTTTGTTTTTTTTACTGTCATGTGATAGAAGTTTTTTGGCAACGGATACTGTTACTGTATTTTTTTTTAAATTGATATATTCTTAATTATTTTCTTCCATATACAAAAATCGAATAAAAACACATCCATTTCTATACAAAAATACATATTACATATATTTTTAAGGTGCGTATCATATCCCCAACCCCCCCCCCCCCCCCCATCATCCTATTTGTACCTCACGCACTAGTTCTGTCTCTACTACAATATGGACTTTTTCTTCTGGGTAAGCTTTATTCCCTTCTGTCATAAAAGTGCAGCTCTCTCTATCTCCTCCCCCTCTTTTTCATCTAGCTAATCTCCTTCTTCCGATCAATATTCTTCTCCCCTCTCTAGGGTGGACATCCCATTTTGCTCAACCAAGGCTCCCACAGTATTGTAAATTTGTTGAAATTTACGCACCTAGTTAAGGCTACCTTTTCCTTCCATATTGTCAAATTTATCACATTAACCCATTCCACTGATGTGGGCGCTTCCTGTGATTGCCACTTTTGTGCTATCAGTTTTCTAGCCTGGAACAGGCACTGTGCTGCCCCAATATGGGCATAGAATATGAGATGCATAGCCTCAGTTAATATTAGCATTGTTATATAGATTAGAGTTCATATAGTGTGGTTTGCTTAACTATTTTCTCATAGCTAAATCTATGTGTTATCCTATGCTGCCATCTAGTGGCCTTTCTTGCAATGTACATGTTCTCTGTAATTCCTCATTAGTTACCACATTTTCCAGTTTATGTATGCCCCTCCCTACTTCCTGTGGGTAGTACTTCCTGTGTCATTCTCTCAGCTAAGCAAGCCACATGTACAAGGACACACATGTATCTGCACGGTACTTGGGAAAGGCATCATCTTTTGACCGCACAATACTATTACCATTCATCTGCTGTTCCTGTTATCTGCTGTAACCCCTGAAGTTAAAGAATAAACACCTCTTTTGAATGAATCGGTATTGACGAGTTCAGCTATCTGACAAGGATTGTCCGCAGTGAGTACATCTACTTATACAGGCCAGGCATAGAGGTCTCAGCAAGGGATATATCGCTATCACAACAATCGGAGTCAGAATAGTCAAAAGATGCATAGAATTCTTACAGCCTGCTGTGTATATGTGTGTGCCTAATCTACAATCAAGCTCAGTGCCAGCCGCCATCTTGTGAAAAGCACATTGTCGCACAAGCTTACTGTGCTTCATGTGAATGTTGAAAGCTGTTAAATTGAACTGTGTTACCCCACCTGTCTAAGCTGCTGTTCGTCTTCTTAAAGAGACAGTACCATTTTTTACAAAACCGTGAGAAATGTCTAGACAAGGCTCTGAACACTCCTTTATGGCTGAACCAACGCAGATTCATCATGCCTCTGAACCCGCAGACGTACAGGGAGCAGACTCTGCAGATATTGCTGAACAGAGTGTAAGACCCAAGCGTACAATAAAACCAACACAGAAACTCAGAGAAAACTATGAATACACTAGAGATGAGTTCTCCAGCAAGCTGTCAGACCTCTGGGACAAAACTTCACACTGCATGTCAGTTTTGCCACACTTTAATGATCAACCAGCTGAATTAAGAGACTCTATAGATCGCCTATCTGCTGCGTATGAACATTACCAGCGGCTGTCTGCAAAATACACTGCCTTCTTGCAAGACTGTAATATAGAGGACTTTTCAGCAGAACTGACCAATACTGATGCACTGAACCAACAAAGGGATCTCTTAGTGCAAAATGCTCAGTGTAAGGCAGAACTCCGCATTGCTCAACTGCAAGAGACCAGATCTCACAGATCAATATCAACCAAGCACACTGCACGTTCTTCTAGATCCTCTCGCTCCAGAAGTTCAACATTAAGCGACAAGCTAATAGAGGCCCGCGCTGATGCTGAATCCAGAAAAGCGCAAAGCTCCCTTGCTAAGAAAGAAGCAGAGATGGAAGCCCAAAGCAAAGCTCTGCAAGCAGAGATGGCAGCTCGCCAGGCAGAGATGGAAGCTCAGAGCAAAACTCGCCAGGCAGAGATGGAAGCTCAGAGCAAAACTCGCCAAGCAGAGATGGAATCCCAAATAAAGATTCTGCAAATAGAGAAAGAGGAAGCAGGTGCCCTAGCAAGGCTGAAAGTCCTTGAACAAGCAATGGGTCAAAGTACTAATTCAGACTGTCTTATCCCAGCAGAACTGGAAGATCCAATTGAACGCACCAGTGAATATGTGCTAAAGCATAATGCTTACAAAGTTACAGAGTCATCTCCTATACCTCCTACTAACAACACTGTTCTGACTCTCAATACAGTGACCTCTCAGCTCCAAATGCCTGAGCCTCCTCAAGTCCACAACACAAGTGCATCTACGCAGCAAACCACATCGACTCCTGCCAACAACAAGGTGACTTCCAGCGACAAGCCGCAGCCAGCAGAAGCCTTAGAGACTACACCAAAGTTAAGCGCTCATGCAACATCATTTTATCCTGGTAAACCTCACCCTTCTTCACCAGAGAACTTTCACACCCAAGGGGTTCCACAAGTTACTTTGGCACCAAAGAGTGAGAGATCAGACTTGAATGACTTCGCCAGATATATGGCACACCGTGAGCTCATTAACACTAGCCTCTCAAGGTTTGATGACTGTCCAGAGAGCTACAGGGCCTGGAGATCAACCTTCAGGGCTGCTATTGCTGATTTCAACCTTACTGCCAAGCAGGAACTTGATTATCTCATAAAGTCGCTGGGGCCAGAATCTGCAAATCGTGTTAAAAGACTGAGGACAGTACATGTTGACCACCCAGATGCAGGTCTTGTTGCTGCATGGGCAAGACTTGAGCAAGCCTATGGTAGCTCAGAAGCCATAGAAAGCGCTCTATTCAAGAGACTGCAAAACTTCCCAAAAATAGGGAACAAAGACTATCGCAAGCTCCAAGATCTAAGTGACCTCCTCATGGAGTTAGAGTTGGCAAAGTCAGACCCACGTCTACCTGGACTAAGCTTCCTGGACACTGCTCATGGTGTCAATCCAGTGGTGTCTAAACTGCCATACGGCCTGCAAGAGAGATGGGCGCAGCAGGGCTCAAGGTACAAAAGAGACTATGACGTAGCCTTTCCTCCATTCTCATATTTTTGCAGGTTCATCAGTGAACAAGCCTGGATGAGAAATGATCCCAGCTTCAGCTTCAGTGAACCCAACTTACCTGCTTCATCATCATCACCATCACCAAGGTATGATAACACAGCAGCTAAACGCAGAGACTTTCATAGAGCAATATCTGTTAAAAGGACAGACATCTCACCACCTGTGTCCTCTCATGCATACCAGAGTGATTTGGGTGGTAGAGATAAAGATCCTAATCGTCAGTGCCCTATTCACAAGAAGCCTCACCCTCTTAAGAAATGCCGGGAGCTGAGAGCAAAGACTTTACAAGAGCGCAGGGAGATTCTCCAGAAACTTGGAGTATGCTACAGGTGCTGTGCTTCTTATAGTCATTTTGCCAAGGACTGTAAAGTTGTCATCAAGTGCACAGAATGCAGTAGCGAAAGACATGTGACAGCTATGCATCCTTCTCCACTTACAGACATCCCACAGCAGCTACCTACCTCCACCCCTCTCTCAAATCATGGCGGGGAGCAACAAAGCCACGCTCTAGCCAAGGAGAATGTTTCTTCTTCATGCACAGAAGTCTGTGGAGGAGGTTTAGATAACAGGTGCTGTGCCAAGATATGCCTTGTTAAGGTATACCCAGAGGATCAACCTGAAAAAGCTGCCAGGATGTATGCCATAATAGATGAACAGAGCAACAGATCCCTGGTCAAGCCTAAATTCTTTGAGATCTTTGGCATTGAGGGTCATGCCACACCGTATACTCTCAGAACCTGTTCTGGTCGCGTAGAGACTTTCGGCAGAAGGGTCGATGGGTTCATGGTGTCTCATATCGAAGGGAAAGATGGCATACTCCTACCAACATTAGTTGAGTGTGACCAGATACCAGACGAACGAGAAGAGATTCCTACTCCAGAGGCTGCATATCACCATCCTCACTTAAGGCACCTTGTTGATGAGATTCCCGCAATGGACATGAATGCTGAAATCTTAGTTTTGCTAGGAAGAGACATTCTCAGAGTACATAAGGTACGTGAGCAGTGTGATGGACCTGAGGATGCCCCTTATGCACAAAGACTTGATCTAGGCTGGGTAATAGTGGGCGATGTATGCTTGGATAGAATGTGTACGTCATCTGAGATCCACTCCTTCAAAACTTACATGTTAGGAAATGGACGTGCATCCCACTTCAAAGAGTGCCCTCACCATTATGAAGTAAAGGAGAAGCCTCTTGACATCATCCAAGTACCTGATGTCACTCCTATCCTTTGTGACGACAACCTAGGTACCACAGTGTTTTGTACCACAAGTGACGACAACAAAATAGCCTTGTCAGTTGAAGACAGAGAGTTCATCAAAATAATGGACAAAGAATTCTTCAAGGATGAGTCCAACAGCTGGGTTGCACCATTGCCTCTTCGTGCTGCAAAGGTCAGACTGCCAAACAATCGTGAACAGGCTTTATCCAGATTCAACTCACTTCAACGAACACTAAAGAACAGGCCTGAAATGAAGGACCATTTCATTACCTTTATGAAGAGGATCTTTGACAATGAGCACGCTGAGCCAGCTCCACCTCTTCAAATACACGATGAGTGCTGGTACCTACCTTTCTTCGGAGTGTACCATCCACGTAAGCCAAAACAAATCAGGGTAGTGTTCGACTCCAGTGCCAAGCATCAGGGCGTATCCCTGAACGATATTCTTCTCACTGGCCCTAACCTAACCAACAACCTTGTAGGTGTACTCATGAGGTTCAGAAGAGAGCCAGTTGCCATAACTGCTGACATTGAACAAATGTTTCATTGCTTTATTGTACGAGAAGACCATAGGAACTTCCTAAGGTTTCTGTGGCACCGTGACAACAACATGGACAATGAGATGATTGAATACCGCATGAAGGTTCATGTTTTTGGAAATAGCCCCTCACCTGCCGTTGCAACATACGGTTTACGAAGGACTGCTCTTGATGGAGAACAGGAGTATGGTGCAGATGCTCGACATTTCGTCGAGAGAGACTTCTATGTGGACGACGGACTTAAATCTTTACCTACAGCGGAAGAAGCCATAGACCTGCTCCAAAGGACACAAGGTATGCTTTCTGAGGCTAACCTCAGACTACACAAGATTGCCTCAAACAGTGTTGCTGTTATGAAAGCCTTTCGACCTGGCGATCATGCCACAGGGTTTAAAGACTTAAATCTGGGGATGGACATGCCACCTGTGCAGAGAAGTCTGGGCCTTCGGTGGGACTTATTAAAAGACACCTTCGGTTTTCAAGCCAGCTCTGCAGACAAGCCATTTACCAAGCGTGGAGTTCTGTCAGTGGTGAACAGCCTATACGATCCAGTGGGATTTGTGGCCCCCATCACCATACAAGGTAAATCCATACTTAGGCAGCTCTCAGAGACTATCAAAGATTGGGATGCTCCACTACCGATAGACAAACTTTCAAAGTGGGAGTCCTGGAAACAATCGTTACATGCCTTAGATGGAATCTGTATACCACGCTGCTACACTCCAACTTCCCTTGCTACCAGTCAGAGGAAAGAGCTTCACATCTTCTCAGATGCATCTACTGAGGCCATAGCGGCTGTTGCCTACCTCAAGGTGAGAGATTCAGCTAATCTAACCCATGTAGGGTTTCTGTTTGGGAAAGCTAAGTTAGCACCCAAGCCTGAACACACAATTCCCAGGCTTGAACTTTGTGGGACTGTGCTAGCTGTAGAAATTGCAGATTTCATACTGCGTGAGCTAGACATTCAGATAGATGACATCAAATTCTACACAGACAGCAAGGTTGTTCTGGGCTACATATACAACCAGACTAAACGTTTCTATGTCTATGTCAGCAACCGTGTAGAAAGAATAAGAAAATCATCTAAACCTGAACAATGGCATTATGTTTCATCTGAAATTAATCCTGCAGACCATGGCACCAGGCCAGTGTCTGCAAGTGCCTTTGTAAAGTCTTCTTGGTTAAAAGGTCCTGAATTCTTGCTGGCTGATCCAGAAGAAACCACGGCTGATGTCTTCAGTCTTCTAGAACCCGACAAAGATCCAGAGGTTCGTCCTGAAGTTAAAACCCTTGTCACCAGAACTGAACAAAGACGTGCCTTGGGCTGTCAACGTTTTGAACGTTTCTCCAAGTGGACAAGGCTGGTACGCACCACCGCAAGGTTAGTTCATATTGCACGCTGCTTTCACACGAAGCCCACAGATGCTCACTGTCAAGGTTGGCACATGTGCCAAAAGCTTCTTTCTGCAAAAGACATTGCTGAAGCTGAACTGATCGTAATACGCAGTGTACAACAGGATGTCTTTGGCTCAGAAATCAGACGTATCCGTGACAAGGGGGACATTCCAAAAAACAGTCCGATTGCTAACCTGAACCCATTCATTGACAATGATGGCACGTTAAGGGTTGGTGGACGCTTAAACAAGGCTAAGTTCAGTGAGCAAGAACAGAATCCTCTCATTATACCTGCTCGCTATCACATCACCACTTTGCTCATACGGCACTACCATGAAGGGGTGAAACACCAAGGTAGACACTTCACAGAGGGAGCCATAAGAGCTGCAGGCCTTTGGGTTATAGGAGCAAAAAGACAGATTACAGCTACACTGCACAGCTGTGTTCAGTGCCGCAAACTGAGAGGGAAACATCAGCAACAGCAAATGTCAGATTTGCCAGCTGACAGGCTAAGTACTGACCCACCCTTTACTCATGTTGGTCTGGATGTCTTCGGACCATGGACGGTAACAGCCCGCAGAACCCGAGGTGGCCAAGCAAATAGCAAGCGATGGGCAGTGCTGTTCACCTGCATGAGTGTGCGTGCAGTACACATTGAAGTAATAGAATCTATGGATGCCTCAAGTTTCATCAACGCTCTAAGACGGTTCCTTGCCATCAGAGGACCAGTCAAGACACTAAGATCCGACTGTGGAACTAATTTCGTTGGAGCATGTCGAGAGTTACAGCTCAACTCTAGGCCAATACAAGACCTTTTAGCTGAAAGAGGCTGCACATGGATTTTCAATCCTCCTCATTCTTCCCACATGGGTGGTTCATGGGAGAGAATGATAGGAATCACGCGAAAAATACTGGACTCTATGCTTATGGACTTGAACTCCACAAAACTTACCCATGAGATTCTAACCACCTTCCTGGCAGAAGCATCTGCCATAATCAATTCAAGACCACTTGTTCCAGTGTCTACAGATCCAGAGACCCCAACTATCCTTACTCCAGCCACTCTTCTTACCCAGAAGCTTGGGTCTGTTCCCGTGCCACCTGGAGACTTTAAATCAGGAAATCTGTGCTACCATCAGTGGAAGCGAGTACAACACCTCGCCAACTGCTTCTGGAACCGTTGGAAGATGGAGTATCTTTCTACTCTGCAAGGACGCAGGAAATGGCAGCGCCCGAATCCTAACATCCAAGTTGGAGATCTCGTTCTGCTTAAGGATCAGCAAGCTGAAAGAGTCGAGTGGCCTATGGGACTTATTGTGAAGAGCGTTCCTAGTGATGACGGTAAGGTACGTAAGGTGGAGGTGAAAGTTTCAAGACAAGGGACTGTAAAGACTTTCATCAGACCTATCACGGAACTCATTTTGCTCTTGCCGTTTGGAGACTGAACTTACTTGGGAATGCTGTTGGATCCTACCTGCGACTTCGAGAAGGAAGTATCTGGGACTTTAGTTGTCACAACTTGAAGCTTTATATTATAGTTGTTGTTGCATTATATGCATGTTCTCCATTATGTCTTTCAGGTTTTCAAGACATCAAGCAAATTGTGCTGTTGTTTATTTGCATAACTACCGTTGTATTAGGTAAATAGTGGCATTACCATGCCAGACGGGGAGTGTGCTGCCCCAATATGGGCATAGAATATGAGATGCATAGCCTCAGTTAATATTAGCATTGTTATATAGATTAGAGTTCATATAGTGTGGTTTGCTTAACTATTTTCTCATAGCTAAATCTATGTGTTATCCTATGCTGCCATCTAGTGGCCTTTCTTGCAATGTACATGTTCTCTGTAATTCCTCATTAGTTACCACATTTTCCAGTTTATGTATGCCCCTCCCTACTTCCTGTGGGTAGTACTTCCTGTGTCATTCTCTCAGCTAAGCAAGCCACATGTACAAGGACACACATGTATCTGCACGGTACTTGGGAAAGGCATCATCTTTTGACCGCACAATACTATTACCATTCATCTGCTGTTCCTGTTATCTGCTGTAACCCCTGAAGTTAAAGAATAAACACCTCTTTTGAATGAATCGGTATTGACGAGTTCAGCTATCTGACAAGGATTGTCCGCAGTGAGTACATCTACTTATACAGGCCAGGCATAGAGGTCTTAGCAAGGGATATATCGCTATCACAACAATCGGAGTCAGAATAGGCACCTTATAACCGCTATTGTTATGCCCCTTTGCTCATGTCTCTCTTCTATACAACCAAATAGGCATACCCTGGCCTCCGGTTCCAGAGCAATTCCAAAGGTTGTATTTATAATATCTAATACCTTGACCCAGTATCTATATAATTTTGGGCATTTCCACATCATGCGAATAAGGTCTCCTGTACTTTGACACCTTGGGCAATTGTCATCCAGTTTCCTTCTGAATGTATATAACTTCTTTGGGGTGTAATAGACTCTATGGACTAAAAATAGATGAGATACTCTTTGTGACGGGGCGAGTGAGACCGATGTCCCTAACTCTAGTATCCGTTCCCATTGATCGTTTGTTATGGGGCCTATATCCTCCTCCCATTTTTGTTTATTTTTTTCCAATCTCCCTCCCCCTTTGGATCTATCATTAATCTGCTCATATAATTCTGAGATAAGGCCTTTAGAAGTCCGTAACTTAATTAACCTTTGAAGGTGGGGAATTTTTTTCAATCTCACCGGATGAGCGTTGAATTGGGCATGAAGGGCGTGTCTAATCTGCAGGTACGTGTAAAACAAAGAGTTTGGAATAACATATTCTCTGCTTAATTCTGAAAAAGATTTTAATATGTTACCCACATATAGGTGCGCCAGTCTGATTATACCTAACTTTTCCCATTCCTTTCATTTCCCCATTGCTAAGATTTCCTGCAGGTGTTTGTTTTCCCAGAGTGGGGAGTATTCCGTTGGTCCCTTGTAACCCTGCTTGCCATATTCTTACACAATATACCACAAAAATCCTCCTGCGCTCTGGTGTATCGCCAAACTGGGTGTATCAGTATGGTATAAAGGCAAAGTCTTAAGTCTTGCAGCCCTCCACAGAACAAAGGGTGTTCATATGGCTAAAAGTGAAAAAAAGAAAAGAAAGGAGGGCGCACCGACCTTGTGCATTACCACTTATACATTTTAATATACACAAAATAAAAAGCAATGGTCCTACTTACAAACATTCAGTAGTAAGCGCATTAAAAACAGCTGAACCTGGACCTCACGGCACCTGCCAGTCAGACCCTAAACACCAATATGGCTGACGTGTTTCTGGGGCGTACCCCCTTCTTCAAAGCCTAGGTGGTCTGCAATAGCTCTCTCTTCCTGCAAACCATCCCTTTATAGGTGCATGTGTGCATACAGGCGCAGCCATTCGTTACTAGCTGACTGGTCCCGCCTTTCTTACGGGACTCCGCCCACCCCATTAATCACCCAAATGGGCTCCATCTGTGTGGAGGGGCAAGTTGATCTAGGTGCCTTTCCTATACGGTGGGGTACACAGCAAGTGACACAAGACTGGCAATGCAACAGTGCAATGGGATCACCAGACTATCCATTGCAATATGTCTACTGGCAGCTCTACTAGAGCCTGGCCTACTCGCCAGGTCCTACCACAGGGCCTTTAATGTAACAGTAGGCCGAGGGGTACAACATAAAGGTACCCACCTGGTGAATCTTGTGCCCAAGGAGACAGCCACTTATACCTCAGGTTGCCACCGCTCTACCATCGGCACCCTGGTGTAGCTGGAACGCACGCCATTCACAGTCAGGAAGTGCGGGGCCTTCTGCGTTCCATCCCGCACTTCCGGTTTCGCCGTACTCGCGCATGCGCGCGGGCATACGCGCGCACGCACGCGGGCATACGCGCGCACGCAGATATGCGCGCGCACACAGATTGCCATATTCTTACAACCATCCTCAAAGTTGGGTCCTTAACAGGGAAAGAATCAGCCTTCAAAGTTTCTACTATAGAATTATGTGGGGACTCCATTAGCATAATTTTCCCACTGGCGCTTCCTTCTCCTTCTATACTGCACCCTCCCAAGTGCTGTAATTACTGTTACTGTATAGTGTGACATGTCAGGAATGTGTGCAGATTTGTACAGTTACTGAAAGGTCCACTTTAAGGCACACATAACTTACTTTGGGATAACTACTAGAAGAGTAATGAGGTATTCTGAGTCCAACACAAAGTCATCTTTATTTACAATATCAGCTAGGGTTCGGGTTAGAAGATTGCCCCTGTGGATAGAGAGCAAATGGTATTAATAAACAATAGATGTATACCAAAGAACAATGTCATACTTGTACAACCTTTATTTAGGATCTGCATTGATAGGCAGTAGTTTGCCTTTAAATATTGTTAATAAAATGGATGCTATGACCATGACACTGAGGGGAAAAAAAATAAAACAGACTTTATGCATTAGGGCCACTTCACACGGGAAATCCAATCAGACCTGCCTGCCAGTTTTTTTAGGTGGACCTGATTGGAAGGTCCATGCATTCCTATGGACCGTGGTGTGTAAATGGAATGGTCCATTTACACCTGCCTATCTCTGGGTCTGATCGGGCCTGCTAAAAAATTAAGTAGGGGAGGACTGTGGGCCAACCAGATCGGAGGCAGCCTGGTGTACACGGACAGCAGTTTCTCCCAGCTGCTGATAGAGCAGAGCGGGGTCTGTCTGTGTCCAATCTGCATAAACTGAGTGGACACTGACCTGTTTTTCCCAAGAAAACACTACAGCGCTGACACTGTGCCCATCCTAAAGTGATAAAATGTCATATACCAGGTTAAAAAAGAGGTATTGAAAAATACTTATTCCCGGAGGTATAGGAATAAAAATGTCAATTAGTAGAAAATGGCTGACCCAGTGGTGCTGGCAAGACTGTTTTCATTTGTGGGCTGGAAATCCACAATCTGAAAAATTGGAAGGGAAAAAAGCGACAAATTAGTGCTTTCTTCCCTTCCTATGGACCTGTCTTCCGCTTACTTTGATCTGATCAGCAGGGGATCAGCGGACAGATCTCCTGCCGATTGACATGGAAGGCACCTGTGTGAAAAGGGTCTTTAGGCTGCATTCACACTTCAGTGTGAGTAGGGGTGGGCTCGGGAGTGGATCCTAGTCCAAACCCACACAAGACATCCTGCCAGGAAGCTGTTATTGCACAAAGCCATCATAAGCAGCCGAGGCATTCCCCGAACTGCAGCTGCATGTACACAAGGGGCATATATATGTGCGGCTGTGAGGCAGGAAATGCCTTGGCTGCTTACGATTGGCTTGGTGCAGTGGCAGCATCCTGGCAGGATGAATTATGTGGGTTCAGACTAGGATAACCTAAGCCCATCCCTAAATATGAGCTTTATCAGGTGAGCGCTTGAAGCATTTTCTGTGAGTTTTTGGGCATTTTTTTTTTTTCAGGCTTGAGCCTTTTTGTTTTTTTCAATGAAAAGCTATTTACTATGAGAAGGTGACGGTTGTCTAGGTTTGAAAAATTTCTGGTGTTTTCAGGCATTTTTTAGGTGCTCCCATTGAATTTCATAGGGCCCAAAAAATCCCATTCTTTATCCCGTCTTTTATTTATCCTTTAACTTTGTCTTCTGTTATATATGAGAAATTATTAATCTAAGAAGTACAAAGTGACTCACATAAACAGCTATACATACACGGTTTTTCTTTCCAGGCTCTGCAGGTTGCCTTTTATATTGTTGTAGGTCTGGGCTCTTGATTTTAGGTCTGTGTCAATCTGTGTCATTTGCTGCAATAAAAAAATAAATGCAAGATACTTGTAGACATAAGAATGTGGACATGAAGTGGCGGAAATGCACTGTGTCAGAGCAAGATCCTTCACTGTGAAGGAGAACATGACACGGGATTCACATTGGGGGTTAATTTGAGGTTCCAGACTATCGTTTCTGTACAGAGAAAGCTGTGCTTTTCGTTTTCTCCGGATTTTGTAGTTCTGGATTGGAACCTCTAGTCCTGTGTAGGGATGAGCTTGGGCGTGTTCGCACACTCCATGTGCAGAGCCTGCCAGGAAGTCGGCACAGCGCTGCGCTAATCACAGGCAGTGAGACATATTCCCGATCTCTGCAACCGAGCATCGGGACAATGTCTCCCTGCCTGTGATTAGCGCAACGCTGTGCCGACTTCCTGGCGGGCTCTGCACGTGGAGTGTGCAAACACGCCCGAGCTCATCCCTAGTCCTGTGTCCGGATTTTACCAGGTGCAGCCTGTCTGAGTACATAGGTGTGCAGGGTATATACTCAAGCCTGAGGATAGCTCAGGACTCCCAGTTTGGAAGACAGAAGGTCTCACCCAGGGGTCAGAGGAGCACCAGCCAGGAGACAGGAGGTCTGATTTCAGGAGTCAAGTGGGCTCTCATTGTGGTGTTAGGAGAACCCCTATCCAGAGAACAGGATTGGGCCGTGCAGCAGGGAGCTGCGACTAAAGGCTCTGAGAGCCAAGTGAACCAGTAGAGCTGTACAACATAGTCAGAGGGACTGTTATGAAGAGCAGCAGTGCTTCCAACAAGGGAACCAGGTGGCTTGTTTTGTTTTTTTGGTTGACTGTTCATTTTGATGTGGAAGAACCCTTTGTGTGCAACTGATGTCTATGTGAACTTTCCATTTTATTTAATAAAAGTGGATTTGCCATGCCTTAAAATACAATTTGAACTGGCACAATTCATTGGAAACGCATCTACCACATTAGTATAATCTCCCCAATACCACAGTGCCCTAAAAGAAACTCTGGAAATTTAATACAGGAATGATAGCAAGGTAATATTTAACATAACACATTTGCAATTATAGTGGGCCTAAACTCATGAAGTGAAGATTTGGTATGTTATAGGGAATATCCAAAAGTAATAGTGCGCCTAATCAGTACTTCTAACATTAGTCTTGATTTCTTCCTGAAAAATTGCAGTACACTTCCTGGTATGTGAGGGTGCCTAGGCACAGTATATTTGCAGTATGAGATCTAAGGCGCTTTTGCTTCTGATTGATAGTCTAATGCCGCGTACACACGATCAGGCTTTTGCCCGGCCAAATCACAAGGGAATTCCGACTGAATTCCATTGGAAAAATATAGAACATGTTCTATATATAAAGTTTGATGGAATTCAGATGGGGCTACACACGATCGGAAAATCCAATGGAAAAAGTCCATCGGAAATTCCGATTGTGTGTACTGGGCATAAGGATATTTGAAATGAGATTTTGATGTTAGTACTGTGCTTGAAGTTGCCACTTCATCACTTTAAACCTGAACACCTTTAAATTACAATCTGATGCTAATTAAATGCAGATGAGTCTGGGTTCACACTGGTACGACAAACGCTCCAACATTGGGAGCTCATGTCGCATGATGTGTGAAAATCAATGTTTCCCTATGAGAGCCGTCTTAACTGGTCCTACACAAGTCGGTCCGACTTTGAAAATGCTCCCTGTACTACTTTGGTCCGACTTTGATCCTACTTCACTCCATTGAATATCATTGAAGTCGGATCAAAGAAGGATCCTTGTCCTTACCATCCGACTTTTGACATCCGACATGTGATTACAGCAGCAGTAAAAATAATTTATCTCACTCTGGGATTGTTTTGATTGGTCAAAGAACAGACTGAAGTCAGACTATCACAAAGTCAGATCAAAGTAGTATCCTGTTCATGAAAGTCTGATGGATGTAGGATCAATGTCAGACTGATGTAGGACTGATGTCGCAGAGCAAAGTAGGATGAAAGTCGTACTGCTGTAGTGTAGTATAGTGTGAACCCAGCCTGAGGCACCAAGTGAGTTTAATTAGCACCTTAATCAGCCACAGAACATGTGTAATTAATATGTGTTTGGGTTTAAGCCCTGGTTCACACTGGTGCATTTTGACATGCGATTTGGCATGTCAAATCGCATGTCAAAACGGCGGATTTTGCCGCAAATTGCCGGCAGTGGCAGTGTCCTAATCGGTGCGACGCTGCATCTGCGGCATTGCACCGATTTCAAAAAGTAGTCTCTGTACTACTTTTTGCGATTTCAGCCTGCGATTTACATTGACATCTGTGCAGAAACCTGCACAGATGTCTCTGAAATCGCGGCTGAAATCGGGACTGCCGGGCGGGAGTGAAATCGTGCGAGTTCAGCTGAACTCGCACTGCTTCACTCCCGCAGCCCAGTGTGAACCAGGGCTGAAGGGATGAGGTGGCAACCCTAAGGCCCCCTTCACATGGGAGCGGGAGTCGCGGTGACGGTATAGCGCCACTAAAAAATAGCGGGACTATACCGCCGGGATTGCCACCGGAATCGCCCGCTAGCGGTGCGGTATTAACCCCTGCTAGCGGCCGATAAAGGGTTAATACCGCCCGCAATGCACCTCTGCCTATGTCGCGGTTTCCCATTGTTTTAAATGGGAAGGATTGATGAAGGAGCGGTATACACGCCGCTCCTCTCACCGTTTCAAAGATGCTGCTGACAGGAGATTTTTTTTCTCTCCCGCCAGCGCATCGCCTCAGTGTGAAAGCCCTCGGGCTTTCACATTGAGTAGGCAGTGGAGGAGTTTTTTAGGCGGTATAGCAGCGCTATTTTTAGCGCTGTACCGCCTGAAAAACTCCTCAGTGTGAAAGGGGTCTAACTGTGCTGGTCACTGTTATTCTTGCTGGAGGCTCTGCTATGAGAAATCAACACCCTGCCTCTGCCAAAATGGCCATCCTTATACTGATACACCAAGCAGACAAGGCATGTTGAGTCACTAAAAGGAAAAAGATCAGCTGCTGGTAGACCACAAGCAATACTGGGAACTGGTTCTTTGCCTTCCCTCTGTTTTTTTTTGGGCACAGCTTCCACAGTTTGGTACTTCTTGAATGCAACACAATATCAAGACCCAATAGGGGAAATGTACTAAAACTGGTGCACACAGAATCTGGTGGAGCTGTGCATAATAACCATCAGTAACCAGGTTTTAGCCCTGGTTCACACTGGAGCGTTTGGACATGCGATTTGACATGTCAAATTGCACGTCAAATCGGCGGCAATTGCCGTCAATGACACTGTCCTAATCGGTGCAACGCTGCATCAGTGGCGCTGCACCGCTTTCAAAAAGTAGTTTCTGTACTACTTTTTGCAATTTCGGGCTGCGATTTACATTGACAAGTTCATTTTGAAGGCACTCTAGCATAGGCTTTGAATCGATATATATCACATGTAATGGAGTATTTAACTGCTACTGAAGCCGGTTGAATGAAGCCAAGTGTCAAAGACAGTGCAACATGTAAGCACAGTCCTTTAAACAAAATAGTGATGATGATGAGAAATATTACTTTTACCTTGCTCAGAGAATCTGTTAGATTTTTCAGTGGCTGTTTTATAGGGTATTTAGCCATGTCCCATTCAAAACGGGCTAAGTAGCTCACGAGATCCACTTAAAAAGAGAATAATACATATGTCAAGAGTAGTGCAAAATACAAAGTATAACATGTGTCTGACATGACCAGCAGGAGGCAGCATTCACAGTACTTATTCAGACCATTGAGAAGGGACAGGAAAGAAAAGCATACCCAAAAGCAAGTGTAAAGAACAAAGAAGCAAGTAATTACAGGCATACTCCACTTTTAAGTACACAATGGTGTAATGGCATCCATTTAGATTTTTCCTTTAGGGTAAATGTTTTTCTAAATGGGCTCAGACACAGCAAACCCTTACCTCTTGAAAGTGCATATAGAATCAAAATGTTTCTTTTAGTTTTGGATAGAGTAGGGATGAGTGAAAATATAACTAAAGAGAAAACATTTTTTGGGGGAGTGTAGAGGGGTTACACCCCCTGTCAGATTTTATTGTTGTCTGTGCCCCTGTTATGAAGATTCACATTCTCTATTTGTCCTGTTTACCATAATCATTGAAAGTAAAAGAAAACCCCAAATTTTGGGTTGTCCCCAGAAAAGTAAAAGAGGGGAAATTTTCCAATGGGGACACTAGTTCTGGTGACCTGGAGGTCCCCAAGGAATTCCCTTAATTTGCAGGGATTTCCTCACACTTCCTGTTTGGCTATGGGACAGGAAGTGAAGGGAAATCTCTGCAATGGAACACAGATGGCAGAAAGAAACAAACTGACAGGGCATAAACCCGCCCTGATGCCGTGTATACACGATCACTTTTTGTGATGAAAAAAAATGACATTTTTAAAAATGTCATTTAAAATGATCGCGTGTGGGCAAATGACATTTTTTTCCATCACAAAAAGTGATCATGTGTACGAGGCATAACTCTATCCAGAATGAAGTTTGCCTATAGTTCTACTTTAAAGCTCCTGTCTGATTATTTGTTGCCATCCATTTAACATTGAGGAGAGTTCCTTTAAAATTCCTAAGTGTTCCGCATTTTAAATACTTTTTTGATTATAGAGGAAAGGAATACATTGAAATATATTTAGGTTAGGTTTACACTAGCCTGCACAGTAAAACAAAATGCTTTACTGTGCAGACTAGTATAGTGCCCAGTCCGAAAAAGTGTTTCACATAGTTAAAGCGGGGTTCCGGGCATAAATCTTTTTTTTTTTGCAAGCTAAAATTAATCACATCAAATATTCCCTAAAACATATTGATAGCTCCCCCATCATTCCAGAAATCATTGCAAACACTTGCCTTATATCCTCCAGCTCATGTTGTGGCCGTATCTATCATATGTGTGGGCATGTGAAGCCAAGTTCCTTTTTCTTCCTGGTTTTCAGGGAGAGGTGCATGCTGGGCGATTTTTAGGCACAGCAATGCCCAGAGACTTCTGGGAAATGAGTGTCATCATTTCCCAGGAGGCAATGGGGGTCTTATGACAGGAAGTTGACCCAGCTAGGACCAGGAACTAGGCAGATTTCGAAATCTGCTTAGTAACAGCCAGATAGAATTGAGTAAAACATTTTTATTTTTTTATATATATTTTTTACATTAAAGGCAAGCTGTTAATAGAAAGTTAATTTTTATGGCGGAACTCCGCTTTAAATAGATTTGTCCTGTACACACTCTTACTTTTCAGGATACTGGATGCTACACATGTCACCTCAGCAGGACAAGCTAGCAAGCACCAACTGTATGACAGCTGATGATCAGGACTTGACATGACATGAGCTACAGTATGGCTCCCTGCCTGCGTTTGGCAAGAATCCTGCAATATTTTGTTACATGTGATTCGTAAAAGCCTGCTATAAATAATAATAATAATATGCCCTTAGAAGAAACAAGTGTAGTTACAGTGCATTCTGAAAGTGCTATGCCTGAAATGTTACAGCCTTTTTCCGAAATGGATTCAAATCATTATTTTCCTCAAAACTTTACAAACAATAACCCATAATGACAACGTGAAAGAAGTTTGTTTGAAATCTTTGCAAATTTATATACAAAAAAAATATCTCATTTACATAAGTATTTACAGCCTTTGCCATGACACTCAAAATTGAGCTCAGGTGCACTGATCATCCTTGAGATGTTTCTACAACTTTATTGGAGTCCACCTGTGGTAAATTAAGTTGATTGGACAACATGATTTGGAAAGGCACTTATCTGTCTACAGTATATAAGGTCCCAAAGTTAACAGTGCATGTCAGAGCACAAACCAAGCCATGAAGTCCAAGGAATTGTCTGTAGACATAAACAGAATTGTATCGAGGCACAGGTCTGGGGAAAGGTACAGAAACATTTCTGCAGCATTGAAGGTCCCATTGAGCATAGTGGCCTCCATCAACCACAAATGGAAGAAGTTTGGAACCACCCGGACTCCTTCTAGAATGGGCCGTGCGGCCAAACTGAGATATCGGAGGAGAAGAGCCTTAGTCAGGGAGGTGACCAAGAACATATTGGTCACTCTGACAGAGCTCCAGTGTTTCTCTGTGTAGAGAAGAGAACCTTCCAGAAGAACAATTATCTCTGTAGCACTAATCAGGCCTGTATGGTAGAGTGGCCAGATGGAAGCTACGCCTCAGTAAAGGGAACATGACAGCCCACCTGTAGTTTGCCAAAAGGCACCTGAAGGACTCTCTGACCATGAGAAACAAAATTCTCTGGTCTGAAGAAACAAAGATTGAACTATCCCTACATTGAAGCATGGCCGTGGCAGCATCAAGCTGTGGGGATGTTTTTCAGTGGCAGGAACTGAGAGACTAGTCAGGATCGAGGGAAAGATGAATGCAGCAATGTACATCCTTGATGAAAACCTGCTCCAGAGCGCCCTGGACCTCAGACTGAATGAATGAATGAATGAATGAATGAATGAATGAAGAACTTGTATAGCGCAGCACATGCGAAGTAAATCGCCTCTGGGCGCTTGTTGTTCCTGTCTCCTTTGAGATCAAAAGAGATGAGCCTTAATCTTTCTCCTGAAGACTAAGTAGTTCTCCTCCAGTCGAATGCTGGCTGGTAAGGCATTCCATAGTCTGGGACCTTGGACAGCGAATCTCCTGTCTCCTTTGGACTTGTATCTGGCTTTCGGTATCTGAAGCCGATTTTGATTGTTGGATCGTAGAATACGATTGGGATTGTAAATTTTAAATTTTTCGCATAGATAATGGGGAGCATTCCCATGGATACATCTATGCGTTAGACAGAGTGCTTTAAAGGTGATTCTGTCTTTAACTGGTAGCCAGTGAAGGGATCTCAACGAGGGTGAGATTGATTCCCAGGGTTTTTTCCCAGTCACAAGTCTGGCGGCCGTATTTTGAACGACTTGAAGACGAGCGATTTGGTACTTGGGGAGTCCGAGGTAAAGGGCATTTGCATAGTCCAATCTGGAGTTTACAATCGCTCCCACCACGACCGCTATGTCTTTCTTGGGAATAAAAGGCGTGAGTCTACGTAGTAGGCGCAGCAGATAGTGAGATCCGCTGACTACTGCCCCTATTTGTGCATCCATTGTCATGTAGGAGTCAAAGATGACCCCAAGACTTTTGACTTTGGCGCTAGGGGTGATGACTTTGCCCAGAATGGGCGGGGGGATCCAGGTTGTTATCGATTGATTGCTACGCTTGGCGTGAAACAGAAGAAGTTCTGTTTTCGCTCCGTTGAGTTTGAGATAACTCTTTGTCATCCAGTCCTCTATCAAAGAGAGGCATGTCTCTAGATTGAGGTGGTGATCCTTTTTATTGCAAATGCGGAAGTACAGTTGCGTGTCGTCTGCGTAAGAGTGATATAGCAGTTTTTGGCTGCTGATGATTTCAAAAAGAGGACGCAGATAGATGTTGAATAACATCGGCGACAGGGGAGATCCCTGAGGGACCCCGCACGATAATGTGCGTTGTTCCGAAGTGAATGGTCCTAGCTTGACTATTTGCGATCGGTTTTCCAAAAAAGAGGAGAACCAAGATAGATCGCTTTCTGCGACTTTGGCTATTTTAGCCAGCCGAGTCAATAACAGCTTGTGATCAACTGTATCAAAGGCTGCGCTTAGGTCCAGCAGAACCAGAAGAGAAGAATCTCCTTCGTCTGCGGCCTCGAGAACGTCGTCCCATATCTTGAGCAATGCTGTTTCCGTCCCGTGTCCGGGACGGAATCCTGATTGCAGTGGGTCGAGTAAGTTGTGGGTATCTAGATGCTGTTGCAGCTGCTGTACCACTGCTTTCTCCATTACCTTGGAGAGAACATTTAGGCCTGTTATGGGGCGCCAGTTAAGTGGATCCTTAGGATCCAGGGTGGCTTTCTTTAAGATGGGTTGAATGAAGCCCTCCTTCAGCTGGGAGGGCATTTTGCCCTCCCTGAAGGATTGGTTAATAAGCTGCGTGACAGGAGGTGCCAGGATGTCGGCGCATTCCTTCAGCAGTTTGGTGGGGATAATATCATTTGGCGCAGTGCTGTTGCGCAGAGTGCCGATGATGTTTTTAGTGGTCTGAATGGAGATGGGTTCCAGCGTGAACTCACCAAACTGTGGTGAATTGCTGCTGGTGCTGTGTAAATGACTACGGGGGGGGGGCTGGGAGAGCAATTGTTCTGCTGAATGCTTTGCCGGATTGCCTCAATTTTGTTAATGAAGCAATCCGATAACTCATCGCAAAATTCTTGTGTATCCAAGTTGGGGGCTTCAAGACATCTTGGATTCATGGTCTGAGTGACCAGCTTGAAGAGTTCGCGGGGACGATTTAGGGCACCATTGATAGCCTCAGAAAAATAGTTTTTCTTGGCTTCGAAGATTTGCTTGTAGTATTTCCTGGTTATTGCCTTGTAGATCGAGAGGTTCTCATCTGAAGAGCTTTTTTTCCAGGCTGCTTCTGCCCTTCTACGCTCTTGCTTCAGTAACGCCAGCTGGTTGTTGAACCAGCCGGAGTTATTTTTCCTGGGGCAAAGGTTCATCTTCCAACAGGACAACAACCCTAAGCACACAGCCAAGATAACAAAGTAGTGGCTATGGGACAACTTTGTGAATGTCCTTGAGTGGCTCAGCCAGAGCCCAGACTTGAACCTGGTTGAATATCCCTGGAGAGATGTGAAAATGGCCCTGCTCCGACGCTCCCAATCCAACCTGATGGAGCTTGAGAGGTCCTGCAAAGAAGAATGGGAGAAACTGCCCGAAAATAGGTGTGCCAAGCTTGTAGCATCATACTCAAAAAGACTTGAGGCTGTAATGGGTGCTAAAGGTGCTTCAACAAAGTATTGAGCAAAGGCTGTGAATACTTATGTAGCGCCCCCTTTCTTTCAGAAAAGGCGCTACGCTAAAGTTAGTGGGAGAGTGGGAGAGTTATGTTGCTCCCACTCCTAATTTTGCTAAATTGGGCTGCTGTCAGCACTGAATTATCCTGTGGGTCATTCTGTGCTCCAGAGATGTAGTTCCATCTCTGTGTGGCAGGTGGCGTCAGAGGGATTCAGGCAGAGCCACTTTTCCCCAGCAGCCAATTGGACAAGTTTTCCCTCGCGGACCATGCTGGGGAGGGGTATATCTGTGGCAGACACCATTTTTCGGCGTTCTTCGCGGGTTCCAGGTTCCAGGTGCGGCACCCACCTTTAGGGTGTGCGCATCCAACGGACCCCGGCGACGTGGCCTACCAGGCCGGGGTCGCATGCAACGCGGAGTTCCTTGCTGATGCTGAAAGGGGCCCTAGCGACTTGCTGGGGACCCATTCCTATTGAAGAGATCCTAAGCTGATGTTCGATGGGGGATCGGCTTGAGGAGAACCAGGAGGCAGGTGTTTCAAAAGGGCTTAACCAAACCATCGGGTATATGGTGGCCAGGAACTGACAGATAACCATAGACTGTCAACTGGTAACCACTATCGAAAAGAGAATTTTCTGGGAGGATTCACTCTACAGTCCAACATTGGGCCTGTGGCAGAGGTCTTCATCTTAAAACTTTAAATTCAGTTAGAGCCAAGTCAGTGAGAGAGACTTGTTCCTCCCAGCAACCTTAAGTGACATTCCGGCTGCCAGTTTTGTGGCAGAAGTCTGTACAGAGGCACTTTACTCACTCTGGCTAGAGTGGCGACGAACTGTACTATTGAAGAAAGCAGGACTGCTTTCTTTTTCATCCAAAGCCTGATACCGCAACGTTATCTCCTTTCATCAACCTTTTCTCTCTACCTCATATTGATGTTGGTTGTGTTGGACCAGGAAATAAAGCATTCAGAAAACTTCAGCAGCAGGTTTGGACATTCTCTTATTGCCGATCCCAAATCAACCAGCGGCCCTTGAGGGGGTATCACTACACTTATGTACATGGAATTATTTTTTTCTGGGATTTTTTCAATACGTTTGCAAAGATTTTAAACAAACTTTTTTCACATTATCATTATGGTATATTATTTGTTAGATTTGGAATAAAATTAAATTGAATCCATTTTGGAATAAGGCTGTAACATAACAAAATGTGGAAAAGGTGAATACTTTTTGGATGCACTATACACCAAATATTATGCATAGGACTGTGCAGGAGATAGATTTGTGGCCTATAAAAAGTAATCTGAAATCCATTGTAGTAATAGCCGTCCACCTGTGAAAAGCACCTATGGCAGGAACAAGTTAAAAGTCTTTGCTTTCCGGGTGAAGTAGAAGCATGATATGAGGTGAGTACTGGGTTGTATTTTCTCAGTGATAGCTGACCCCAGCTATTGCTTCTCCATGTTAAGCACAAGGAGCCAGAAAACTGATACCACCTGCATAGAACATCAACCATGCAATGTTTCCATTCCTCCTAAAAAGCATTAAAAAACTTAACAACAACGCTGGTCAAACTGTAACCCTTTCTTAATACACTGTAAGTGCCAAGTATAGGTGCTAAAAACGTAAAGTGTTACTAAACCCACTACAGTCAAATCAGTCTATATATACAGTAAAGCATACTTGTCATACTCACTGTGGAACCTAAGGGGTTATTCCTGCGCATTGTGTAAAAAGGCTGTTTGATCCTGGCTTCTCTGATTCTCCCCTCCTTCCATTGTCCCCTAATATTTTCCTGATAACACAGGGTCTATGGAGTCTGGCTGCACATGCTCAGTTTGGTGTGTATTGCTATTTTTTTTTCTTGGGAGGATGCATGTGATCAACACAGGGCCAATCAGCACTGTCCAGACAGAGGGTCAAGGGTCTTGTTGTCTCAAAGGACAGTCAGGAAAATCCCCCTACAAGCTATAACCAGTGCTTGGCTGGGCACTGATAGAAGTCATAAGACTGCTTTGTACTGCTGTAGAGAAAATGTATTTAGCAGTTTATATTTACTGAAATAATTGAATTTCCATGTTTTGTGAATGAATGAATGACTTGTATAGCGCAACGCATGCGAACTGAATCGCCTCTGGGCGCTTTTGTGTACGTTGGAGACCAGATTGAGTGAATGCAGGCTCTGGGTTTAGTAACACTTTAAGACAATGGGGGTTATTTACAAAAGACAAATCCACTTTGCACTACAAGTGCAAACTACAAGTGCAAAGTGCGCTTGAAATTGCACTGAAAGTGCACTTGGAAGTGCAGTCGCTGTAGATCCGAGGGGGACATGCAAGGGGGAAAAAAAACAGCATTTTAGCTTGCACATGATTGGATAATAAAATCAGCAGAGCTTCCCCTCATTTCACATCTACCCCTCAGATTTACAGCGACTGCACTTCCAAGTGCACTTTCAGTGCAATTTCAAGTGCCCTTTGCCCTTGTAGTACAAAGTGGATTTTCCTTTTGTAATGTAGTTTGCACTTGTAGTGCAAAGTGGGGTTTCTTTTCATTGGGGGTGATTTACAAAAGGCAAATCCACTACAAGTGCAAACTACAAGTACAAAGTGCACTTGAAATTGCACTGAAATTTAACTTGGAAGTGCAGTCGCTGTAGACCTGAGGGGTAGATCTGAAATGAGTGGAAGCTCTGCTGATTTTATCATCCAATCTTGTGCAAGATAAAATGCTGTTTTGTTATTTTCCTTGCATGTCTGCCTCGGATCTACAGTGACTGCATTTCCAAGTGCACTTTCAGTGCAAATTAGAGTGCACTTTGCCCTTGTAGTTTGCACTTGTAGTCCCAATACCCACCAGTGCGTATGAATTACTATTCATTAGCAGTGCTATGGGGACTTTCGATCTGCTGCCAGAACAAAATTAGGTAGGGCTGAGCTCTTCTCAGCCATTCACAGAAAACCTTGTATTTTTATCAATGAATACAAAGCTCCTCTTCCACCCGCCTCTCCACCTCAGTCAGTCAGAGGAAGCCTTGAATTCATTCATAAATATACATTGCTTCCTTTAAATGGCTGAGAAGCACTCATCCTGACTGGGTTTTGTTCCAACATCAGACAGGAAGTCGCCATTACACCGCTACAGCAACATTTCTAAGGCCCAGTAAAATAACTTTCTGGTGCCAGGGAGGCCTAACACAGCTAACACAGCTTCCTTACCCATGGCCATGTGGGATAGTAATAGGAATAATGACCCTAAGCTATTAGATAAAGAAACAGATGGAGATCAGTGACCTTGACTGTAGGTATTAAAATAGGGCTGTAATAGAAGAAAACAGCAAAAAAAGAACGAACCACACAAGACACGGTTGATGTCTGAGTCATACGGATATGGTGACCAGGATACGAGGCCATTAAGTCACACATCCATCGTAACCTGATCACTGTACCCCTACAACCAGGGTGTCAATGTCTTCATTGGCCGAAGCCTGCAAAATCCATGCTGAAAAAAAAAACACACAGCACTCAAAGCAATTTACATACTGTTCGGTTTCAATTTCTTCTTTTTCCCTGGAAAAAAGATGACCTGTGAGAGTCATGCTTTATTAGTAAGTGGCCCAAGGTTCTTCTAAGACATAAGCAGCCCAAATCAAAGGTTACATGAATGGGCAGCACTATAAAGCTTCAGTAGAAATGCTGAAGGCCCAGTTCACACTGGTGAGACATGCGCTACAACTTTGAGAGTCGCTTCGACTTAGAAAAAGGTTTCTGCACTACTTTTGGTTCAACTTGCATTGACTTCTTTTAAAGAAAGCGCATGTAAGTCGTGCCAAAGTCACGCTGGAATGTTGGCTTCAAAGCCACCGCAGTGTGAACCAGGCCTTAACATTTTCATTTAAAACCTTATGATTGGACTACTGAAAGTGGTATATCTTGTTTTATCTAATCATAAAGTGGTTGTTAACTCCTATATATAACCAGTATAGTGACTGGCTTTAGGTGATACACAGAGGTGAAACAAATCCAGCTACATTATTTGTACCTGTTTATCTGCAGTCTTCTCTTTCCTACAGCGCTTTAAAGTGCTGAATTTATACAGCTTGTCGGAGCAATCAGAAAACAGGGAGTTTGGGAGCTGAGGTTACATTTTACAGAGCTCAGTGATGGGAGCTGAGAGCTTATTGGAGGGAAGAAACCCTCCTCACACAGCACACCGCAACAGCCATAAGCTATGTGCTGGAGCTCCCTTCCCTGTCACCTTTTTACCTCTTGTTGTCAGAAAAACTTGTCACAGAGCAGTAGGAGTATTTCCAAGTGGTTCCGAGTGCATGCGAGGGGCTCCAAATATCACCGGTGCCCCTGCACCACTGGCCAAATGTGGTACTGCACACCGCAGAGGCTTGAATCCTGTTCGTTTTGCAAGACAACACTCACAAACCGAGTCAGGATTTAAAAAAAATAACTTGTATCGTGAAACGCTCGTTAACCGTGTTATTCGCAATCTGAGGTATTACTATAATAATAAATTCCATGAGAAAGAGGGGGCTTTGGACTATAAAACAGAGGGCCTATTCAATGCATGACTTCTAGGACTGCCATAAAGACAGAATATGATCATCTTGAAGTATAGCTAAACCAAAAACGTTTTTTGTTTTTTTTTTGGATAGATGTCTACTTTGCCACTGGGACAGAAAGTATTTGGAAACCCCAAATTTAACAATTACAGAAACACAGGGGAAAACCTCAAATTATACCTTTTTTCTTTTAACAATTTTCCGAGAGGGGAATTTCCCCTCACTTTGGAGAGATTTCTGCTTACTTCCTGCTTTGTAACCAGCACAGGAAGTCAAGGGTAATCTTCCAAATGGACAACGTTTTTTTTTATATATGTTTAAAGAAGAACTCCGAGAATAACCCATTTTTAAAATTTGCATTGGGCCAGCTTGGCTACCTGGTAAGTATGGATATGTCACAACTGGAGGGATTTAGGAGAGTTTCATAATCATGGTAATAGTCTGGGCCACATACAGAAAGCACTTTTCTGTTCTGGGGGTTCTGGGGGGACTTCCCTTCTGCTAAACAGGCGTTGCTCATTTGACATCTCAGTCATTCAGTGGATTCATGTTTTAACAATCTGGTATGTCTATATAGTCTGAAACTATTTTTTGAAACAGGAGAGATAATTGTTTATTACAAATTCAGCAATTGCTTAGCAATTCAGCGCAGTGTTTTACTGTTCCTCTAATCCTAAAGCAAGCCTGTGGATTATCTTAGTCTATACAGTAAAACCTTGTATTGTGAGCATAATTCTTTCCAGAAACATGCTTGTAATCCAAAGCACTTGTATAGCAAAGCAAATTTTCCCATAAAAAATAATAAAAAATTCAAATGATTCGTTCCACAACCATTTATTCATAGGTCCTTCAGTTTATAGTCCATATAAAAAGATTATAGCAATGTGATGGTTGTGTAACCATAAAATGTCCATCCACAAATGGAAGCCTCCACAAGGGGATTAGAAGCAAAATCCAACAGGAGCTAAAGAGTATAAAAAAGAAGAGAGACACCTCTAAGTGTAGCAATATGTTGCTAAATGTTGTACCTTCATTAAATGTAACCATATTGCTACACTTGCAGGTGCCTCTCTTCTCTTGTCTACTTAGTTGTGACATGACGCTACTTGTATAGCAAGACATTGCTTGTATATCAAGTCAAGATTTGAAAAAAAATAGCTTGTCTCTTAAACCAAGGTTTTACTGTACTCTTATATCAAGACATCGCTTGTATATCAAGTCAAAATGTATTAAAACATTTTGTTTTGCAAACCACTCTCAAACCAAGTTTTTACTGTATAGTAAAAAAACACAATACCATAACATGAATATATAATAAATACTTAATGAATCAATAATCCATCTGACTTTTAGTTTATAAATCAGGTGGATTATTGATTCATCGAGTATTTCTTTTATATTCATGTTATGGTATTGTGTTTTTTTCTATATATATACGACACAGGGGTTTTGAAGTGCACCATTTATTTATAAATGTTTCAATGTAACATATCAAGTATACGGTTTAAGTGCAACACTTTGAATTGTACTATCATCATTATTATGTCAGCTTGAGATCTACACTTGCTTAGGTGATAGACTCTGCATTAGTAGAATTTTGTTTGAAAATTATTGCTTTTGGAAAGTTTGTCCAATGTATTTAGAGGTTAGTGGAGTCAAATTGACATTCATTTTTTTTACAGTGTACTGTAGTGATGAGGAAATTCAAGGGAAAGGGGTGAAATAGTTTTCTTGAATAAACAAATTCATAACAGTGGAAATTATACTAAAATCAAATGTTAAAAGCAAACAAAATTTAGAAGTACCTTTGCCCATACAAACTACTTAAAGTCAAATTAAACATGGAATTGTACTATAGAACTGAAAGGTACAGTACTCATTGCAAATCCAATATTGATCAAGAGCAGTCTGGGTTGTAATAGGCAGGCACCTGTGCCTCTGTGTAGTTTGTAGGCAGAGATGATGCCAGGAAGAGCGGGTGCTGTTTTCATTTTAAGTCATCAAACTCACAAAAACATTTAAAAACAAAAATAAACATACAATTCGTACAGCAAGCAAACCACAGTATAAGAACCTATAATAAGGTGAAATAGCGCTCACTGAAACATACAGTATGCATAATGATTAAAATAAATAAAAATTAAATAATGAAAGACTTTACTATGATGTCACTTTTATTTGTACTCCAAATGAACCCAGTGAGAGTTCACTGAGCTGATTTGTTAACATCTCAGTATTTCCATAAAAGGCATGAATAAAACTCATAATGGTTTTACTAAGTCTAAACTGACAGTTTCTTTTTATTGTTTTTTGCAGGGCAAATGTAACATTTCTTTACACTTGATCCTAAGGCTCCATTTTACACATAATCGCGTGTAAAACTTCATTCGAGGGACACACGCCCTGCAATTTTGTTTGCACGCAATTGGGTTGCCATTAGAAATTGTTGCATGGCAAAATTGCGGCGCATTCGGGGTGTCATTAGAAGTAATGGCATCACAAATGCACCTCGCGTTTTGCAGGCATTTTAAATTGCGGGGTGGAATTGCGGTAATTCCTCCTGCGATCATGTGTGAATGAAACCTAAAGGCCCTTACACACGATCGGATTTTTTGACAACAATTTGACAAACTTGTTTGATCGGACAATCCGACTGTGTGTATGCTCTATCAGACAATTGTTTTCGGTTGTTCATCGGAAAAATGTTTGCTGTGAATGCTCTCAGATTTTTCAGCAACAAATGTTCGATGGACGATAATCCGATCTTGTGTACGCAAGTCCATCGGACTAAAGTACAAACCCGCATGTTCAGAACCAATGCTAAAGATCAGACAACAATAGCAGAAGTTGCCCAAAGGGTGGCGGTAAAGAGCTGAAAAAACACGTGATTTGGTAAAAGTTGGCTGAAAATGTCCTGCGGCGTGTATGGAGAACAAGTTCATGGCCAACACCCAATTGGATCAAAATCCACAGAAAAGTCCAAAGGAAGTCCGATCGTGTGTATGAGGCTTTAGAGAAAAAATGCCTTAGCAACATTCAACCAGAAGAATTAAAGAACATTTGGTCAATAGAAATAATAGCCAAACTCTATAGGCTAAGAACATTTGACCAACTTGCTACTGCAGGGGATCTAACAAGTCTCCTTCCTTGTTTTAATGAATAGAGTCAGTGATCGATAACGCTTCTTTTTTTAAGAATTTTTTTATGAATTCATAGCTAGGGCATAGTAAACTATGGGGGTTATTTACAAAACACAAATCCACTTTGCACTACAAGTGCAAACTACAAGTGCAAATTGCACTTGAAATTGCACTGAAAGTGCACTTGGAAGTGCAGTTGCTGTAAATCCGAGGGAGACATGCAAACAAAAAAAAAAACAACAGCATTTTAGCTTTCACATGATTCGATGGTAAAATCAGCAGAGCTTCCCCTCATTTCAGATCTACCCCTCAAATTTACAGCGACTGCATTTCCAAGTGCACTTTCAGGGCAATTTCAAGTGCACTTTGCTTTTGTAGTAGTACAGCATTTAGATTATAATCTAGAAATAGACCGTGGCCATCTTAAGTGTGGGCATCATGAAGCCAGACTGTATGACTTCCTGGATTTCAGCTTTGCATATCTCGCACATGCTCAGTGCTGCACACTAGGTTTCAGTCAGGTTTCAGTCAGGTTTGCAAGGACTACTGGGAAACATGATGCCTATCCCAGAAACCCTTGCAAATAGCCTTGTGACTTAATAGCCTAGGCTAATAAGGAGGAGGAATTATTGAAGGACTACAAAATAAAGGTATTTTCAAGCAACAAAATAAATAAAAATTGTCCATTCTGAACACTTTGAGATTAGGGCATGCAGCACAGACAAACATAAAAAATGGATGGAACTCATTACACTGTCAGTGGTTAAGACAGGAATCACTATACACTTTAAACACTGTGCAGAGGGTCTCCCTCAGATTATTTCCTCTTCTGGTTGAATGTTCTCAGTTTATATAGAGTAAGGTCCCTTTCACATTTCCTGGGTTTTGACCTTGCAAGAAAAATGCAAGAAAAATTATTCACTTTAAATTCTATGGGACTTTTCACACCACTGCGCTGTGGTTGCTGTGCGTTTTTAAAAAGTCATGCATGCTGTATCCTTAGTGCGGTTTTAAAAACTGCACCAAAAACACAGCTTCCCATTGAAGTGAATGAAAATCACAGTAAAAACGCACCACGATTTCGATTTTTGGTGTGTTTCTTCCATCACATGTCCTTTTTTCACAGGTGCAGGCAACTCAAAAACGCACCGGAAACACAGCAAAATCGCAGTAAAACTGCACATGCGATTTTAATGTGATTTTGCAACAGAGCAGTTGGAAAGGCTATTTTCTCCATTGGTCAAATGTTCTAGAACTTCTTTGGTCGAAAGCTCTTTCGGCTTTTTATTTCTGTTAGGATAGAATGTTAGGGAATGTGCTTGGTAAAAGGAAACAAATAGGACATTTTAGGAACATTATGATTATTAGTAATGACTTTTGAGCAAATGCTGAGACATTTGCAAAGCAATGTTTTTTATAAATAGACCTTTTAAATGTCTTTGACCCAGCTAAGAAGCAGGCAAGCAGGGAGCTATTTTTGTTATTAAATATTCTTACAGATTAAAGCTATAGCCTTATGCTTCTATAATTGACTATCCATCTGATAACTTCTTTCTGATTATCAAACACAGACCTACCTCCATTGGCCAGCAGGTTTTCCTGGGCTTTCTCTGCAGAATCATTCATGACTTCTCCTATATACTGAGCAATCTTCTTAATGACACTAGAAAAGAGAAGGTTGTACAATATGACCATATGATCAACGATCACTCTTAATCAGTTAAAGCATAGCCAAAACATATACCACCAATAGGAAATCAATATATCAAATGAGGAAGGAAAGACTACCCCTAGGGGCTTTGTGTTGCAGCAATAAGTAAAATAATAAAAATGAAATTTGTAAAAAAAAGTATACATATTATTATTCTTAGTATTCGTAAGTGATAGAACAAAACTATGTAAAAAACTATGTGATAGGAATCAGGACATGAGCTCAAAGAACATCAACAAAGGCCATGACATATGCATAAAAGACAGTCAATAAATGTGAGTACAACATTATAAAAGTAAACTCATAAACGCAAAACCCCAACGTATTTCGACCTGTTGTGGCAATGGCAGTCTTCTTCAGGGGGAGAAAAGATTTGCGAATATGGGTTCTGTTAATGGAATAATACATATCAGTAAAAAAATGAGAAAGGCAACCAAACAAAGAAGGGAACATGTGCACCCCCGTGCCCACACACACATGCCCACGCACATGATTCACATGTATAAATACAGTCATTGTTGGTAACAGTAATCAAATACATACTAAGGTGGGTGTCGAGAGTTGGGACTAGCGGTCCACCTATAACCATGCCGCCAAGAGTGAAGGACTCCGAAAGGATGACAAAAGGGTGACTCAGGCCAGTTTGTGGAGCAGGAGAAAAAAACACCCCCAGACCTACGAGAGGTCGCAAGGCTAGGCGTCCACACACCAGACGCCTAGCTTTGCAAACCTCTTGTATGTCCGGGGGCATGGGTTTAGGTGGACCGCTATTCCCGGCTCTTGACAACCACCTTGGTATGTATTTGATTACTGTTAAAAGCAATGACTGTATTTATACATGGGAATCATGTGCATGGGAATGCGTGTGTAGGCATGGGGGTGCACATGTTCCCTTCTTTGTTTGGTTGCCTTTCTCATTTTTTCACTGATATGTATTATTCCATTAACAGAACCCATATGCGCAAATCTTTTCTCCCCCTGAAGAAGACCACCATTGCCACAACAGGTCGAAACTCATTGGGGTTTTGCGTTCATGAGTATACTTTTATAATGTTGTACCAACATTTATTGACTATCTTTTATGCATATGTCATGGCCTTTGATGATGTTCTTTGAGCTCATGTCCTGATTCCTATCACATCGTTTTTTTCTATCACTTACGAATACTAAGATTAATAAAATGTATACTTTTTTTCCTTTTTTATTATTTCACTTATTGCTGCAACACAAAGCCCCTAGGGGTAATCTTTCTTTCCTCAAAAGTTCTATCAGGGGTGTGCAGCACCTCATCTGGTATCGCTTTCCCTTTGCAATCAATATATCAAATATACAAATACTTTTCTAAGTTTAGACCAGGGGTCTCCAAACTTTCTCAACAAAGGGCCAGTTTATGGTCCTTCAGATTTTAGGGGGGCCAGACTAAGGTCATTGGGAGTAGAAAATGTCCAGGTATCCAGTGGGAGTAAATAATACCATATCTTTGGTGTCAGTGGGAGGACTAGTCCCCCATCGTTTTTCTCAATGGAAAGAATTGATGGTGTCAGTTAGAGGAATAGTGCCTCATTGGTGTCAGCAAAAAGAATTATGCCCCGTTGAAGTTGGGTGGAACAATTCCCCAAGGGCCGCATCAAGAAAAGCAAGGGGCTGCATCTGGCCCCAGGGCCGCTGTTTGGAGACCCCTGGTTTAGACAATGCAGAATTTACAACTTCAAAATACTGAGTAATATTAGTTAAATAAAGCTCCAGCTAAAAAATAACAAGATAAAACGAATAGCAAATTAAAAATAAGATAACAAAACAAGCATTTGCTGCAATATTCAACTTCAATCCAGAGATTTGAGAAGAGGAGATAAGGGGGGATATGGGGTATAATGGGTGGTCAAACTTCTATAGTTCTTGCCTAGGCGAGAATTGTAAAAGTGTGAGTAGGTACAGAAAAAGTGCCAACCCATACCCCCCACTCTCCCCCCCCACTCCCCCCCCCAAAAAAAAACAACAACTAACAAATATATTAGATGAGAAGCACTATAGCAGTACAATTGCAGCAGGTTTTAGCTTTGTGACGATCATGATGGTAGGCAGGGGGCCTCCAAATCCTTCCTTTTGTAGGGATCATGGTTAATGCTACATCCAGCGATGGATCCAAGTATGGCCACAGACCCTTTTTTCTACCATTGCCTTTTGGGTTAAACACAAACCATTCCACAAATCATTGCCTGTGAGCCCTAACTGGCATGTCTCTATTTGGAAATGTTCTATCTACCTTGACCCTGAGATTCTTCCCAATATGGTGCCATCTTCAATGCCCATTCTGGTAAGGCAGGTTTGCTTGCAGTGTTCCTCTCAGTGGTTATAATAAACACGATATGGCTAAAGTTGATGGATATCTGACCATCACATCGACTACTGCAACTCTCTCCTCATTGGATTACCTTTACATAGACTATTCCCCCTTCAGTCCATCATGATTGCCGCTGCAAGACTCATCCACCTTACCACCCCTCTCTGACAATCCCTCCACTGGTTCCACTCACCCAAAAAATAATATTCAAAGTACTAACAATAATTTACAAAGCCATCCACAACTCGGCCCCCAGCTACATCACTTACCTAGTCCCAAAATACCAACCAAGCTGCTCTCTTCGGTCCTCCCAAGACCTCCTGCTCTCTAGCTTCCTTGTCACCTCCTCCCATGCTCGCCTCCAGGATTTCTCCAGAGCTTCTCCCATCCTTTGGAATTACCTACCTCAATCCGACTGTTCCTGAATTTATCCATATTTAGACAATCCCTGAAAACTCTTCTCTTTAACCTCTATACTACCAGCTGCCATCAATTGACAGCGGCAAGATAGCTCAGTTATTCTGACAGGACGTCATATGACATCCTCGTCTTTTAAAGCCGCTAGGGGGCACGCGTGCCGCCGCCGGCACACACGAGAACCCGTGATGGCCGTGGGTGCCCGCGATGGCCACCTGGCATCCGCGATTGCCCAGTAACTGAGCAGGACCGTGGATCTCTGTGTGTAAATACAGAGATCCACGTCCTGTCAGGGATAGGAGACCGATGCTGTGTACCTTGTACATAGGGACACAGATCGGTCACCTCCCCCAGTCACTCCCCTCCCCCTACAGTTAGAACACTCACTAGGCTACACATTTAACCCCTTCCTTGCCCCCTAGTATTAACCCCTTCCCTGTCAGTCACATTTATACAGTTATCAGTGCATGTTTATAGCACTGTTCACTGTATAAATGTGAATGGTCCCAAAACTGTGTCAAAAGTGTCCGATGTGTCCGCCGCAATATCGCAGTCATGATAAAAATCACTGATCGCCGCCATTACTATTAAAAAAAATAATAATAATAATAATTATGTCCCCCTTTTTTTATGGGATATTTATTATAGCAAAAAGTAAAAAAAAAAAAAAATTAATTTTATGCAATTTTTCTGTTTTTAGCCAAAAAAATAAAAACCGCACATGCGATCAAATACCACCAAAAGAAAGCTCTATTTGTGGGGAAAAAAGGACGCCAATTTTGTTTGGGAGCCACGTCGCACGACCGGGCAATTGTCAGTTAAAGCGACGCAGTGCCGAAAGCTGAAGGGGGTATATGTGCCCAGTAAGCAAGTGGTTAAAGAAGCCTATACTGCTTCTAACTAACACTGTTTTACTTCCTCCATCAGCTTATCCCCCACAACAATTACCTTTTGTATCAATTGACCCTCCCTTTTTAGATTATAAGCTCTAATGAGCAAGGACCTCTTGTACCAAATTGTAATGTAATGTCGGCCTTTATTTTCTTAAGCGCTGCGCAAACTTTTGGCGCTATATAAAACCTGTATAATAATAATAACATATATATATATATATAAATTAGGGCTGTTACTGAATTTTCGTGTTTGATTAATCGTTTTTTTAAATCAATTAATCCACTAATTTTGATTAATTATAATGCACTACTTTTAGCTGAGCTCCTTGCAGACTGATTCCCAGTGCAGCTACCAACCACTGGAAACATGTATAGCAGGATACAAAAAACACACAAAGGCAGTGCTCAATGGGAATAGCATTGAAACTTTTATAGTCTTCAAGTAGGTAACAAAATACATATTGCACTGGAGATAAAATCGATGTAGTTACATAAACTGTAAAAATGTTGCCAGTAATACCAAACGGTAGCAAAAGCAGTCATAAAAACATGTAGCTAAGTATGATACTGGTATAAAAATGTGTACAACGATACCACTGCTGAATCCAGATGAGGAGGGGTTAACAGCAGTTTGTCGGCATGTAGATGTCCCGTGAAGGGAACTATCACAACTATCACAACTTCTAGTGGATGGCTGTAGAATCCCAAGTTGATGAGAGAAGTGATATAGGGCAGTGTAAAGCCCTGTACACACGATCAGATATCTGATGGAATCTAATCCGATGAATTTTTTCATCGGATATCCAATGAAGCTGACTTTCATCCGTCTTGCCTACACACCGGTTAAAAATCCGATTGTGTCCAACATTATGAGGTAAAACAGTAAAAAGTTCAATGCTTCCGAGCATGCGTCGACATGATTCTGAGCATGCATGGATTTTTGACCGATGGATTTCCCCACAGACGATCGTTTTTTTCTATCGTTTTTTTAACCATAAGTAAAATTTAAAACAGGTTCTATTTTTTTTCACCGATGGATAAAAAACCAATGGGGCCCACACACGATCAGTTTGTCCGATGAAAACGGTCCATCGGTCCGTTTTCATCAGACAAACCGATCGTGTGTACAGGGCTTAACAGCCCTTGCGCGTGGCAGATAGTAAGGTCCCGCTGGCATGCAGATATGAATTTCCGATGAAAAAACTCAGATGGGGCTACACACGATCAGAAGATCTGATGGAAAAAGTCCATCCGAAATTCCGATCGTGTGTACAGGGCATTAGTGTTGTTTTAACACACACACACACACACTTTTTTTTAAACTATAGCAGCCCAAAATATTCTGGAAAGGTTTTGTAGTGTGTCTATAGGAATTTGTGGGCATTCTGTAAAAAGAAAACTTGTGAGTTCAATTTCTGATGTTGAACACCAGACTTGCAAACGGTGTTCCAATTCATTACATACATGTTCAGTAGAGTTGAGGTCAGGTCTCTGTGTGGGCCACATGAGTTCCTCACCAAAATCAACAACTTGTGTCTTTATGGACCTGACTGTGTGAGGGGGCACAGTGATGCTGAAAATAAAAAAAAGGCCCAAACTTGCCACAAACTTGGAAGCACACAATTGTTTAAAATGCATTTATATGACGTAACATTAAGAGCCAGTTCACACAGGGGCGACTCATCGGGCGACTCAGTCGCCTGACAAGCCGCACTCCGCTCTCTTCAATGGAACTGTTCTAATAGGAGTGACGCAAGCGGCTCCGACTTAGAAAAAGGTTCTTGTACGACTTTGGGGGCGACTCGGGACGACTTGCATTGAATTCAATACAGAAGTCATATTGCAAGTCGCCTCTGAAATCTTCTTCAGATCGCAATGACGAGTCGCCCCCAAAGTCGTGCCGCCTGTGTGTGAACTGGCTCTTACAGTACCCTTCAATGGAACAACCCAAACTCAATCATTTGAGTCCACAAAAAGTTTAGCCATGTACAGTATTGTGATAAGTTATTTGTTTGATCAGAGCCAATATAAAAAATAGATGTAAAGACGGATAAACAAAATTTATGGTCATGGAGGCTGTAAACAGGTAACACGTGATCAGGGCCGATCCGCCCTGTAGGCTCACTATGCAAGCCGCTTAGGGCCCCGCAAAGCTGCAGGGGGCCCCCCTAAATTACTAGAGGCCCCGCCTGGTGAGAAGTAATTTTCTCAACTCGCTGGCTGCATGGGAGAAGAGGTAAGAAGTCAGCACACCCCGCTTCTCACTGTAATGTAAGATGTACTTTCCAACAGCAGAACACCCCCTTCTCAACTTCAATCTTTAATGTGACATGTCACTGTCGGCAGCGCCCCCCCGCTTCTCAACTTTAATGTGGCAGGTCATTTTGCCTAGGGCCCCAGGGAGGTCAGGATCGGCACTGCACGTGATAAGAGAATGTCTGTCCTGGAAGGAATAGTGCCCTTTTGTTGCCCAATAGCCCACCCACCGGTCTGACTGTAAGTAAAGGTGCACGGTGCAAACAGGCTTTAATTAGAAGTGAGTTGAAGTGGAACAGGACACAAAGTCTCAAAAACCTGTCTACTGTCCAAGAGAGACATGGAAAAACACTCCGAGACTGCCCACAGTAAATAAATAATGACAGTAGATGGAACATCGGTCTGAGCACCTCTAGTCTTCTCTCTTATACTGGCTGGGAACAGTGCTGACAGGATCGGCCTGTTTGATAACACCAGTCCTGGTCCCCGGCTTCTGAATTCTGTATATAACAACTCAGTATAGAGCAGAGCATGACTGCGGAGACTAAAAAGCTCATCACAAGCAGGACTGCAAGTTCCAGCATGCAGTTAGCTAGGCTTGATATAGACAGTTTCAATTGTTTTAGATGGCTGATTATGTATATGTGAACAAAGGTGAGTTAAAAACACTGGCCCAGATTCACAGAGCAATTACGCCTGTCTAACCGGTGTTAGACAGGAGTAATTTCAAATTTCGCGCGCCGTATCACTAGTTTGAATCCTCAAACCATGATACGGCGGCTTCGGGCTTTGATCCGAGAGGCTTACGTCTTCGTAAGCCTTCGGATCTACGCTGCAATATTTTTGCGGCCGCTGGGAGGAGTCCGCGTCGTTTTCAGCGTCGGGATATGCAAATGAGTTTTTACGGCGATCCACGAAGATACGAGCGGTCTTCGCAATCGCTTTCGTCTATTTTTTTCTACGTACTGTTAGACCAGCTTTTTGCTGGTCTAACGGTGCGTAGCCCATGTTAAGTATGGCCGTCGTTCCCGCGTCGAATTTAAATTTTTTTTTTTTTTTTTACGTAACTCGTTCGGGAATAGGAATGTCCGTAAACGACGCTACTCAAAAAAAAATGATGTAACGACGTGATTTCGCGCAATGCACGGCGGGAAATTTCTGAACGGAGCATGCGCAGTTCGATCGCCGCGGGAACGTGCCTATTTTAAATGCTTCACGCCCCCTACTCGCGTAGATGGCTTGCGCCGGGAGAAATACACTACGCCGCCGTAGTTTACTGGACAAAATCTACCGGGATTCCACGTAGAGCCAGGTAAAATACGGCGGCGTAGTGTATTTCAGATACTCTACGCGAATCTAATTGTATGTGAATCTGGGCCACTGTAACTGGAGGAAAGATTGCTGGAATTTTGATTCAATAGGTACATTAGAGTTAGGCTTACCACCTCCATGGGCTTCACCCAGACAGTTCGGGATTTTAATAATTTGTCTGGGTTTTGAATAATTTGACCAGGTTTGAATAATTTGTCCAGGTTTTAAAAAATTTGTCCGGGTCTTGAATCATTTGTCCGGGTTTCAGTCCACCTGACACTCTGACACATTATTCAAACCGGACTGTGGTTCCCTATGCTCCAGGGGGCTCATGCGTCCTCCATGTAACACCTGGACAGGAGAGGCAAGGGGGTGGCATTTACTACTATTACTAGAAGCAATTGGCTGTATTTTCCTCCTACAGCAGCAGAAAGCTTCTCCTCTTCTCCCTCTCTCTCATCACAGAGCACTTCCCATTCATCCACTGTTCAGTGCATCTGAAGTCTAAAATGTCCAGGCCTATTTTTTGTCCCAGTCCGGGCCTGCTTGGGGGTAACAGTGATATTAGGGGCTTACACTTGGAAATATTCCACAACTCTGTGTCATTGGTGTTAGCATGGAGTGAGCCAGTGACTGAGCTGCCTCACAAGGTCACCTCATTTTACCTTCTTCCAATGAAGGATGTGCCTATTCTTTTCCTGATTAAATATTGAAAGGTCTACTTTGATTGCACACATTTCACACAGCTCGGGGAGTTCAATTCTTGTGCTCTACTCTGTTTACAAACAGCCTGACACACTATCCACATGTGATCACAAGCGATGGGTGGACAGTCCCCAGTGAACCTGGACTTGCTGTGCTGTCCCCCGGTGCACATATTGTACATTCAGGCAGTTTTCTGTATAAAAGCCCATTGCAGCACCACACAGAAAGACAAGGAGCACAAAGTACAGGAAAATGTTCTGTTACCTTAGTTCTTTCACTTCACATCTGAGCTGGAAAAAGACTAAACTGCATACATTTAATAAGAATAGCCTTAAATGGGTTTAAAGGTTTGTTTTTTTATTTTCTAAATAAGTTCCTTTAAGCTAGTGCATTGTTGGTTCACTTACCTTTTCCTTCCATTTCCCTAAATGTTTTTTTTCTTTGTCTGAATTTCTCACTTCCTGTTCCTCCTCAGTAGGCTTGCCCCCATCATCCGTTCTGGCTGGGGGTTAGTCAGCGTGCTCACCCCCTCGCTTGGTACTACATGTCCCAAGGGAGCGAGCACGGTGACTAACCCCCAGACAGAACGGCAAATGGCAGCAACAGAGACTGATCTGTATCAGACATTTGTAATTAGGGGTGTGTGTGAGTAGTGCCTTTGTTATCTTCAGGTAAGGGGGGTCAGTGTAGGGGTCAGGTAAGGGGGGTCAGTGTAGGGGTCAGGTAGGGGGGGTCAGTGTAGGGGTCAGGTAAAGGGGGTCAGTGTATGTGTCAGGTAAGGGGGGTCAGTGTAGGGGTCAGGGTATGTGTCACGTAAGGGGGGTTAGTGTATGTGTCAGGTAAGGGGGGGTCAGTGTATGTGTCAGGTAAGGGGGGGTCAGTGTATGTGTCAGGTAAGGGGGGGTCAGTGTATGTGTCAGGTAAGGAGGGGTGAGTGTAGAGGTCAAGTAAGGGGGGTCAGGTAAAGGGGGTCAGTGTATGTGTCAGGTAAGGGGGGGTCAGTGTATGTGTCAGGTAACGGGGGTCAGTGTATGTGTCAGGTAAGGGGGTCAGTGTATGTGTCAGGTAAGGGGGGTCAGTGTATGTGTCAGGTAAGGGGGGTCAGTGTAGGGGTCAGGTAAGGGGGTCAGTGTATGTGTCAGGTAAGGGGGGGTCAGTGTATGTGTCAGGTAAGGGGGGTCAGAGTATGTGTCAGGTAAGGGGGGTCAGAGTATGTGTCAGGTAAGGGGGGTCAGTGTATGTGTCAGGTAAGGGGGTCAGTGTATGTGTCAGGTAAGGGGGGTCAGTGTATGTGTCAGGTAAGGGGGGTCAGTGTAGGGGTCAGGTAAGGGGGTCAGTGTATGTGTCAGGTAAGGGGGGTCAGTGTAGGGGTAAGGGAAGGGGGGGTCAGTGTATGTGTCAGGTAAGGGGGGGTCAGTGTATGTGTCAGGTAAGGGGGGTCAGAGTATGTGTCAGGTAAGGGGGGTCAGAGTATGTGTCAGGTAAGGGGGGTCAGTGTATGTGTCAGGTAAGGGGGGTCAGTGTATGTGTCAGGTAAGGGGGGTCAGTGTATGTGTCAGGTAAGGGGGGTCGTGTAGGGGTCAGATAGGTTACATGTTTTGCAAGGGCAGAGTAAAGTGAAGTCAGGGTGTCAAAGATCCTTGCACCAGCCCTGCTCCCTACGAGGAAAAAGAGAACTTGTTCTCTTTTTTTCTCATCGAGTTCCACAAAAGTTTTCTCGATGAAAAACATACACACTACCGTTTTCCTCGACCAAAAAAGCTCTGCCACCAAGTTTCTTGATGGATTCTGTCGAGAAAAAAGGTTGGGCCAGATTCACAAAGCACTTACTCCGGAGTATCACGAGTTAGGCACGCGTAAGTCTAAAAATGCACACGCTTATCTATGCACCGTATCCCCAAAACGATATACGCCTGAAATCCACATTTTTTAGACCGACGTAATTTGGATAGACCGGCGCAGCGTGCGTGCAAAACTGCACTAGACACACCATTGATTTGATTGAGGGAGATACGCCGATCCACAAAAGTAAGTTTGTGCGGTGCAGTCTACACGATGTGCTTATCAGCTGCACAGCCGGTCTAAAATTGGACCAAATAAAAGCTTGCTTAAAATTAGACAATCCGTCTACATGTCAGCAAAAGCAACACCATTAGGGCCTGAGCTGAGCAGTCACACTTGCAGGACATTAATCTGTATGCCAACATGCCAGGGGCATCCTTGCTCATAGCTATACTACTGACTTTAGATGAGCGCAGAAGGAGCAGGGCACGGAGGAGGGCACGGGAGAGGATCTTTGTCAGGTATATCCGTGGGGTGAGCCCAATGGTAATAGGCCCCCCTTTTGGCTGGAATTAGGGTGCAATTGGAGAGATACCCTGTGTTAATAGGAGGGTAGATGTTGGTTCCTCAGCTTCCACTAATTTCAGTGAAATTGAGTAAAGGTGGATTAATCAGGTCAGGAGCCTGTGCAGGCCCAAAGATTGCTAAAGTGAAATGATCCTATGCACCCTAAACCATATAAAACAAAGAAAAAAATGTGTCTCTAGAGTCTAATAGGTAGGAATCCCTACTAGTGTGGTTGATTACACTAGTAACCACACTAGTAGGGATTCCTACCTATTAGACTCTAGAGACACAGATTGCGCCGTGCCGAGTTCTGAGCATGCTCAGAGAGGTGCTGACCATAGTCTGCTTCATGTGCACATGCCCAGTCTGGCCGGCCCCTCATTTGCATGGGGTCACGGCTCATTTCAATGGAACACGCCCATGTCCTTCCCACTTTGAATTACACCGCCTTACGCCTCGGAATTTACATTGCACCGGTGCAAATCTGCCCGAAAATACTACAAGGATACGGTACTTGCGCCTCGAAATTAAGCCGGTCTAACTTAAAGGAGTTGCACTACGCCGGTCCAAAAATGCGCCGATGTACGTGAATCTGGCCCGTTGTGTTTACGAGGCCTTATAACAGACAGAGGGGAGACATTTGACAGGTAAGGATACATGCAGGAGGCAAGTATATCCTTCTAGATCAGCACTATGGCAGTAGTTTATAAAGGATGAGAGTGTGTTTACATCCACTTTAAACAAATTCTTCAAGAGTTAAAATGTAAGATGTTTTAGGAGATCCTGCATATCAAATGTCTAAGAACGGGGTTTAAAAAAGCCCCTCTTGATGAAGACATAAGATCCTTAGTTAAAGTGGTCCTGCAGCCTCATAGGACAATCATGAGAGAATAAAAACACCTACTTTGTGGTTGGTGAGGAAGTTTGGGCAAATTATTTTTATTAAACAAGACCTTACCATGCAAAATAAAAAATAACCGGTATGTAAAACATTAGAAAACAATAATAATCAGCATATATATATAAATCAGAACTCTTTTTGCATGTCTTATTCGCACAAACATTTTTTCACATAGGGATTTATAGATTGTTCTTTTATTGGTTATAATCAGCACTGTTCTTGTGATATATTTATTTTTTATTGCAGCAGCAAAGGCAACCCAAAGTCAGTTTTTAACATTAGATCTGCTTTATGCAATATAAACAGCCGACTGAGGTCCAAAACACAATTTAGGTCCAAAAAATGAATGGTATTGAGTTATGAGACACACCACTAACATAAGGTGACCAGCTTTTTACAATTAAATCCAGGGACATTTTTTTTTCATTTGTAATGGCGGCAATCTGCGACTTTCTCACCCGCCTCACAACCTGTCTTACTCTTTGAGCCCCGGCTACTACTGGCTGGGGAGCGGAGGAAGATCACTCCACCAGGGAAGGCAAGGAGATAAACAGGCAGGTGGCTGGTCGGGACTTGAGCCAAGGCAGAAGAACATGCGAGCGGAGCTGAATGGGCATGCGCCTGAAACTGAAGAAATATTCCCTCCGCTCCGACCAGCACATGATCATCAGAAAGGGCCACAGATAATGGAAAAAATACAACCCCCCCATGCTAGTAGGAGCGGGGGGGGGGGGGGGTGTAATTCAGAATTATTTTTTTTCTGCACTGACTGTCTTTGAAATTGCCCCAGCCCCTGTTCAAATCCAATCCGGGGACAAAACTGGGGACAGACTTGGTCTGGGGACAGTGTCCTCAATCGAGGGACTGTCCCCTGAAACCGGGGATGTCTGGTCACACTACACTAACATTCTCTATAGTAGCGGGTAAGTTCTGTCCTTTTACTCAGTTGTGATTAGTGTACACATATGTAAACAAGCCCGTGACAGATCCTAGTCACTTGTGTTTAGTTCTAGATCGAAAAAACGGGTGAGGGTTTGGTTCAATCAGGATCTGTGTGTATGTGTAAACTACAGGCCCTCTGACCTTGTGTACAGTAAACAAGCTATGCTTTACCCTTCAGCAAAGACATCCAGTTTCCCCAGATCATCAGACAGTCCAATCAATGCGTCCAGAGTCCCCACCTGTTCACGAGACAAAATAAATAGATAGGATGAGACGTCTTTAATCTATATTCGTTATTTATATTCAAAAGTGAAAAAAATAGGGTAGATTTACCAAAGGCAAACAGGCTATGCAAGTGCAATAGCTCCAGAGCTTAGTAAATGAGGTGAAGCTTCACTTTGCAAAGAATACTCAATTACTTGCAAGGTATATAAAAAAATAGCATTTTTGTTTGCACGTGATTGAATGATGGAAGTCAGCAGAGCTTCCCCTTATTCCCTAAGCTCTGCAGCAACTGCACTTGCAAATTTCAGTCTATTTTCCTTTGGTAAATCACTCCACTGTCTGCATTTAATATGAATATGATATTATAGTTGTCAAATATATAAGAATGATGTGATGTGATATATATGTAATTGTCATTGAAACATGAAAACGTTCCGATATTGCCGGTGTGTTCAGCTACGTGGTATATAAAATTAATATGACAGCTTGCAAAAATCTGCAAATTTCCAAAGTTGCATAACAATAAACCACAAATAATTACAGAATAGGAAAAAATTAGAACACCTTTCAGGTTTTTATTGCTGACTGTGTCATCACTGGGGAGATTTCTCCTCACTTCCTCTCCAAGTCAGGAAATAAGCAAATCTCCCCAAATAGCAAAAATAAAAAAGGCATCAACCCTTCTCAAGAACCAGTGTTAATTTTCTTGACTAAAATACTTTTGTCAACTAAATTAATAAAGTTTAGTCAACTAAAATGAACTGGAGATTTTAGTCGACCAAAATATGACTAAAACTAAAACAACTCAGATGACAGGCCCCTTTTACACTAGCGCTACTTTAAAGTCGCACGATTTTGCTGCGATTTTTGACGTGACTTCAGGGAATGACTGTGTAACTCGCATCGAAGTTGGACTAAAGTAGTGCAGGGACTACTTTGAAGTCGGCACAACTTGAAGTCCTACTAATATGAATGGTTGTCATTGGAAATCACAGGAAACGACTTGTCATGCTACTTTGCAGTCCCAAATTGTACTTTGCAGTACAAGTGTGAAAGGGCCCTGAAGCCTCGTACACACACTCAGTTTTCTCGGCAAGAACCAGCAAGAAAACTGCTTGCCGAGTAAACCGAGCGTGTGTACGAGGCTTTCAGGTTTCTCGTCTGGAAATCTGGCCAGAATCTCAACGAGAAATATAGAGATCCTGCTCTGTATTTTCGGCCTGTTTCCCGACGAGAAACCCGAGAGTGTGTATACTTACCTGTCGTTGTGGAAACCCGAAATGACTTTGACACATGCGCGGTAGCTTCCACGGCATAGGTAGGGTGAAGCAAGATGGCAGCGACGGCATCGAATGTGACAAGCACATTATCGTCGTACATGATGACGTCACCACGTCTGTGTGTACACTCGGGCGGCAAGAGATTCTTGCCAAGAATCTCGTCAGGAAAAACAACGTGTGTACGAGGCCTCAAACTAAAATGGCATTTTAGTCAAAAGACTTAAATATAACTAAAACTAAAATGGTGATTTAGTCAAAAAACTATAACTAAAGCGAAATTGAAATGTCATGTGTTAATCACTGTCAAGAGCCTACTAAAGAACATAACAAAGATACAAAAGGACGAGAGAGGATATCTCCACAGCAGTGGCGTAACCAGAGTCATGGGCGCCCGGGGCAGATTTTTTTTTTCCCGCCCCCCCCCCCTTATATAAACATGATATCAGGGCTGCAGTGTGGAGCTCCCTATTAAGCTATGGACCGGGTCGGGCCAACACTCTACTCCAGCGGAGTCCCAGCCTCAGCCTGTCCCAGGTCTTCCCCAGCACACACCCTGCCTCTGCTAAACCATTCTCTCCCTGCATCACATCCCAGCGACGCTTACTTGCTTGGCTGAGCGGGAGTCCCTGCAGGCGCCACCGGACTGCAGAGTGTGTCGCCATCTTGGAGCCTCCGCAGCGCGCGCCGGTATTATGCCAAACAGGGCATCCCCTGCATCCTTCCAGGCGTGCCCGTGCCGGCCGCTGGGAGGTACAGGCGGGGGGTTGTGCGCTCAGTGGAGGAGCCGCTCACAATACTATCCGCAGAGCTGCCGCTCGCTGGCGCCCCCCTCAGCTCAGCGCCCAGGGCAGACGCACCCCCTGCCCCCCTGGTTGTTACGCCACTGCTCCACAGCAAAGACCTAAAAAAGGTTATAACCCACGCTTATTCTATTCCAAGTGAATGCTACACTAGATTACTAATTTATACTTTTCACATAAAAAAACACAAGGAACATAAGAAATGTAAAGTATAAGTTCAGCCAAAACTTTTTTTTTGAGTGGGGAAGAATTTGAACCCCTGGACAACGGTCACCGTAGCAATGTAGGAAAATCTCCTACAACAATATAGACATAAATAAAACGTTGATAGGGTTCTAGTCATTCTTCATAAAATATATATATATACTGTATTTATTGGCGTATAACACTCACTTTTTTACCCTAAAAATAGAGAGTAAACTGTGCCTGCGTGTTATACGCAGGGGGCTGTGGAAAGTTTTTTCCCTGAAACTTCCCTCTTAAAGTTAGGGTGCGTGTTATACGCCGATAAATACGGGTACATATATATATAATATATATATATATATATATATATATATATATATATATATATATATATTATATTTTATATATACACACACACACACACACACATATATATATATATATATATATATATATATATATATATATATATAGAATATATATAATAAACACTTATATATATATATATATATATATATATATATATACACACACACACATATATATATATATATATAAAATAAACATTTTAAAGTCACTGTAACAATGAAGGAAAATCTCCTACAACAATATAGACATAAACAAAACAATGATTGGGTTCTAGTCATTCCCCATAAAAAATGTATATATATGTATCACTTTAAAGTCCAATTTAATAATAAAACAAAAAAAGAGTTTTAGAATCCAAATCAAATTTTCAATTTTTCAGGTCTTTGCTGGAAGTCTTATCCTGTCTGTAGCCTGATGTGAGGAGTATGGGAGATAAAGGTCACTTCTTGTTTTCACTGCAAACTATTTAACAACAAATGCGGTTGTGTTGTGAACACCTTCCTCACTGTTGTGTAATGAACATTGTACACATTTACTGCAAAGACACACTGTTTTCTGTAAACCTTTGTTTTTAACCTCTTCACTTCCAGAGCCCATCCCCTCTTAAAATAAACCTGCCTTGGTGGAAATACCAGGACTGAAATGACTGATCTTCTGAAAATTCTAGCTGCCTTGTCGTTATTCTGACCTCCTTCAATACCTTAACCATCTGGAAAGTCAGAGATAAGTCAGAAACCTTTATTTGAATACTTGGACCAGGTTAGCAACTTAGGGCCAGATCCACAGAGAATTGCCCTGGCGCAGTGTATCAGAGATACACTACGCCGCCGTATTTTACCTGGCTCTAAGTCGAATCCAGGAAGATTTCGGCCCGTAAGGTACGGCGGCGTAGTGTATTTCTTGCGGCGGAATCAAACTACGCGATTAGGGGGCGTGAATCATTTAAATTAGGCGCGTCCCCGCGGCGATCGAACTGCGCATGCTTTTAGTAGCGTAATTTACGTACATTCCTATTCACGGACGACTTACGCAAAAAATAAATAAATTGAAAATTCGACGCGGGAACGACGGCCATACTTAACATGACACATCTAACTATAGACCGGATAATAGCAGCTTTAACTTTACGCTGGAAAAAGCCGACTAGCGACGACGTTAGAGAATGCGACGGCCGATCGTAACTTTGTGGATCGCCGTAAAAAGCTAATTTGCATACCCGACCCGGAAAACGATGCAAACTTCACCCAGCGGGCGCAAAAAGATTGCAGCTTAGATCCGAAGGCGTACAAAGACTTAAGCCTGTCGGATCGAAGCCCGAAGCCGTCGTATCTTGGTTTGAGGATTCAAACTAATCCTCAAAGTACGCCGGAGATACACCGGCGTACTGGCTCTGTGGATCTGGCCCTTAAAGGCTAAGTTCACATTTGTATGGCTCTACATGCTGCGCTTGCACAGGCACAGAATCCCATTCATTTGATTGGTCTACTGTGCCTGCATTTCCTGGTCCCTGCACCTGCGTTTCCACACGCAGGAATTATCCCACGTTTTTCCGTTTAAGAGTTGATGGCACCCCCGTGCATTTTCTTAAAGCAGCAAACTTTTAGTGCAGCTGCATGTGTGTGTGGGAACGTGTGGGATTTACACTGACTTCAATGCCCACACAAATGTGAACCTAGCCATTAAAGCCAATGGATCAGGAAACATTTTTATATTAGAGAGGTCCACAGTGTCTCAATGTTATTCTCATGACATGTTTACTTTAAAGGGGTTGTAAAGGTACACGTTTTTTTACCTTAATGCATCCTATGCATTAAGGTAAAAAAACATCTTACAGCACTGGCCCCCCCCGAGCCCCCGTTGTACTTACCTGACCGTTCGAATCTCCCGGGCGCGTCCACGTTGTCCTCTTCGGTTCCCAGCCTGGCCGTTGATTGGCTAGGCTGGGCGGATTGATAGCAGCGCAGCCATTGGCTAGCGCTGCTGTCAATCAGAGCGGATGACGCGGCGCGCCGGGCGAGCGCGCTCGCAAAAGCTTTCCTCCATGCGAGCGCCCTCGCATGAAGAGGGAAAGCTTTTGCGAGGAGGAGCCCAGACAGCCACTGAGGGACCCCAGAAGACAGCTTTCCGGGCCACTCTGTGCAAAACGAACTGCACAGTGGAGGTAAGTATAACATGTTTGTTATTTTTTTTTTTTAAAAGCCCTGACTTTAGTGTCCCTTTAAAGCGGATCTCCACCCTAAAGTGAAGATCCGCTGATCCGAACACTCCCCCCCTCCGGTGTCACAATTGACACCTTTCAGGGGGGAGGGGGGTGCAGATAGACACGTATCTGCACCCACTTCCGGCCCAGCATTCACGGGCAAAAGACGGGCATTACATCACATCCCGTCTCCCGCCCGTTGTGTGCTGGGAACACTCGGCTCCCAGCACACAGCTGGAGCCAATCGCGGGCGCAGTGCGACTCGCGCATGCGCCGTAGGGAACCGGGCAGTGAAGCCGCAGCGCTTCACTTCCTGGTTCCCTCACCGTGGATGGAGGGGGAGCAGCAGGGTGATGAGCGATCGCTCATCCTCTGCTGCGGACGGCGCTGGACTCCAGGACAGGTAAGTGTCCTAATATTAAAAGTCAGCAGCTGCAGTATTTGTTGCTGCTGGCTTTTAATATTTTTGTATTTGTGAACCATCCGCTTTAAGGCTCCGTTTCCACTTGTTCAACTTGTCCTGCGAATTGGGACTGCAAAGTCGCATGACAAGTCATACCCCATGATTTTCAATGAGTACGTTCATATCTGTGCGACTTCAAAGTAGTCCCTGCACTACTTTGGTCCGACTTTGATGGGACTTGAGATCCTTAGACCTCAAGAACACACAGACATTGCTTCAAGTCGCGGCAAAATCTTGCGACTTTCAGGTCGCAATAGTGAAAACCTAGGTTAACTCCTAGAGATTTTTTTAAATGTTTGAGGCTGGGTTTCACACTGCCATATGGAGCGGCTCGCAGCAGGGGTCCGGTGTGTCCCTGTTTACCGTTTTAGGTCCGATTTCAGTCAGAATGTTTGGCTAAATTCGGACCTGAAATGGAGCCCTGTGCAATTCGCTCTGCAGAATTTTAATTAGGAAGAATTTGATTAAAACAATTCAGCACTTCTTTTTTTTTTTATTGTATAGCACCAGATTTTTTAACTTGAAATATAATCAACAAAACCTTCTGACTACAGGGACCCAAAAGGGTTCCACTTTTCCACCTCCTCTGTTACTAATGGATATATATATATATATATATATATATATATATATAATGTGTGTGTGTGTTTATTTCTCCTTTTAAGGACAACTCATACCTTAAGGAAAAGTCTGTAATTTTGTAACCCTGAGATGAAATCAGCAGGAGACTACATAGACAGTCATTAGGTTTTCACAGGTTTGTGATGATGACAATCCACCAAAAAGTAGTAATTTGTTTAGTAGAGTTCATTTGATGCCTACTAAATGGACGCTACAGGACACCACGCTTACTGACACATTGGTCTTCACCCCACAGAAAAGGTTTTCCCCGCTCTAAGATATTATGACTTGTGTACTCACCTTCAGATCGGGTATAAGAAATTTTGAATTGCTGGACAGGTTGGCTTTGGATGTCACGGTATTCATTCTCTCCAGGGCCGTCAGATTGGTTTTATCTCCAGGAACAGAAATTAACCAGAACTCCATCTTCCAGTTCTATATCAATCTCCAAATAGCTGGAAACAAAATTTGTATTGTGAAGCACCCACTAAATTTGCTTTTAGAAATAAAAAATAGTTAGGAACTAACCCGACTTGTACATGTGTTACAAAAGGTCAAATAATGTGTTTATCATAGGTGTGCCTGGGCACACCCTAATCACCAAAGCCCCCTAATGGGGCTCCTAAAACAATTGTAAAAAATTATATAAAAAATAAAATAGTTGAAAATAAAATAATAAAAAATAAAAAACGACTGACATCATACACTGCCCTACTTTCACCAATCTATGCCCTAATGACACTGTCCACTGCTTTACTGACAACACTATTATATATGCACATACGCACACACATATATGCACTTTGGGGTGCACACCCCAATGCAGTAGGCTGTACACACCTATGGTATTTATTATTTTACAATTGTTATAGGTCAAATATGAATAAAAAAAAATAGTTAATTGAAAACTGATGTTTTATCCATTGATACTTGTGAGCTATATGACCCTCTGCTTGGATGATTCTTGAGGACTCCAGTGGTGAGATCTTCTTCATCTATAGGTGGCCATACACTATACAACCTGAGTGTACAATCTCCTTACCAAAATGATATAATCGGAGACACAACTAATCAATCCATTCCATCTGTATCAAATCATGGAATGGCTAATGTACAGCAGGAGTTCTACCCTAGGGTTCCTCCTATTTAGGGGTTCCTTGAGCAATGAGCAATTTCTGCCTCTCAGATAAGTTCCCACCGATACCATTGATCTTTTTAACTATCTGTAAGGGGGGAATTCTTCCCAATGACCACAAATGTAAAGATCATTCTTCCCACTGACCATCACACTGATGTATCATGAGTTGTAGATATAGTAATTTTTTAGCAGAGGTTGTCTGAGACCGGAAAGTTATTTTAAGTGGTGAAAAGGTTGAGAAAGGATGATGTAGAGCAGCCATTCTCAACCAGGGTTCCGTGGAACCCTAGGGTTCCTCCAGAGGTGGCTAGGGGTTCCTTGAGCTGTGGCTGCTTTGCCTCCTGTTTGATGGTGCCTACATAGTTCAGAGCCAATTCCACTTGGAGGACTCAGTGGTATGACACCAATGATCTTCATAGTTCTCTGTAAGGGGGCATTCTTACCACTACTGTAAAAAAGGGCATTCTTCTCACTGACCACCAAAGTAAGGGGCATTTATCAAGAGTTCCTCGAGACCTGAAAATTATTTTTAGGGTTCCCCAGCGGTAAAAAGGTTGAGAAAGGCTGATGTAGAGGGAAACAATCCATCAAAATTATATTCAGGTGGGAATATCCAGCAACACAACGCAATTGCTGGTAAATTCTATTGATCTGACAAATCAATCAATTTCTTCTGTAACCAGTTTGAAGTGGACCTAAAGTAAGAAACAAACGAAAGGGAGCTGCGGTGGCTCAACGCGATTTGCACTGCGCTGACAAGTCGTTCACCTCTGCAGCTAAGGGTTCGGATCCCGGTCTCGGCTTCATGTGAATTGAGTTTGGTGGTCTCGGCCCAGCTCCTGGTGGGTGTGCTATGCGAGGTAAGCCCACCCCCCCCCCCCCCCACAAAAAAACACCACACTTACACGCACTCAAAATTGGGTTAACATACATGCACTTTGGCCACGCGGTCTCTAAAAAAGAGAGACGAAGGACTAATGGGGCTGGCTGAGCGGGCTAGATCCTCTCACTCCCTCATAGGGGAGTCCCTCTGCCCCATTGGGCTTCAAAGCGGAGCAGGTAGGGCGGGCTGTGTGGGAGGACCCCCTCACACCCGCCATTGCCACCCGGGGGCATGGAGAAAGATGGCAAATTGCCTCTGGGGGAGGTCTGCCTACCCCCAAGTCCGGCTCCTCTCTCAAGTACACGCACAAAATACACTTTAAAAAATAAAAAATAAAAAAATAAACAAAGAAAGGTCCAGTGGTCCTTCTCATTGCTCCTATCCAAAATATACAAGTATAGTCAATTAAATGCTCACTGGGGGCTCCTTCCAGGTTTAAATGGCCACCACTTCTCTGACATCTCCTTCTCTTTGCCATGGCAGGGCACGGCAAGCTCTAGCATATGGCAGAGGCACTGATTGGCTAGTTCCAGCAAATAAGTAAGTATTTTAGTGATCATTTTTTTTATCGGTCCAAACCGATCGTGTGTGGGCGCCATCGGTTATTTAACCATCAGTTAAAAAAAGCCAACTTGTTTTAAATTTAACCGATGGATTACTAACGGATAGAAAAAAAACGATTGTTAGTAGGCACGACCATCGGTTAAAAATCCACGCATGCTCAGAATCAAGTCGACGCATGCTTAGAAGCATTGAACATGAATTTTTTTCAGCAAAACGTGGTGTTTTACGTCACCGCATTCTGACACGATCGGTTTTATAACTGATGGTGTGTAGACAAGACTGACCATCAGTCAGCTTCATCGGTTAACTGATGAAAATGGTCCATCAGACCGTTCTCATCGGATGGACCGATCGTGTGTACAGGGCATAAGATGGTTAAAATTATAATGATGCATAGGAATATACAGTATGACACTAATACATTAATATGACATTAATAATCATCAAAAAAGAATGATAGCCAGAAATGCAGACAGTGAAAAATTGCACTGTGCCTTGACATTGGTGGCAAAGTTCCCCTTACTTTGGTGGTCAGTGGAGACTGGCAGCCTTAGATTGGTGGTCATTGCTAAGAATGTCCCTTACCTTGGTGGTCAGTGGCAAAATGCTCCTTCTACAGGCAGCTAAAAAGATAATTGCATCAGTAGTTATTTCCTTGAGAGACTAGACTAGAGAAGATTCTCCAGTGGTCTCATGTCAATGACTCTGATGAAATACATTGTTGGCAGAACTATGAAGGTACTGCCAGGCTGGAGATTAGCCTGCCATCGTTCAAGGAACCCATTGTTTCTTCTATAGCCAGGGTCTCCAACCTGGAACCTTTGCACAGCCCTTGGTTCACTATTCCTTACGCTGAAATGATGGGCATTATTTCTTCCACTAATACCAATGATGGGGCACTGCTTCTGCTCCTACGGACCACCAACCCTAAAACCATGTTTATTCTCACTGATGTTGGCCCAGGACATTTCTACCCCCCACTGGTCACAATCTGGCACCCCTAAAGTCAGAAGGACAGTAAACTGGCCCTTTGTTTGAAATGTTTGGAGATCCCTGTTCTAGAGCAACCCTTTTAACATGGAGGAACCCTTGAAATAACTTCCCAGTCTAAGGGAACCCTTGCTAATGATTACTATATCTACAGCTCATAAGTGTGATGGTCAGTCCTTATGTTTTTTGGTTATTAGGAAGATTGCCCTATGCACAGATAACTAAAGAGATCAGTGGTGTCAGTGGTTACTGTCTGAAAGTCAAAAGTTGCTTATTGCTCACGGAACCCCTAGGAAGCTCAGGAGGAACCATAAGGTTCCATAGAATCCTCGTTTGGAAATACTGCCCTAGAGGAACCATAAGGTTCTGGTTGAGAATGGTCACTCTAGAGTTTTTTTGGTGAGAAGCCAGTTAAGCTGTAGAATATTTTGGATTGTTGAAGAAATGGAGAACATCCAAATTCAATGCAGATAGGGTGGGAATTAAGCAGGGAACCCCAGTGCTGCAAGACGAGGAGATGAAAACTGCTTTTCTTTTTACTCACTTTATAGTCACATATTAATATTATAATAACCTGCACAGTTAGCTGACAAGTTCATTTTTTGTCAGTGTACAATGTAGCTGTCACAGATCAGGTGTCTGGTGCCTGTGATATTAGCAAGGTGTGGGATTACTGACATCTTCAGACTGCTGGGGTGTCAGAGAGCTGGGTTATGTAACACCTACACCAGGGGAAACTTTTAATCTATTAATGCAGGTTTGCAGAACCTAAAGTTCAAAAGTTTTAGAGGAACAACAAATGTCAGCATGCCATCTCAGGTAGAGATCTGCAGGCTGACAACCTATGAATCCAGTTTATATTGCACCCATCCAATGTTACAGCATTGCACCATCCTTATTATAACAATACCATGATCTCTGTTTGTTATAAAGTTGGCATTAAGATGATCAGTGTAACTGATGGAATGCTATGCAGCTTTACTTATCCAACAAATTTACAAAAAAAAAAATCTTACCTGAATGCACTGCCTGGTCACAGTGCCAGCCGTATGATCTGCCAGTCCCAGGGGCAGGGAAAGCAGTGTAGTCTGCTCTTCTCCTTCAAACAAGTGTGTGGCTTGTAGCTCAGGTGCTCTTTATCTGTAGATCTGGAAGGTGGCACCTTTGTGACGTGTGATCCAGCCCAGGGCTATCCCTTCCACTCATCCTAGACAGTGCTCAGCTCTGGTGATGTTCTGCTGTCATGACATTATTGTCAAAGGTTTCCATAGACATTCATTTAATTAGCAACTACAAATCATATAAATCCAATAAAAACAGTATAAAATCAATCAATAAACAAATATTTAAATAATTCTTCTATGTGCATATAACATATCAGGGGTTATTTACTAAAGGCAAATCCACTTTGCACTACAAGTGCACATTACAAGTGCAAACTGCACTGAAAGTGCACTTGGAAGTGCAGTCGCTGTAAATCCGAGAGGGGCATGCAAGGAGAATAAAAAACAGCATTTTAGCTTGCACATGATGGTATAATAAAATCAGCAGAGCTTCCCCTCATTTCAGATCTACCCCTCAGATTTACAGCGACTTCACTTCCAAGTGCAATTTGCACTTGTAGTGCAAAGTGGATTGCCTTTCGTAAATAACCCCCATCATAATTCATACATCTGTGTAAAAAAAAATGCAAACTTGCTAAAATGTATGTTTAAAAGCAATCTTTTAGTGCAAAAAGGTGCAACAAGTGGAATCCAAGTCCTAAAAAGGCTGATTGGTGTACATGCAGCTGCGGGATGAGGATTAGGGATGAGCCGAACACCCCCATGTTCGGTTCGCACCAGAACCCTCGAACGGAGCTCCCGTTCAGATTCAAAAGTGCTAATTTTAAAGCCCAATATACAAGTTATTGTTGGAAAACTTCTTTGAGAACCCGGGTCTTGCCCCAGGGAACATGTATCAATGGAAAAAAAGGTTTTTAAAAACGGTCGTTTTTTCTGGAGCAGCGATTTTAATGATGCTTAAAGTGAAAAAAAAAAAAAGAAAAATTCCTTAAAATATCGTACCTGCTGGGTGTCTATAGTAGTGGCACGTGTTTAGAACTGTCCCTGCACAAAATGAGATTACGATAAGAAAAAAGTAATTTAAGACTGCTTGCGGCTTTAATGTAATGTTTGGTCCCTGCAATATGGATGAAAATCAATTAAAAAAATAGCATGAGTTTCCCCGCCACCACTCCCCCCAGGTCATTACAAGCCCCTTTGCCCCTTTATACTTTGTACAGCCGTATAAAGGCGGAGAAAAAAAGACAGGGACTGTAGGTTTGATGTTAAGTAGAATCTGTTTGTAATTTTCAGCTGGTACTTCTTTATCCAGTTGCTGACCGCCCGCCATCATATTACTGCGGGACGGTGGCACTGCTGGGCGAGAGCCCGTAGCTATACAAGCTATAAACAAAAAATATTGCGCTAAAAAAACTAACTGTGATGTACACAAAGTGAATACAAATCAATATATATGAATATCAATTTAATAATTGAATGGAGGCAGCCAACACACCAGTGGATATCAGGTAAAGCAAAAAAAGAAAAAAAGTGCAGCGCCAGAAATATTACAGTAGGAGCTTCATCTGAAGCAGATGAGTCTGCAAGTGATACTAGTGGGGGATAAACTTGCGGTTATCCTCCTAATTAATAAACAATGTGAAATCAGGTTGGATATTTGTATCCAGTGAACAACGTGTAAATTTACAGAAGGAGCTTCTACTGAAGCAGGTAAATCAAAAAGTGTTGAATCTATAAAGGGATAGGCTTGCGACTATACACCTAGATGATCAAAAATGAATAAAAAAAAACGTGTAAAACAAGCTGGATATTAAGTCCAGCAAACACCATATGTTAGTAAGTCCCGAAAGGTGAATACTAGATGGATATCTTCAATAGTTTAAGGGTGTCCTTAGACTTCGTGGTCTTTACTTTAAGTTGTTCTTTACTATGACCTCCCAATCTTCATATTGACAATCCGTGGTATATAGATGAATAAAATACCCTTACCAGCTGTTGTTGATCCACTGACACCGTACGGTGAATGGATCATGCAGGCTTGTGTGGGCCGACCGCCCTCCTTGGAATGGGGTGCAGATATGATTCTCACTTCCGACTCTCCATAGAAGGTCCAAGGAAGAAGCTGGTAGGGGAAGTCACCGGATTCCCAATGGGGTGAGGCAAATCCTTCGGAAGGTTTCCAATCACAGGAAAAAAGGGAAAAAGGGGATAGACCTCCTCATAGTGTAAAAACGTATTTTAATAAGCACGCAGATCACAGCAACACGTGCAATAATCAAATAAAACAGTAAAACCACAAATTAAAAATTAAAAATGTCTCGATTAGCAAAAAATGTCCCACAGCCAAAATACACAACCACTTTAGGAAAAAATTCATATGCGCAGTGGATGTGTTTGGAAAGGTTCAACCCGACCGGTTTTGTTTGCAAAGACTTCAACTGGGGATGGGAACTGAACCAATGCACCTCCTGCGCATTAATATAGTACCCCAATCACTTACATGAGCCTCTGCACCCGTGCGTCATGTTGCAAAGTGGCGTGCGTTCCACGCCCTCACTTCCTACTTCCTGTTTGCGCTCCACACAACGGATGGCGTCATGGCGCAATACCGGAAGTCCCTGATGGTTGATTGGTTGATTATTGCACGTGTTGCTGTGATCTGCGTGCTTATTAAAATACCTTTTTATACTATGAGGAGGTCTATCCCCTTTTTCCCTTTTTTCCTGTGATTGGAAACCTTCCGAAGGATTTGCCTCACCCCATTGGGACTTTCCCCACCAGCTTCTTCCTTGGACCTTCTATGGAGAGTCGGAAGTGAGAATCATATCTGCATCCCACCCCAAGGATGGCGGTCGGCCCACACAAGCCTGCATGATCCATTCACCGTACAGTGTCAGTGGATCAACAACAGCTGGTAAGGGTATTTTATTCATCTATATACCACGGATTGTCAATATGAAGATTGGGAGGTCATAGTAAAGAACAACTTAAAGTAAAGACCACAAAGTCTAAGAACACCCTTAAACTATTGAAGATATCCATCTAGTATTCACCTTTCGGGACTTACTAACATATGGTGTTTGCTGGACTTAAAGGAGTTGTAAAGGAAAAAAATGTTTTGCCTAAAATTAATGTCTGCAATGTAGACAGACAGAATAGTGTAATGATTCTGTTAAAAAAACGAGTAAATACCTATTAAATGCCTTCATCTATATCACCTCCGGTGTTCTAGTTTCTGTTCTCTCATTCACTTCCTGGTTTACGGCACTCATTCATGCAAGAACTACATTTACCAGTATGAATTGCGGCACGCCCAGTAATTCACACCTCCTTGAAGTCTCTAACACGTAGAGAGCGTTCTGCCACACAGATGTAGTTCCCAGGAGGGGGCGAGCATGTTACTGACCACCGCAGTAAAGCCTCCTTTCATGGTGGTGAGTAACAATCAGACAAGCAGGAAGTGAACAGAACAGAGAAGAAATAGAGCAACTTCTGAGCAAAAACGAACAATGAGGAAGCGAAAAGAGGAATGTTCTGCAGGTAAAGGATGCTTATTATGAAAAATAAAATGTTTCCTTTACAACCCCTTTAATATCCAGCTTAATTTACACGTTTTTTTTATTCATTTTTGATCATCTAGGTGTATAGTCGCAAGCCTATCCCTTTATAGATTCAACACTTTTTGATTTACCTGCTTCAGTAGAAGCTCCTTCTGTAAATTTACACGTTGTTCACTGGATACAAATATCCAACCTGATTTCACATTGTTTATTAATTAGGAGGATAACCGCAAGTTTATCCCCCACTAGTACCACTTGCAGACTCACCTGCTTCAGGTGAAGCTCCTACTGTAATATTTCTGGCGCTGCACTTTTTTTTCTTTCTTCCCGTAGCTATACGTCCGCTCTTTAGCGGCCGCTAGGGGGCATGTCAGCGGGGGAAACGCTGATCTTCTGTTCATACAATGTATGAACAGAAGATCAGTGATTTCCCCTAGTGAGGTCACCCCCCCCCATACAGTTAGAACACACCCAGGAACACACTTAACCCCTTCCCTGCCCCCTAGTGTTAACCCCTTCACTGCCAATGGCATTTTTATAGTAATACAATGCATTTTTATAGCATTGATCGCTATAAAAATGCCAATGGCCCCAAAAATGTGTCAAAAGTGTCCGAAGTGCCCGCCATAATGTCGCAGTACTGAAAAAAAATGCTGATCGCTGCCATTACTAGTAAAAAAAAAATATTAATAAAAATGCTATAAAACGACCCCCTATTTTGTAAACACTATAACTTTTGCACAAACCAATCAATAAACGCTTATTGCGATTTTTTTTAACGAAAAATATGTAGAGGAATACGTATCGACTCAAAAATAGAAAAATACTACATAGGGTAGTAGAGAGGCGGACTTTTCCAGGCAATGACAAGGACATAAAAGTTAAGAAAAAATATTTAATTATGTATCATAAAATCCAAAAACAAAGAATAAAATATACAAAAACAGGGTATACAGAGTATATATAAGCAATATTAGCTTGCATCTCGCCTACGCGTTTCGCCTAGCGGCTTCTTCAGGGCGAGTTTGAGAGAGGGCTGGTAGTATATAATTGCTAATTTCATATATCAAAGGAGTTGCTATCCATCCGATTATATCGAAGATGAAGTAAATATCCGTATGGCTTGTAAGAGCTCAATGCGGCAGACAAAGTACACCAAATTACACGAAAAAATATATCCTATGGTTGGCAGCGACTCATCATATAAGGATGAACAAATGTATTTCTGAAATAAAGTCAGAAATCAAAACAGGACCCGGGACTAATCACAGCAGTGAACATGGAACATAGCCAGGAAGGGGTAAAATCCAATCAAATGGGCTAGACCAGGTTATAGTGTCCAATATAGGGCAGCCCAGTAAGTCAGGAGTCTTGGTATAAACCGCTGTTCGTATGTCCCGGGGGGGTTTAAGCCTGTGCTGCACAGGCTTAAACCCCCCCGGGACATACGAACAGCTGTTTATACCAAGACTCCTGACTTACTGGGCTGCCCTATATTGGACACTATAACCTGGTCTAGCCCATTTGATTGGATTTTACCCCTTCCTGGCTATGTTCCATGTTCACTGCTGTGATTAGTCCCGGGTCCTGTTTTGATTTCTGACTTTATTTCAGAAATACATTTGTTCATCCTTATATGATGAGTCGCTGCCAACCATAGGATATATTTTTTCGTGTAATTTGGTGTACTTTGTCTGCCGCATTGAGCTCTTACAAGCCATACGGATATTTACTTCATCTTCGATATAATCGGATGGATAGCAACTCCTTTGATATATGAAATTAGCAATTATATACTACCAGCCCTCTCTCAAACTCGCCCTGAAGAAGCCGCTAGGCGAAACGCGTAGGCGAGATGCAAGCTAATATTGCTTATATATACTCTGTATACCCTGTTTTTGTATATTTTATTCTTTGTTTTTGGATTTTATGATACATAATTAAATATTTTTTCTTAACTTTTATGTCCTTGTCATTGCCTGGAAAAGTCCGCCTCTCTACTACCCTATGTAGTATTTTTCTATTTTTGATTCAATTATTTCGGATGTTGGCTACATGTGAGTGCTTTCATGTTTCCCCGTTCCCTACATTTTTGAATACGTATCGACCTAAACTGAGGGAAAAAAAAAAAGTGTTTTTATATATTTTGGGAGGATATTTATTATAGCAAAAGGTAAAAAATATAGAATTTTTTTCAAAATTGTCGCTCTATTTTTGTTTATATTTGTGGGGAAAAAAGGACGCCAATTTTGTTTGGGAGCCACGTCGCACGACCGCGCAATTGTCAGTTAAAGCGACGCAGTGCCGAATCACAAAAAGTGCTCTGATCATTGGACAGCAATATGGTCTGGGGCTAAAGTGGTTAAAGTGTAGCTTCAGCCATGAAATCTTTTTTTAAGCTTTACTGAAAATATAGAGAAGGGTTATCACCCCTGTAACATTTGTTTTGGTGTCTGTGTGCATCTGTTCAGAAGATTGCACCTCACTTTCTCTCCCAATGTCAAATGATTTTATGAAATTGTTTTTTTTTTTTTGGTGAAACAAGGATTGGTAATAAAGCATAAGTGGACAGGAGACACCTTTTAGGCTGGGTTCACACTTGTGCGGTGCGTATTTCAGCTCTTTTACCTCTGCAGATAGATAAGGGAAGTGTTCAGCAGATTAGCTCCGTTTTTGCTGCGAATTTGGAGACCTGGGAGAAGTTCCAATTGAGAGGAGAGTGGGGGAGAAATGTATTGAGCTGAATGACAGAAATTCCTGAAGAAAACTGAACACATTTGCGAAACAGCTGCGTACCCATAGAAGATAATGGGACTGAATTCGCACCTGAGCCGCACCGCAAGGCCTCCACAACGCATACGGATTTTCTGCAATGCGCAGTGCGAATGCATCGCACATATGTGAACCAGCCTCATTGAAAACAATGTATTTAGAAATGTTCTGCGTTTTGGATGCGGTTGAAACCGCAACCAATTTGCATAGGTGTGAACCCAGCCTTACAGAAAAGAATTTCCCTTCCTAGGGGTAGATTTCCTCTGACTTCCTGTTGTCTCCTTCCGTTTGCAAATAGGAGTCGTTTGTAATTTGGATGTTTGAAAGTAGGGGCCTGACGTATATACTCTGCAGAAATTTGGGCCCTAGTTGTTGGTGTTGCCAAAACACTGTAAGCCCTCACAGTTAGTCTTTGTGGGCGCTGGAACGCCCTGCTGTGAAATATTAGATCAAGAATTGTAATTACACGCCCCTGTTGAACAGGGGCAGAAAAATTGGGCCTTAGGCACTGGTGCTGGTGCCACAACATAACATAACAATTTTTGATGCAATACTTTGCATGTGGCTCTTTGCTGCGCTCCAATTACAGTAACTGTGGGAGGTTGCATTAGCATAAGCAGTCTCCAAGGGATCTGACACTTCCAAAAAATTATTCAGTTACATCAGCATCAGGTGCTTGGTAGCTGGTGTTGATCCAAGCCAGATTCCTTTTTATGAAGGTCAATTGATCGACGGAATCGGTGGAGAGGCGCACCCTGTGATCGGTCACAAAGCCTCCAGCAGCACTAAATGTGCGTTCTGAAAGAACACTGGATGCAGGACAAGCCAGTAGCTCAATTGCGTACTGTGCGAGCTCTGGCCAGTGATCCATCCTCAAGACCCAGTAAGCCAGAGGATTTTCGGTGGGGAAGGTGTCCCAAGTCTGATCTTGAACCTAGGTATTCCCGCACCATGTAAACCAGAAGCTGGCAATGGTTGCTGGAACCGGTCATACCTTGGGGCTGCGGACTAAAAAATTGTCTGAACGCATCGGTCAGACGGCCACCTTCGCCACCGCTCCTTCTGTGACTCACCGAAGCCTCAGCAACACGTTGTCCAGGACCAGGATTTGGTAAGCCCCCAGGTTCTGGGAACGCGTTGCACAGACCTTTCTGCAAGGCCTCCCAAAGATTTTTCATCTTCTGCTCCCTCTGCGACGACAAGATAAGGTCCGCAACCTTACTTATGTAACGTGGATCAAGGAGAGTTGCCAGCCAATAATGATCCTTCTCCTTGATACCACGAATACGAGGATCCTTACACAGGCTTTGCAGGATCAGGGAGGCCATGCAGCGTAGGTTTGCTGAGGCATTTAGAGTCACTGAGGACGACAGTATCCACAGCCACCTCATCCCAGCCACGTAAAAGTCCATGGGTTCCTTGGGACTGTAAATGATCCCTTGAAGACTGCTGGTGCTGATGTTAAGTGCTAGGCTCCACCTCCATGCTGATGATACAATCATCCTCCTCCTCCTCCTCATCCTCTTCCTGTGTGCTAGGTGGGCAAGCAGGACCACTGTCTGGATAAAGGGGGCCTTGAGAGGTAAGGAAGTCCTCCTCTTCCTCCCTCTGTTCTGCCTCAAGGGCCCTGTCCATTATTTCACGTAGAGTGTGCTCCAACATGTGAATAAGAGGGACAGTCTCACTGATGCATGCACTGTCACCATCCTCGTGGCCTCCTCAAATGGTGAAAGGACAATGTAGAGTTCCATCTGGTGGGCATGTCACAGATTAGGCGGTTCTTGGGCAGGTTTTATTCCCTTTGGAGGTCTGTCAGCCGAGCACTGGCATTATATGACCTTCGGAAATGCACACAGACTTTCCTGGCCTGCTTCAGGACATCCTGTAAGCCCGGGTACCTGCCCAAGAACCGCTGCACCACCAAATTCAGGACATGAGCAAAACAGGGCACATGGGTCAGTTGTCCCTGTCGCAGGGCAGAGAGGAGGTTGGTGCAATTATCGCTGACCACCATTCCTGGCTTAAGCTGGCGTGGCGTCAACCACCTCTGAGCCTGCCCCTTCAGAGCTGACAGAACCTCTGCCCCAGTGTGGCTCCTATCCCCCAAGCACACCAGGTCCACCGCATGGCATCTCTTTGCCTGCATTCCTGCGTAGCCCCTCGTACGCCTACGGAGCACGGCTGGTTCCGAGGAGCACATGAAGAGGCCACAGAGGAAGAAGAAGAGGAGGGGGTGGAGGAGAGAGGTGTGTCACAACCAGTAGTGGTGTTTTGGAGGCGTGGTGGCGGAACAACCTCCAACACTACTGTACCTTGCCCTGCGTCCTTCCCAGCTGCCAGCAGAGTCACCCAATGCGCCGTGAAAGAGAGGTCTGGGACGGGACATGACATGGCTGCAATATGGGGCACAGGACATGGCTGTATATGTGGGGGACATGACATGGATGCATATGTGGGGGACATGACATTGATGCATATGTGGGGGACATGACATGGCTGCATATGTGGGGGACATGACATGGATGCATATGTGGGGGACATGACATGGCTGCATATGTGGGGGACATGACATGGCTGCATATGTGGGGGACATGACATGGCTGCATATGTGGGGGACATGACATGGATGCATATGTGGGGGACATGACATGGCTGCATATGTGGGGGACATGACATGGCTGCATATGTGGGGGACATGACATGGCTGCAATATGTGGGGGACATGACATGGCTGCAATATGTGGGGGACATGACATGGCTGCAATATGTGGGGGACATGACATGGCTGCAATATGTGGGGGACAGGACATGGCTGCAATATGTGGGGAACATGACATGGCTGCATATGTGGGGGACATGACATGGCTGCAATATGTGGGGGACATGACATGGCTGCAATATGTGGGGAACATGACATGGCTGCATATGTGGGGAACATGACATGGCTGCATATGTGGGGAACATGACATGGCTGCATATGTGGGGGACATGACATGGCTGCAATATGTGGGTGACATGACATGGCTGCATATGTGGGGGACATGACATGGCTGCATATGTGGGGGACATGACATGGCTGCAATATGTGGGGGGGACATACATGGCTGCAATATGTGGGGGGGACATACATGGCTGCAATATGTGGGGGACATGGCTGCATTTGGGGACACGTTTAAAAAAAGTATCGGTATTCGGTTTTGGCGACTACTTGAAAAAAAGTATTCGTACTTGTACTTTGTCCTAAAAAAGTGGTATCGGGACAACCCTAGTGCAAACTATACGGCCCAAGTGCAGTAACACCAAGTACGTTTAGGTGCAAACTTTACACCCAAGTGCAGTAACACCAAGTACGTTTAGGTGCAAACTATACGGCCCAAGTGCAGTAAACACCAAGTATGTTTAGGTGAAAACTATACGGCCAAAGTGCAGTAAACACCAAGTACGTTTAGCAAAAACAGTTTAGTGTGGACACCCAGTTACTCTGTATTAAAGCACCTCATCCCGTGTAGATGAATTAGAGAACAAAAATTGGGGAGAGGGGGGGTACCTAAGGACCCTGGGACTATAAAGCGGTGCTGATAAAGTGTACCGAAACACTGATAAAATACAAAATAAATTTTATTAAGTTTATACAAAGGTAAGTTAATAAAAACCATCCATTATATTAAATATCACATATATCACAGGCTTTAATAGTCTGGGAAAGGTTCTTTGGTAGTTGTAGTTCAACCGACATGTTTCGCTGTGTGGAGCTTCTTCAAAGGTGTTTGGAACTAACTACACTGTGTTAAAACAAGGATATAAAGATGGTTCAAAACAGAAGTACAGCAGTTGTAGATAAAGAGAATGTATTCATTGAAACAAACAATTGGTACAAGAATCAGGGGAATAATAATTGGTTCAATATATTAAACAAAATCCTCAATAAATTATGCTTAAGCAGGGGAGCAGGGGAGAAAGGGGGGGGGGGTTTTGAGGGAAGGGGAGGGGAGGGGAGAATGGGTGATAGGTTGGAATAGAGAATAATGGTGGAATAACTAGGGGGGGGGGGTGTGGGGGGGGGGGGTTTCAGGTTCAAGGGGGCAAGGTATTGGCAGGATAGGTGAAGGATAGGGATGGGGAATAAAGGGAGCGGAAAGAGAGGGGGGGGATGGGTATGCGGGGGACCAGGAGAGGGAGGGGAAAACAAGGTTTGGGACAACAGGGGGGGGGAGGGGGGGAGAGGTAAAGGGAGGGAGGGTTGGGGGGGGAAACAAAAAAAAGAAAAAAACAACGGGGGATGGAAAAAAGGGGGGGGGGAAGGGGAGGAAGGGGAGGGAGGAGGGAGGAGGGAAAAGGGAGGGGGAGGGGTTTGAGGATAGGGGTACAGGGGGCTTACCAATACTCACAAACCGGATATTGGGACTACAAAGCCAATGCGGGAGGGATGGTAGACACTTGGGTCAAAAAATGGAACAGGCCCACAAATCACCAACAGATCCAGATGCTATAATCATTGGGCCAGATTCACGTATTCCAGAGCATCTTTGCTCTGGAGTAACGCATCTCATTTGCGTTGCGCTGCCGTAATTTTAGGAGCAAGTGCTGTCATTCATGAAGCACTTGCTCCTAAAGTTGCGGCAGCGCATCGCAAATGAGCCGGCGGAATTCAAATGTAGCGGGTACGGGGCGTGTAGTATGCTAACTACGCGCGATCCCGCCGCCAACGTACTGCGCATGCGTCGAGTGTCAAAACATCCCCGTGCGCATGCTCCAAAATCTGTGAATGAACGTCAATGACGTCACATTCCCATTCATGACCGTTTTACGCAAGCGACGTTTTTTTTTTTTTTTTTCCGACGCGATGACGACGCCTATACCTAACATAGGATACTCCAACCCCATGTAGGTATATCTATGCGCCGCGTATCCCGTCCGGAAACGTCGTATCGTCATTGCGTCGCGCCGGATTTCGATCGTGAATTGCCGATTTCCGCTCATTAACATATTTTTTGAGCGTAAATCGGCGGGAACGCCCCCGGCGCCATTTTTAAGTTGAAGTAACGATGCGATGGCGAAACTCAGTTACGCTGCTCGCATCGGAACTTCAACCCGGCGTTTCTTGTTTTCTGGTTACAGAAAACAGAAACGCCGGCTCAAAGCCACAGTTAGGCTGGCGGATCACTCGATCCGCCAGCGTAACCTTTCCTGAATCTGGCCCATTCTGTCCAGGAACCATAATCTAATAAAGAGGGGCCAATTGTAATTAAACTGATGGATACACAAATGTCAGAAAATGTTGTGAAAGTAATAACAATAAAATTTGTGTTCAGGTTAGGCGGATGGGAAATAAATACCTTTATGAAAGGATCTTGGGTTCGCTTGGTAGTAATCAGACACAAGTGTGCTGATTGAATTGGGTAGGCTACAATATAGTGGGATTGCCTTGGAAATTCCGGTAGGGAGACGCAAGGAAAGCCTGCATATATACCAGCATCAATGTTCTACAAAAAATGAGAAGCGTTCCTTTAAAAAAAGGAGGAAAAAATACCATTTAATCAATCCCTTGCTACTAGAGACAAAGGGGTAGTGGGAAATGCCAAAAGATTTAAGTGTCTAACAGGTTGGCTGAAGGATAGAAGGGAGGATTTACCTTAGTGGTGCAGGAAGTGCTGGAAACGAGCAAGTTGCCAGCTGATAGGCTGGACGAATCATACAGGTGGTGCCCGAGAGAGCAACAATGACAGCCTTCATTTATATAGATCAGCAGGGGGCCGGCGTCGGCAGTGACGTCAGCAACCTGCGGGGACATGTGACTCGCCGTGTTCTGTTGCCTCCGCCCTATGACAGCCCAAGCCAATAGGGTATGTAGTGTCGGCGCGTGCGCACATCGCGCAGCGTCGTGTGACATGGGCACTCGGGCATCCCCGCGCTATGGAGGCGCATAACGCCATCTTGGTTAGGGGAAAAAGGGGGAAAAACAAATCCCTCAATTGCAAAAGTCAAGGTGCCCTGGATAGGAGAATGGAGATGAGGGCTTGGGAATTGTAAAAGGGAAAGAGGCAGAGCAATGAAAACGGTCAAGTTTGGGGAGACTGCTGTGATAAATCAGGATCTGAGATTGATCCTGAATTAAGAGGGAGCAGTCCCCTTTGTCCCTATGGTTCAAAAGGGACCGAATGGGATATGGGCATCTGGAAGGGTGAACATGGGGGCGGGGCCAGGTCAATTCTGTGGAGAAAAAGAATATTAAATTAATAATGTATAAATGTATATATTGATACAAAAATTGACAAATAAAAAAAACTTATACCTCTATGGGGTACAGGTAAATGGTCAGGGAAGTAAGTATGGGAAGGAGACGGGGGGGGGAGGGGGGAAGGGAATGAAAAGGGAGAAAGGGGAGAGCGCCGTCTGCTGCCACATAAGGGAAATTGAACAATTAACAGTATTAAATTCATATGTAATGCATAATGACGATGTGAATAAGCAAATAAATTGTCAAAAGGTAACACAAAAATAGGGGGGGGGGGGGAATTGAAACAATGAAAAAAAAAAAAAATGAAAAAAAGGGAAAGAAAAAGAATAATAAAATAAAATAAAATAAAAATAAATAAATAGAAATAATACAATAAAATGAAATGAAATGAAAAATAAATAAAAATAAATATAAATAAAAATAAAAATAAAATAGAATAAACTCAGTGAAAAAAATAATAATGAAGGGATGAAGAAAAGATAATGATTAGGTAAAGAGAAGAGAAAATAAGAATAATACAATTATTTGATGTTAAATTTATAAGAAAGGCTTGAAGCTAAAAGCTTCGTTCAGACCCGGGGGTCTGAGGGCGGCTAGCTGGTGGATCCATTTAGCCTCACGTTGCAACAAGGTTTTATCATAGTCACCTCCCCTTTCTCCGGGAGGTACATGTTCAAGAGCAAAAAAATTCATTTTGGAACTGTCGAAGTTATGATGGAGGCCTATATGTAGGCTGATAGGGCTCTCCATTTTCTTTTTTGTGATCAATGTCACATGATCCCGTATTCTGTGGTAGAAAGGGCGTTTGGTCTTTCCTATGTAGAAAGCTCCACATTCACACTGCATGATATACACAATGCCAAGAGATTGGCAGGTCACAGCGAAACATGGTTTGTGTATGCGTCCGTTGGGAAGCATTATAGTGGTGGCTGAATGGATGAATCTGCAAAATGGGCAACTGTGACAAGGTCTGGTGCCTGATGCAGCATTTTTTGACCGAGTGTGGGAGTGATGGTGACTATGGACCAATTTGTCCCTCAACGACTGTGATCTTCTGAATGTGATTTCTGGGAAGCTTTTGAGGTGTTTGGAAACTGTGTCGTCACTGAGGAGAAGATACCAATATTTTTGCAGGATCCTTCTCACTTTTTGGTGGTGCCCTGAGAAACGGGTAATCAGACGTATTCCTGGATTCTCCTTTTTAAATTTAGGGTCGTGAAGGAGTTTCTTGCGATCCTGAGACTTTGCTCGTGAGTAAGCCTTCTTCAAGCATTTCTTGCTGTATCCACGCTCACGGAAGCGTGTTTGTAAAGCTTTAGCTTCCTTTTCAAAATTCACTTTGTCGCTACAGTTTCGGCGTAGCCGCAAGTATTGGCCATAGGGAATACTTGATATCAATGATTGGGGGTGCGAGCTATTCGCATGTAGAAGCAAGTTTCCAGCTAGGGGCTTTCTGAACAAGGATGTACCTACATTTCTGTTTTCATCGATAGTAATTTGAATGTCCAGGAAGCTGAGAGTCGTTTGGCTGGATTCAAAAGTGAAGTTGAGGTTATAGTCGTTGATTTTAAGATTTTCCATAAAGGATACAAGTTCAGAGTGGGACCCTGTCCATATGAAAAAAATGTCATCTATAAATCTTCTCCACAACGGTATATAGTCCAGATAGGTCTGCATATTTTCCTGACGGAATAGGGTTTTCTCCCACCCCCCCAGGTACAGGTTGGCGTAGGTTGGGGCACATTTGGTTTATTCTATTTTATTTTTATTTATATTTATTTTTATATTTATTTTTATTTATTTTTCATTTCATTTCATTTTATTGTATTATTTCTATTTATTTCGTTTTATTTCTTTTTATTTTATTTTATTTTATTATTCTTTTTCTTTCCCTTTTTTTAATTTTTTTTTTCATTGTTTCAATTCCCCCCCCCCCCCCTATTTTTGTGTTACCTTTTGACAATTTATTTGCTTATTCACATCGTCATTATGCATTACATATGAATTTAATACTGTTGATTGTTCAATTTCCCTTATGTGGCAGCAGACGGCGCTCTCCCCTTTCTCCCTTTTCATTCCCTTCCCCCTCCCCCTCCCCCCCCCCCCCCCTGTCTCCTTCCCATACTTACTTCCCTGACCATTTACCTGTACCCCATAGAGGTATAAGTTTTTTTATTTGTCAATTTTTGTATCAATATATACATTTATACATTATTAATTTAATATTCTTTTTCTCCACAGAATTGACCTGGCCCCGCCCCCATGTTCACCCTTCCAGATGCCCCATATCCCATTCGGTCCCTTTTGAACCATAGGGACAAAGGGGACTGCTCCCTCTTAATTCAGGATCAATTCAGATCCTGATTTATCACAGCAGTCTCCCCAAACTTGACCGTTTTCATTGCTCTGCCTCTTTCCCTTTTACAATTCCCAAGCCCTCATCTCCATTCTCCTATCCAGGGCACCTTGACTTTTGCAATTGAGGGATTTGTTTTTCCCTTTTTCCCCTAACCAAGATGGCGTTATGCGCCTCCATAGCGCGGGGATGCCCGAGTGCCCATGTCACACGACGCTGCGCGATGTGCGCACGCGCCGACACTACATACCCTATTGGCTTGGGCTGTCATAGGGCGGAGGCAACAGAACACGGCGAGTCACATGTCCCCGCAGGTTGCTGACGTCACTGCCGACGCCGGCCCCCTGCTGATCTATATAAATAAAGGCTGTCATTGTTGCTGTCTCGGGCACCACCTGTATGATTCGTCCAGCCTATCAGCTGGCAACTTGCTCGTTTCCAGCACTTCCTGCACCACTAAGGTAAATCCTCCCTTCTATCCTTCAGCCAACCTGTTAGACACTTAAATCTTTTGGCATTTCCCACTACCCCTTTGTCTCTAGTAGCAAGGGATTGATTAAATGGTATTTTTTCCTCCTTTTTTTAAAGGAACGCTTCTCATTTTTTGTAGAACATTGATGCTGGTATATATGCAGGCTTTCCTTGCGTCTCCCTACCGGAATTTCCAAGGCAATCCCACTATATTGTAGCCTACCCAATTCAATCAGCACACTTGTGTCTGATTACTACCAAGCGAACCCAAGATCCTTTCATAAAGGTATTTATTTCCCATCCGCCTAACCTGAACACAAATTTTATTGTTATTACTTTCACAACATTTTCTGACATTTGTGTATCCATCAGTTTAATTACAATTGGCCCCTCTTTATTAGATTATGGTTCCTGGACAGAATGATTATAGCATCTGGATCTGTTGGTGATTTGTGGGCCTGTTCCATTTTTTGACCCAAGTGTCTACCATCCCTCCCGCATTGGCTTTGTAGTCCCAATATCCGGTTTGTGAGTATTGGTAAGCCCCCTGTACCCCTATCCTCAAACCCCTCCCCCTCCCTTTTCCCTCCTCCCTCCCCCTCCCCCCCCCCTTTTTTCCATCCCCCGTTGTTTTTTTTTTCCCCCCCCAACCCTCCCTCCCTTTACCTCTCCCCCCCCCCCCGTTGTCGCAAACCTTGTTTTCCCCCTCCCTCTCCTGGTCCCCCGCATCCATCCCCCTCTCTCTTCCCCTCCCTTTATTCCCCATCCCTATCCTTCACCTATCCCGCCAATACCTTGCCCCCTTGAACCTGAACCCCCCCCCCCCCTAGTTATCCACCATTATTCTCTATTCCAACCTATCACCCATTCTCCCCTCTCCTCCCCTTCCCTCAAAACCCCCCCCCTTTCTCTTCTCCCCTGCTCCCCTGCTTAAGCATAATTTATTGAGGATTTTGTTTAATATATTGAACCAATTATTATTCCCCTGATTCTTGTACCAATTGTTTGTTTCAATGAATATATTCTCTTTATCTACAACTGCTGTACTTCTGTTTTGAACCATCTTTATATCCTTGTTTTAACACAGTGTAGTTAGTTTCAAAAACCTTTGAAGAAGCTCCACAGAGCGAAACATGTCGGTTGAACTACAACTACCAAAGAACCTTTCCCAGACTATTGAAGCCTGTGATATATGTGATATTTAATATAATGGATGGTTTTTATTTACTTACCTTTGTATAAACTTAATAAAATTTCTTTTGTATTTTATCAGTGTTTCGGTACACTTTATCAGCACCGCTTTATAGTCCCAGGGTCCTTAGGTACCCCCCCTCTCCCCAATTTTTGTTCTCTAATTCACCAAGTACGTTTAGGTGAAACCTATACGGCCCAAGTGCAGTAAACACCAAGTACGTTTAGGTGAAACCTATACGGCCCAAGTGCAGTAAACACCAAGTACGTCTATGTGCAAACTATACGGCCCAAGTGCAGTAAACACCAAATACGTTTAGGTGCAAACAGCACAAGTGCACTGAACTACAAGTAGGTTCAAGCAGGGCCGCCATCAGGAATTATGGGGCCCCTTACACAGCTTCAGGCATGGGCCCCCTGGAGAACCGGGGGGGGGGGGGGTGCTGCCGCCTGAAATTGAGAAGCGGGGGGGCTGCTGCAAATTGAGAAGCGGGGGGGCCTTTACAAAAAAAGAAGAAATAAAGAAAAATATATATAAAAAAAGGGGGTAGCCATCTAGGCCTCTGGGCCCTTTAAAAAAAAAGAAAAAAAGAGAGAGAAAAAAAATATATATATATATATTTTTAAGAAGGATGGTTGATATCTGGGGCCCTGGGGACCTCTGGGCCCTTTAATAAAAAAAAAAAAATTATAAAAAGAAAATACAAAAAAAGGGGGGTTTCCATCCGGGACCTCTGGGCCCTTTAATAAAAAATAAATACAAATATATATATATATATATATATATATATATATATATATATATATATATATATATATATATATATATATATATATAAAAGAAAAACATTTATAAAAAAAAAAACAAGGGGGGGGGGTTGCCTTCCAAGGCTCTGGGGACCTCTGGGCCCTTTAATAAAACATAAAAAATATATAAACAAAAATAAAAAAATAAACATTTATTAAAAAAGGGGGGGAGTTTGACACATGGGGCCTGGGGACCTCTGAGCCCTTTAATAAAAATATATCTATATAGAAAAAAAAAGAAAAATATATATATATTTTTTTAATTGTATACAAAAAGGAGGGTTGTCGTTCGGGGCCCTGGGGACCTCTGGACCCTTTAATAATAATAATAATAATAATTATATATATATATATATATATATATATATATATATATATATATATATATATATATATATATATATATATATATATATATATCCCCCCTTTTTTCATAAAAAAAAATATATATATATATATATATAAAGAAATAAAACAAAAGTGGGAGTTGTCATCTGGGGCCCTGGGCATCTCCGGGCCCCTGGGGACCTCCAGACCCCTAAAAAAAAAATTGGCCCTTTAATAAAAAATAAAATAAAAAATATATATTAAAATATTTTTTTTTATCAAAAATAAATTTAAAAAAGAGGGGGTTGCCATCTGGGGCCCTGGGGGCCTCCGGGCCCTTGGGGACCTCCGGACCTCTAAAAATTATAAAAGAAAAAAAATTGTCCCTTTAATAAAAAAAAAAAAAAAATACATTAAAAAATATATATTTTTATAAAAAATAAATAAAAAAGAGGAGGTTGCCATCTGGGGCCATGGGGGCCTCCGGGCCTCTGGGACCTCCGGACCCCTAAAAAAAAAAAAAACATGGGTTCGACTAGAACACGAAGCTCATCCCTAATGAGGATTGGCTCAGCACTGACAGCTTCCTTCTAGGTTCAGCTGGACTAGGGGATCACAGTGAACCTTTCTGGTCTCTACTGGAAAACTCAACAGCTATTCATTGAAGTGTGCAGGCAGATGACTGTAAATGCTACAGTACATATTTTTTAACTATGTTTAAGCAAAGTTAAAGGGGTTGTAAACCCTCAGCGTTTTTCAACTTAATGTATTCTATGGGTAAAAACCCTTCTTTACTGCAGCAGCACTCCCGAGCCCCGCAATTCCCGTGACGGGGACGAGCACACCATCTCCGGCCTTTGTGTCTTTGGTCTTGATTGGATAGATTGATAGCAGTTGCAGCCATTGGCCCCTGCTGCTGTCAATCAAATTCAAAGATGCCGGTCGTCGGGGTCGGAGCCGAGTCCTGCTGTTTGTGTCAACAGACGCAGCAGCAGGACACGGGAGCATGGCTGTCCCTTAGGAGAGCGCTTCCCCGGCGGGACACTCGAGAAGAGGAGGAGCCAGGAGGGCCGCACAGGGACCCCAGAAGAGGGGGATCGGGGCCACTCTGTGCATACCAAACAGCACAGCGAAGGTAAGTGTAGCGCTCCCCCCGAAGAAGCCGCTGATTGATTGTTGGGATCAGCAAATTAATAGGCAAATTAAGTTACCCTATTGTTGTCCAGGGGTGTGATGCAGGAACAAAGTGAGCGAAGGTCCAGAAAGTCAATAAAGGTTTTTCCAATGCTTTATTTCCAGGCCAACACAGCCAACATCAACTTCAGTTAGGAAGGAAAGACAGGTTGATGAAAGGAGAGGAGAACTTGCTGTGTCAGGCCTGGATATGAATGGGCAAGCCTGCCCTTAGCAGTACCAATTTGTAAACTCGTCGCCACTTCTGCTTGAGTGGGTGAAGTGCCCACGGACAGGTTTTCTCTCACCAATCTGGCAACCGAGGTGTCACTTTGGATGTCTGGGAGGAACAGGTATTTCACACAGACCTGGCTCTAGAGCCTCTGCCACAGGCCAATTACTTTAGATGAGATTAGGTGAATGAACAGAGCGAATCCTCCCAGTAGATTCTAGCACAGGTCACCGGGAGACAGTAAAGCGTACCTGTCAGCATCCCGGTCAACAAATCCCCGATTGGTTAGTTCGGGCCCTGTGGACTACCTGCCTCCGTGTTCCCTTCGAGCCAATTCCCCAATCGCACGGCATCCAGCCTGGGATCCATTCAATAGGACTGGGAACCCAGTAGGTCACTGGGGTCCCCTTTCGCCTCCGGTTGAGGCTCGGTGAAGCCTGTAAGGGGTCCATGGATGCGCACACTCTGAAGGTGGAAGCCACACCTGGAACCGGGACCCCGCGAAGATTTTAGAACACATGACACCTGTCACAGATATACCCTTCCCCAGCATGCCCTGCAAGGGAGGAACTCCACCAATTGGCTGCTGGGGAAGACTTGCTCTGCCAGAAACACCTCTGGCGCCAACTGCTGGCCAAAGATGATACCACATCCCTAGAATGCAGCCTGACCTAGTGGACCTGTTCCGGAATAACAGAGGTCATAATTTAGATAAATCATGACTGAGAGCAATGTAACTCTCCCAGTCCAACTAACTTTAGTGTAGTGCCCATGCTGAAAGCAAGGGGGCGCTACATAAGTATGACATGTTTTTCTTTCTTTGTTTTTTAAAACCTGAACCTTTGCAACCCCTTTAATAGTAGATCTAAATAAGATTGCACAATCAGATTGTATACTTTACGTTAAGTTTAAAGCGAAGTTCCGACTTAAAAAAAATTAAGTCAGCAGCTACAAATACTGCAGCTGCTGACTTTTAATAATTGGACACTTACCTGTCCCAGGGTCCAGCGATGCAGGGGGAACGAAGCCCCGCTCCTCTCCCCCTCCTCTCCGCGGTTCTGGCATCACTACTGTGGGCGCCCGGCTGTGGCTTCACAGCCAATTTTTTATAGTTTTAGATTTGGGGGACAAAAGGGTAAAAAAATGGTAACAATACAGATATAGGAAAACTTTACAGCATTCTACGGGCTCAGTTGGGGGATGTTAAAAACATGCAGTTGAGCTGCTTTTTTAGTCCCCCCTCCCAAACGTCCCTTAACCACTTTAATACTGGCCACTTTCCCCCCTTCCTGCCCAAGACAATTTTCAGCTTTCAGCGCTGTCACTTTTTAAATGACAATTGCGCAGTCATGCTGCACTGTACCAAAACTACATTTGTATAATTTTGTCCCCACAAATAGAGCTTTCTTATGGTGGTATTTGATCACCTCTGGGATTTTATTGTTTGCTACTCAAATAAAAAAAGACTGAATATTTAAAAAAAAATATGTTTTTCTTTGTTTCTGTTATACAATTTTGTAAATAAGTACGTTTTTTCCTTCACTGATGGGCACAGATAAGCTGCATTGATGGTCACTGATAAGGTGGCACTGATGAGGTGGAACCAATGAGATGGCAATGATGAGGTGGCTCTGATGGGCACTGATAGGCAGCACTAATAGGTGGCAATGATATGCAGCACCGATGGGCATTGATAGGCGGCACTGATGGGCACTCATAGGTGGCACTGATGGGCACTGATAGGCGACACTGATGGGCACTGAAAGGCTGCACTAATGGGTATTTATGAAAGAAGGGAGTAACCGCTCAGGTGTAATTGTTGAACCTCTTCACTGAATCCAAAGCCACGGGTGCTGGCAATGCATATGATGCAAGGATAAGAAGAAAGTTTTGGACAGCCGCACTCTAAAAAATTGTTCCTTTTATTGTAATCTTAAATCACAAAAAAATACATGCCACAGCAAAAAAACAGATGCAAGCTGACGCATTTCACACTGTTACTATGACTAAGCACTGAGTTACAGTGTAAACGTGTCAGCTTGCATTTGGATTTTTGCTGTGGCATGTATTTTTTGTGATTTAAGTTTACAATAAAAGGAACAATTTTTTGGAGTGCGGCTGTGCAAACCTTTCTTCTTATCCTTGCAATGGGTATTTATGGTGGCACTGACAGGCGGCACTACTGAAAGACGGCACCGATGGCTGGCACTGATAGATTGCACTGATAGGCATGACTGATGGCACTGGCAGGCATTGTTAATGGGCACTGATTGGCATCTTCCCTGGCACTGATTGGCATATCCCTGGGCACTAGTTGGCATATCCCTGGTGGTCTAGGGTGGCATACATGGTGGGCGTCCATTGTGGTTATCCCTGGTGGTCCTGGTGGCATCCCTGGTGGTCTGAAGTGGGCATCCGTGGGGGTGGGGGGCTGTGCTGATAAACTGTCGGGCAGTCTGTCTGTCTGTCTGTCAGATGTGAGTGAGGAAAAGCCGATAAACGTCTCTTCCTGTTTACATCGTGATCAGCCATGATTGGACATGGCTGATCACATGATAAAGAGCCTGCATCAGAGGCTCTTTACCGAGATCGGTGTATTGGTGTGTCAGACTGACACTTTACACCACTGATTGCCGCTCTGCTTCCCCCCATGGTAGAGGCTGGGCGGGAAGTGGTTAAAGTGGTCGTAAACCTTTACATATACCCAGTGAAGTGACTGGCTTTAGGTGATACACAGAGATGAAACAAATCATTCTACATACGTTTTACGTGTTTATCCGCAGCCCTTGCTTATCCAGAGCTATTAAGAATTCATACAGCTTTTCTGACGAGGAGTTGAAGTTACACTCTACATAAGTCAGTGAGGAGAGCTGAGAGCTGATTGGAGGGAGAGAACCCCCCCCCCCTCCCTTAAGCACAGTAACAGACCTGAGGCTGTCAATCAGCTGGAGATCCCTCCCCTGTCACCATTTTTCTCTTGATGTCAGGAAAACTTGTCAGAAGGCACTCATGCTGATAGCTGAGAAATTAAGCTGGTGGGCTGAAATTAAACTAGGTCGAAAGCAACCAAGCATTTTTGGATACCCTTTTTTGTTGTGGCATGTTGTACCTTTTTTGTAGTTCTTCAGCTGGACTTCTGTCCTACCTTGCCGCAGCGAGGAACATCATTTGCTTGGGTCCCTCTTCTCCCCCCCCCCCCTCTCGCTGCCTTCTGGGACCTGTTAGAAAGCGCATGTGTGGTAAGAAACCTGCTGTGAAGCCTGAAGGCTTTCCCTTAGTTGCAATGCCGGCGCCTGCACCAGAGCCGAATCTGCTCCGGGGGGCGACATTGCAGGATCCCTGGACAGGTAAGTGTCCTTCTATTAAAAGTCAGCAGCTACAGTATTTGTAGCTGCTGACTTTTAAAAACAATTCTTAGAGGCTGGAACTCCACTTTAAGCTGCAAAGACAGAAACAAAGGGGGGCATTCACTTGCCACGGTCACAATGCTTTCGCAAACAGCAAACATTTTTGTTCATGTCACATTCTTTGAGCAGCAAGCCCGCCGAACTGAACACAACCCATTCAAGTGAATAGGGAAGTGCCACAAACGGGTGCAACGCATGCATGGCGTGTTGTTGCGGCAATTACAGGTGGCGAGGAGGCGTCATATCACCTATTCGCTGACTGTCAATCGCTGCAAAAGAATCTGAACAGAATCGCTTTTTAGAGGAGCATTGGCTTAGAGTGACTCAGGTCAAAACGTATCCTAAGAGAACTGTGACGTTTTATTATGGGATGGTTATATGGATGCCTTCACCTCCATTCCCCTGCACATTAACCCCTCATCTCCATCCATCATGTCTAAGTGACCACCATGTCACGGTATCAACAACTCGCATTGCTGGTGCCATCCACAATAAGGCTATTTAGAGAGCTTTGCATAACGAGCTACTGCCCTTAGACAACCACAAGATGGCGATCTACTGAGTTCAGACAACCAAAAGCAACCTAGAGCCCTCAGACAGCCACAAGATGGCGCTGCCAGCCAAATGTGAGCCGCTTCCTCCTTCCGGTACACGTGACTTCCTGAGATCCGGTTTTGTGTACATGCGGACTCCGGTGTATGTTGTACTGAGTGTAATGCTGGCCAGGCTCAGCCATGCAGGTCTCCAATATTAATGATGTGAAGATCTATAATCTGAGCTGCGGGAAGTCTCTGCCGGAGGTGAGACATTGTTATCTGGTGTTGTGTATACTACATTACCGCACATCTCATAGTTCATGTACACTTATTATGATCACTGACAGATGAAGTGAATAACGTGGGTTATCTCATTACAAAGGCATCTAAAAGTGGGTGGGAAAGACTAGGCAGCAGCAAGTGAACATGTTGTCCCTGAAGTTCATGTGTTGAAAACAGAAACTGTGTACAAGTGTAAGGGGAAGATTGTAATGGCTGGACAACTAGGTCAGGGCAACTCCAAAACTGCAACTTGTGTGGGATGTCCCAGTCTGCAGTGGTCAGGACCGACCAATATAGTCCAAGGAAGGAAAAGCGGTGAACTGATGATGGTGTAATAGGCTGGCAGGGCTTACTGATGAGGGAAGGCTGCTTTGTGAAGTCTAATCCTATAAATGCGCTACTCTAGATTAAACTTGTACCCATAGAGATTGTTGTGTATGTGGCCACAGACTGCTCAGGGTGTCCATGCTAAGGATAATCTCAGGTGTGTTCGCAACCTACATGAGCAGAGCCCGCCAGGAAGTCACAGACGGCGAGATATTTTTCGATCTCTGCAGCCACGGTCTGGAAAAATGTCTCCCTGCCTGTGATTAGCGCTGTGCAGTGCCGACTTCCTGGCGGGCTCTTCACGTGCGGGTTGCAAACACACCTGAGCTCACCCTTAATGCTGAGCCATGTCCACAGCCAAAAGCACCTACAATGGAGATGAGAACATGGACTATAGAGCAATTGATGAAGAAGGTGGCCTGGACTGCTGAATCAAGTATGATTTGTGGAACACAACAGCGACTTTGAGATGTTTACTTGGCCTCCAAATTCCCCTGATCTTGGTTCAGTAGAACATCTGTAGAATGTGCTGGAAAAACAAGTGTGATTCATGAAAGTCTCACCTCACAACTTACAGGACTTAAGGATCCACTACTGACGGCTTGGTGCCAGATACCACAGCATACCTTCAGAAGTCTAGTGGCTGATTGCTGTACATAGTCCAGTCCATGTCACAGTCCTCTGTACAGACGGGATGCAATCAGTGTCACAATCCTCTGTGCAGGCGGGGTGCAATCCGCGTCACAGTCCTCTGTCCAGGCAGCACTCATTTTCGCCACTAGATACTCTTATTGGAATGGTGTATATACAGTGCCAGATACCATAGCATACCTTCAGAAGTCTAGTGGCTGATTGGTGTACATAGTCCAGTCTGCGTCAGTCTTCTGTACAGGCGGGACATGATCCGCGTTGCGGTGCTCTGTACAGGCTGGACTCAGTCCGCATCGCGGTGCTCTGTACAGGCGGGACGTGATCCGCGTCGCGGTGCTCTGTACAGGCGGGACGTGATCCGCGTCGCGGTGCTCTGTACAGGCGGGACGTGATCCGCGTCGCGGTGCTCTGTACAGGCTGGACGTGATCCGCGTCGCGGTGCTCTGTACAGGCGGGACGTGATCCGCGTCGCGGTGCTCTGTACAGGCGGGACGTGATCCACGTCGCGGTGCTCTGTACAGGCTGGACGTGATCCGCGTCGCGGTGCTCTGTACAGGCTGGACGTGATCCGCGTCGCGGTGCTCTGTACAGGCTGGACGTGATCCGCGTCGCGGTGCTCTGTACAGGCTGGACGTGATCCGCGTCGCGGTGCTCTGTACAGGCTGGACGTGATCCGCGTCGGGGTGCTCTGTACAGGCGGGACGTGATCCGCGTCGCGGTGCTCTGTACAGGCTGGACGTGATCCGCGTCGCGGTGCTCTGTACAGGCTGGACGTGATCCGCGTCGCGGTGCTCTGTACAGGCTGGACGTGATCCGCGTCGCGGTGCTCTGTACAGGCGGGACGTGATCCGCGTCGCGGGGCTCTGTACAGGCGGGACGTGATCCGCGTCGCGGTGCTCTGTACAGGCTGGACGTGATCCGCGTCGCGGTGCTCTGTACAGGCTGGACGTGATCCGCGTCGCGGTGCTCTGTACAGGCTGGACGTGATCCGCGTCGCGGTGCTCTGTACAGGCGGGACGTGATCCGCGTCGCGGTGCTCTGTACAGGCGGGACGTGATCCGCGTCGCGGTGCTCTGTACAGGCGGGACGTGATCCGCGTCGCGGTGCTCTGTACAGGCGGGACGTGATCCGCGTCGCGGTGCTCTGTACAGGCGGGACGTGATCCGCGTCGCGGTGCTCTGTACAGGCGGGACGTGATCCGCGTCGCGGTGCTCTGTACAGGCTGGACTCAGTCCGCGTCGCGGTGCTCTGTACAGGCTGGACTCAGTCCGCGTCGCGGTGCTCTGTACAGGCTGGACTCAGTCCGCGTCGCGGTGCTCTGTACAGGCTGGACTCAGTCCGCGTCGCGGTGCTCTGTACTGGCAGCACTAATTTTAACCCCCATAAATGCACTAATTGAAATGGTGTGTATACAGCGGGGTGTATACAGTCCTCTGTACAGGCAGAATGCGATCCGCGTCACGATCCTCCTGTATGGGCAAGATATGATCCGCATCACGGTCATTTGTACAGACTGGACTCATTTTAGCCCCAATGCTTAATTTGGAATGGGGTGCAATGCTCTGCCATCAGACAGCCCATGATGGTGTGTATACAGTCCTCTATACGGGCAGGACTCGGTCCACGTTATGGTCCTCTGTACGGGGGCAGGATATGATCCACATCACGGTCCTTCGTACAGACTGGACTCATTTTAGCTCCAATGCTCAATTTAGAATGGGGTGTGATGCTCTGCAAGCAGACAGCCCATGGTGGTGTGTATACAGTAGGGGGGACACTATTGATTAGTCACCTGTCAACCATTTAATACTTTCGGGGGGCATACATTATACAGTTTTATATGATTTACAGTGCAACATTTGTTAATGTTTTATGTGTATACTTGATCTATTCCTTAACATTTTTTAAACTTCTGAATTTCAGTGGCTATCAGATCGTAGAAAGAGAGCGCTACAGAAAAAAGATGTGGGTAAGTAAAGTTAACATTTAGGAAGAGATGACGTTTCATGGTAGGGGGAATTGTCTGGCTCTTACTGCAAATCACTGGACTAATTGTCTTTGTTTTGGCATATAGACGTCCGGAGGAGAATTGAGCTTATTCAGGACTTTGACATGCCCACAGTCAGCACCAACATCCGAGTTTCCAGAGATGGACAGTACATCATGGCAGCCGGTGAGAATATTTTATTTATGATAGAATAGCAGGTTTAAATTACAATTGGGATATTGTGATCTGACTGGCACTGAAATGATATCATTATTTGTTTGTTTACAAAGATTAGACTACAGTGATTCATAATAGCCAGTCATGTGTCTTGACATTCTGGGCTTCATTTACTAGACCTGGAGAGTGCAAAATTTGGTGCAGCTCTGCACAGAAACCAATCGGCTTCCGGGATTTTTTATGTCAGACCTTAAAGGAGAAGTCTAGCCTGAGCTTGTTTGGTTGGGCTTCTCCTATGGGTCACAGGAGTGCAATTCGTTTTGCACTCCTGTGACCTGTTTTCAGCAGAGAATGGACTGACGTCCGCTCTCCACTGATGTCGCAGGAATCAGTCTAGGTACCGCATCATAACAAGGACAAAGCCTGGATCCGTCAGCTGTCTGGACTAATACCCGTCTCAGGCTCTCTGCTTAGGGAGCTGATAAAACAGAGCCTCCAGTGATGTGATCCCTTTCTTTATCTCCATAAACATGGGGGTAAGTGTTTTGTAGTCGACAGAGCTGATCCATAGTGTGTATAATGACCCTGATTGAGAGAAGACTGCAAAGTGCACTGGGTTTAATAGGGTTGATTGTTTTCTTTTTTTTTTTTTTCTTTATATTGAACAGATATATAAAAAACACTTTCAATGGTATATTTTTTTTTTAAAAGAGAGTAAATAGGAGACATTCATTGTTCAGGTTTAGATGGAGTTACTCTTCCCCTGTTGGCTGTGCCCCTGTTTTCAGCAGTTATTAGACCTCCCTTTACACCTTTATTATCAATCAATATTTAGTCTGTTAAACTTGTAGACAAACTATATTCTCACTTGGTAACTCTACTTTGCCACTTTTTTTTTCTTCAGGTACATACAAGCCACGCATTCGCTGTTATGACACTTACCAACTGTCTCTGAAATTTGAAAGGTGTTTGGATGCGGATGGTCAGTATCCCTTTTATTATAGTGGGACATCTGTAGAACTGTACTTATTTATACCCTGGGACTTTTCTATCCCGATTGGGGATAACCCTCTGTGTTCATTTTTTTCCTTTAAACATTTATGTGAAAGTACGTATATTTTATGTATGTGTGTGTGTGTGTGTATATATATATATATAATATATAATTAGGGTTGTGCCGATACTATTATCGGTATCGGGACCGATGCCGAGTATTTGTGGGAGTACTTGTACTCGCGCAAATACTCCCGATGCCTAAAAAGAATACTTGGGGGAGAGCAATGCAGCGTGTAATGCTCAGACAGCTGAGCATACCAGTGAGAGAGAGGCAGCCTGTGTGCATTACATGCTGCATCAGACGGCATACCTTGGGGAGAGAGAGGCAGCGTGTAATGCCTGTATGCGCGGCATATAATCCTCAGATGGCAGCCATCCAGTGTACAAAGCCGCGCCTCCTCCTCGTCTGTGATAGGGGAACACTCCCAGCAGGTGAGTCAGTGTTCTGCCTATCACGGACATCCTCTCATCCTCGTCCATGGGATGAGGATGAGAGGGTGTCCGTGATAGGCAGAACACTGACTCACTTGCTGAATGAATGACTTGTATAGCGCAACGCATGCGAACTGAATCGCCTCTGGGCGCTTTTTCCAGCCAGTGTCTGCTTGGCTGGTGCGGTCATTTTTACCCCGTAGGATCTTGACACGCTATGGACACAGTCATACACACATATATACATATATACTGGGTCAATTTTTTTTTTGGACGATCCAATTTACCTACCAGCATGTCTTTGGACTGTGGGAGGAAACCGGAGTACCCGGAGGAAACCCACGCAGACACAGGGAGAACATGCAAACTCCAAGCAGATGGTGTCGTGGTTGGGATTCGAACCAGCGACCCTTTTGCTGCTAGGCGAAAGTGCTACTCACTGGACCACTGTGCTGCCCCTATTACAGACGAGGGGCAGCACAGTGTTGCTGGGAGTGTTCCCCTATTACAGACGAGGAGGCGCGGCTTTTGAACACAGGATGGCTGCCGTCGGAGGATAATACAGGTACACAAGCATTACACGCTGGCGCTGCCTCTCTCTCCCACAGAGGAGGAGGCGCGGCTTTGTACACTGGATGGCCGCTGTCTGAGGAATGGATTATACATACATACAGGCATTACACGCTGCCTCTCTCTGGGGGACATGGCTGCAATATATGTGGGGGACATGGCTGCAATATATGTGGGGGACATGGCTGCAATATATGTGGGGGGACATGGCTGCATTTGGGGACACATTTAAAAAAAGAATCGGTATTCGGTATCGGCGAGTACATGGAAAAAAGGTATCGGTACTTGTACTCAGTCCTAAAAAAGAGGCATCGGGACAACCCTATATATAATAAATATATTTTACGTAAATCAATTTTGCATCTTAAAGTAGATCTAAACCCTAACAGGGTGACTTTTTGCTATAGCTTTGCTTATTATAGAAAGTTGCCATTGTTTTATTACATTTCAACTTTAAGCATTGGGAATGTATCAAAATGTATGTCGTATTGCAATGCACTTTGAATCGAATGCCAATGTGCATCACAGCGCAGATAGATCTTGATGGGTTGGCACTTATCTTAACAGATGCATTTCCATTAATTTCAGTGAAGAACACATAACAGAAAATGCATAGGTGTAAATCCAGCCCTATGGCGTAGTTTTTTTTCTAATAAACATGTTATACTTCCCTGTTCTATGCAATGGGTATTGCCCAGAGTAGCCCTGAACCTCCTTTTTCTGAGGTCCCCCATTGGTGCTGTTTTTTCTATGGTGGCACACCTGCGGACTGGATCCTGAGCTGGGCTGTGTGTATCTTAAGACACACATAGGGCGGCTCGCCCTCCCCCCCCCACACACACACACACACCTCCAGAGGATTTGATTGCTAGCAGCAGGATCCAGTTGGCTGATCCACTGCTGCCTCTGTCCAGTAAATGCAGGGAGCGAAAGGAGAGAGCCACTAGAGACGGGCTCAGTGTTGGATCGAGTCAGGACTTAGGATGAGGGGGCGATACAAATGCAGGGAACCTTTTTACGTTAATAGAGGGAATGCATTAAGGTTAAAAAAAAAAAAAAAGTTAAGCCTTTACAATCACTTTAAAAGAAAGCTGCAAATGTAAAAAAATTACTTTTAAATTATTTGTGAAGGTGTCAAAGGTTATATGAGATTTAGCTCTTTACAACAAGACCATATTTTGTTTTTTACCCTGTACCCTAAATCAGGGGTCTCCAAACGTTTTAAGTCAGGGGGCACTTTATTGTCCTTCAGGCTTTAAGGGAACCAGACTGTGGCCAGTGCGAGTAGTAAATGCCTCAACATCAGTACTCTATCGTTTGGTTTTAATGGGAGAAATAGTGCCCCATTGTTGGTATCGATGGGAAGGATAGTGCCCCATAGATAATGTGAGTTGGTGGAATAGTGCCCCAAGGGGCAAATAAAGGAAAGAAAAGGGCCACAGTTTGGAGACCACTACCCTAGATCATAATTTACTTTTGTAGAGATGAATCTCCTTTCCAGCACATAGCAGGACTTTCATCAAATTTACTAACAGTATGATTATTTTAGATGTTGCTTGGCAATGACCTCCGCTTTTGCCAGCTCATAAGGACCACCCGTGACCGTTCTCCCAAGCTCCGCTTACATTGTGGTATCTTGCTGGAGGACTGCTTATTTTATGTTGGAATAATAAAAAAAAAAAAAAAATTCTCAATGATCAGAGAAGCTTTCAGCCTCTGCTATGGCCAATTCTTCCTATTACTGCTTGGATTCACATAGTCCAATGCTTGCCTCCAGCAGGAGGTCCATTAGGGACTTGTGGTGGTACTGTACTCCTGAGATGTCCGAAGGTGAGTATTTAAAATCCAGTTCCATAAGAATCTATATAATGGGTCATTGCCTGGGCAGCGTAACATTGAGTGGGCTGTGCTTTTGTGTATAGAGGGGTTTGATAAGAACCGAACACTCACTCTAATAGTGGCTGAGGGTTTTTACCTTTAAAACTGACCCAGGGAACAACATTTTTATTTCAAATATATTCAATATCCCAAAAAGAAGAAAATATATCTAATCAGTGTGCACCAATACATTTGCAAATGCAGTGATCTTGTAAAAGTGGTGTGAGGTCGTGATTGTGCCACAGAAAACGACAGAAGGGGGCGGAGACGAGACCAGCCATCCTGTACAAGGAGTGAGAGCAGTGACCGACCGGTCTTTATTTATAGGAAGCTTCTGCACAGCAACTGTGTGAATGATGGCACAGGAATGGAGGAAATACAAAGGAGACCAAGGCACATGTGAGAGTAGAAAGGATTCTTGTATTTCAACAATATTGCTTATCCTAGAGATCAGCATTAACCACTTCTGACCAGCCCCACGTCCAAAGAATTTTTTTGAAGATGGATATCTCGGTAACGGCAGCAGCTGCTGCCACAACCGAGATATCCATCTCTTCGTGGGGCGGTCCTGTTAACGATGACGGCGGTCATCGCGGCAGATTCGCCGCGAGATCGCCGTTACCGGCGGCGGGAGAGGGTGCCCCCCCCCTCCCGCCGCTCTCCCGCGCCCTCCGCCGCTTACCGTAGCCGTCGGTAGCGGCGGAGGCGATCGGGTCCTCTTGCTGGCTGTCCGGGGATGCGACTGAGGGAAAAAATGTCCCTCAGCCGTCCCCATACCTCTGCTGGGCGGAAGTGACGTCAAAACTTCATTTCCGCCCAGCGTCTTAAAGAGACATTTAATTTTACATTTTGACTTTTTTTTTTTTTTTTCTTTTTTTTTTTTGCATTTAAGCCTGAATATGAGATCTGAGGTCTTTTTGACCCCAGATCTCATATATAAGAGGACCTGTCATGCTTTTTTCTATAACAAGGGATGTTTACATTCCTTGTAATAGGAATAAAAGTGACATTTTTTTTTTTTTTTTTCAGTGTTAAACATTATAAAATAAATAGAAATAAAAACGAAAACCCCAAAAAATTTTTTTTAAAGTGCCCCGTCCCGACGAGCTCGCGCGCAGAAGCAAACGCATACGCGAGAAGCGCCCGCATATGAAAACGGTGTTCAAACCACACAAGTGAGGTATCGCCGCGATCGTTAGAGCGAGAGCAATAATTCTAGCCCTAGACCTCCTCTGCATCTCAAAAAATGCAACCTGTAGAATTTTTTAAACGTCGCCTATCGAGATTTTTAAGGGTAAAAGTTTGACGCCATGCCACGAGCGGGCGCAATTTTTAAGCGTGACATGTTGGGTATCATTTTACTCGGCGTAACATCATCTTTCACAATATATAAAAAAATTGGGCCAAATTTATTGTTGTCTTATTTTTTAATTCAAGAAAGTGAATTTTTTCCAAAAAAAGTGCGCTTGTAAGACCGCTGCGCAAATACGGTGTGAGAAAAAGTATTGCAATGACCGCCATTTTATTCTCTAGGGTGTTAGAAAAAAATATATATAATGTTTGGGGGTTTTAAATAATTTTCTAGCAAAAAAAACTGTTTTAGTCTCGTAAGCACCGAATCTGAAAAACAGGCTCGGGGCTGAAGTGGTTAAAGTGGTTGTAAACCCTTACAGACCACGTTTACCTACAGGTAAGCCCGGATTAAGGCTTACCTGTATGTACAAGAAATATCTCCTAAACCTACACGTTTTAGGAGATATTTCCAGAAAAGATCGCACTGATGTCTACGGCGCATGCGTGCCGTAGACAACGGCGCAGGCGCACTGAGCATGCCATTAGTGAACCCGATCATGCTGTGACTGACGGCTTGATTGTGCATGCTTGGGAGTGACGTCATCGCGGCTCCGGCCAATCGCAGCGCCGGAGCCGAGATGCCCGGAAGTAATGGCGACGGAGGAGGCGAATGAGGACCGCTGCGGGGGCTTCGATCTCAGGTAAGTAGCTCATTATGCCTTTGTCTTGTTTATTTTTTTATTTATTTTTTTAGGAAGCTTTACTTCCTCTTTAAGGCTGCATTCACACCTTAGCTTGTCTTGGAGGTTTTTTCAACATCATTTGTTGCTATGTTTTTTAGCTTTTATGATCCACTTTTATTCTTTGTTCTTTTTATTTGTAAGGGGCTAGGGTTAATTCATTTATTATTGTTTTTTTACTTATTTATTAGCTTAGGGATTAATATTGGGGTATAGAGTTTATGATTAAGGAATAATAGGTGGGCCGGATATGACCCTTTGCTTGCCTTTATCTGGCCCTCGGGGCACTATTCCTTCTACTGACACCAATGATGTAAAAATGTTTTACTCCCACTGACCACCAAGCCTTTGACATTGTTTACTCCAATCCATGCCAGGACATTTTCTACTCCCATTGCCGGCCCTAAAGTTTGAAATCAAGTTAACTGGCCCTTTGTTTCAAAAATTGGAGACTCCTGGGTTAGGGGGGCGGGTGGTTGTTGTTGTTTTTATCTGTTTATGATTATTTTGTTTTTTTTATTATGTACTTTTATTTAAATATTGTATTTGAGCAGAAAAACGTGCAACAAAATGCACTAACATGCTAATTTTTTTTTAAAATGCACCAATTTGTCCAATTCGAGCTACAAAAAAAAAGCTCCAAAACGTCCTGGAGCTTCAGGTGACTTGTAGTGGAGATGTGAACCATCTTCATAGAGAAGCATTGATTATTTTCTCCTCCAGCGTTTTGGAGCTTCATGCTCAAGAGGTGTGAATGGGTCTTTGGGTCATGGTAAATCTGCATTGTATGCACTTTTGTACTTTTCTGTTTTAATTTTTGACTTTAATGTGTTTTGTTTTTCAGTGGTCAAGTTTGATATCTTATCTGAGGACTACTCAAAGGTATTGTGTTTTTGTTTCTTTAAAATTAAACATATCAGTTACCTCTTTGGGGTCCTTTCAGACATGCGGATCGGGATGAGATCATCCGCTGACACCCGCTATCTCATAGGGATACATGTATGTCCCTTTTTCATCCATAAACGGATTGATGAAATATGGACATCATGTCCGCATGTGTGAAAGGGGCCTTAGGCTTGGAAATGTTTTTCTTATAGGATGTGTCTCTGCAGCTGGCTCCCATAGCTGTTGCTCAGGCCATTATTCCTAAACACCTATGGCCAGATATTGCCCTAATCAACTCTTCACCCATTGCCCACCTTATCTACAATACCTAGGTGTGACCAGATTTTAAAGTAGAAAGGAATTTTATCTGAGCACCACAAACTGAAAACGCTTTTTTAAAAATGTTTAATACTCAGAGCAAACTACCCCATCCATCCATGTCTCCATGCTAAATTTTGTTGAGAAATCGCACCCCCTAGCATTTATGGCCATAGCCATCTTGAGAACAAGCAGATGATTTATGTAGCATTTACTTCCTGGAATCCATCAGCCCTTAGCTCAGACATGCAGGCAGGAGGGTGTGCTTAGCTGAGAAAACCCCTCTTCCAGCGCAAAGGTAAAAATGCCCATGAAGACTTCTGGGAAGTATGACATTATTTAATCCTAGGCCAAACACCAGGAAGTAACTGAAAAAAAAATGCAGATCACTTCTGCATCATTGTTTACCTGTACGTGTGTGTGTGTGTCACATTTCCCCAAATGAACCACTTTAGCGTGTGCTGTACACGCATGTGCAGGTAAGCACTGATACAGAAGTAAATGGCGTACAGTCGCACAGGGCCATTCACTTGTATTGGTGGCAGAAACCTGTGGGAATATCAGTCTTGAGGAATCTTGTGCTAATAAATGTCTATGTGCCTAAAGGGGGCCATAGATGGCTCATTTGGATTTTTTCATCCATACAAGTGAGATAGACAGAGGAATCCTTCCCCGCTGAGACTAGATTCTGAGTGCAGGACTTCAGCTGCCAGAATACACTGATCAGAGACTCCAGCCGCTAATCAAGACAAGGTTTCCAGCATTCCTATTTGACAGCAGTTGATCCAACGATTGACTTCTATTGGACAGGGACAGCCATACATGGATAGAAGTCTGTGCTAAACTGGCTGAATTTCAATCCATTTAAGGTTAGCTTAAAGGGGAAGTAAACTTTCTATGCAGGCATGTGATGGCTGCATTTGTTTTTCGTGGTAATTTTTATTTTTTAATTTTTTAGGCTTTCCTTCCTTTATTTTCACCTGGTGATCCAGCCAATAAGTCTGTTCTATTTAAGCAAAACAAGCTCTTTCTTTCTCGTACATCACGGGACACAGAGCGGCATATTCATTACTATGTGGGTTATATGGAGTACCTTCAGGTGTGGACACTGGCAATCTCAAACAGGAAGTCCCCTCCCTATATAACCCCCTCCCCTAGAGGGAGTCCCTCAGTTTTTTCGCCAGTGTCTTAGGTGTTGGTCACGGAATAGCTTTGCTCCACATCCTTGGGATTAAGGGCGGGCTAACCGGATCTGTCCAAGGAGCCTCAGTGCCAAAGTGGACAGTACCCGGGCCCCAAACCGTGGGGTTTTGCCTATAATGCTCCTCTTTGGAGGGCTGGACCCTGGGCCCAGGACTTGGAGTTTGTAAAAACCATAAGTTCCTGTTTGCCAGGGTGCTATATAGGTCCAGGACAGTGGGTACCTTCATAGGACCCCAGGGCCTGAAGGTCTACTACGCTACCCACGGAGATGGGAGAAGATTGGATCAGTTTGCTGGACAAACATCCTGCAGCATGGAGCAGGTAAGGGGGAGCCTGCGGGACTTGGTTCGACAGCAGGCTCTCCGGGGTAACCTAAAAAGGGGGATAGCCTAAGTATGCTCTGCATGGGCAACCTTGCTCACTATGTCTAAGAGAGACAGGATGACACCCTTTTCTCCCCCATCACTAGGTCCCCCTGTCTAAATATGTGTTGCTAGCTAAACCTGCTGTTTCTTCCTAGGGCTAGTAAGGATCCCTAGGGGCCTTTGGAGAGTCCTACCTGGCCGGGGGTTTGAATCTGCCGCCTGTTTCTGCGTTCCTGGATCTCCAGCAGCGCGGCTCCTCCATGTTCCTCCTGTTTCCGGCATACGCGCGCGCGCGCGCACGTCTTATTGACGTTTTTCGCGCCGTTCAGACAGGAGGGCGGGGGGGGGGCGTGCCTGCGGCGTCATACAGGGGCGCGCCTTTGTGCTGTTATAGACAGCAGGCATTGTCAGTGCTCAGTCTGAGGCTGATTTTCAGAGGAGAGGACGCAGAGCGGCAGAACAGTGACTCCCGGTGGCGGAAGAGGGGTAGTACATGTGGACTTTGTTCCAATGCCTTTTTGTTAAGCCAAGAAATCCCCCTTTTTTGCAGCAGGTTGGAGGCTGGCAAACTTAGTTTGGGGTCACTGTATGTTGTCAAAAGAAAATATATAATATATAAAAAAAAAAAAAAAAAAACATACGGGATCCCATCAGTTTTTGGGCATTAGTGATCTATTGTCCCTTAAACTCTGATTTTTGTACTCCTGGCCACTACAGTCTGTTGTGTGGGCGGAGTCCCTCGATTTTGTATTATGGCTTCCAAAGGTTCGGGGTCAAAGGGTACAAAAAAGACCAAAAAACAAAAGGGTTCCCTTTCTGATTCTGATATGCCGATACTTTCCCCGCAACTTATTAACATAAGAAGCGCCTTGGATGAGCCATTAGGGGGATCTGGTGCGGAGGCTGGCCCAGATCAGCCCAGCCCTGTGTTTATCACAGAGGAGATGCTAGCCGTATCCCTAGGGGGGCTAGAAGAGAGAATAGCAGCATTGATCGCTAGAGCTATTCCTGGTAAGAAACGGGTTAGATCCCCATCACCAAGAGGTGTATCCTCAGATGCTGAGATTCTCTCTCCGGAGGAATTGGAATCGCAGGAGGATCAACTAGACCTGAACCAAGAGGGTTCAGGGATTGAGGGGTCTGCCTCGGAGGAACCATTTTCAGACTCCCAGACAGAAAGACTGTGGGTACAGTCTTTGACGGACATGGTCCGCTCGGCATTTAGTTTGCCATTGCCAGAGCCTCAGGTTCCTCCGGTATCCTCTCTGGGCTCTTTGAAAGCTCCGTTAAGCAACGCAGTTTTTCCGGTCCATCCTCTCTTGGAGGAATTGATCTTTCGGGATTGGGTACGGCCGGACAGGATTTTTCTGCCACCGAAAAGATTTGCGGTCATTTACCCCATGGAGGAAAAATTCTCCAAGAGGTGGAGGCTCCCAGTAGTGGATGCAGCCATCTCATGTGTGAATAAATCACTAACTTGCCCGGTGGAAAACATACATATGTTTAAAGATCCGGTTGATAAAAGATTAGAGACACTTTTAAAAGCATCCTTTGCTACGGCAGGAGCAGTGGTGCAGCCAGCGGTGGCTGCAATTGGAGTTTGTCAGGCATTAAAAGACCAGACAAAGGAAATGTTAAAGGACATGCCTACCCAACAAGCAGAAGAGTTTTCTGACATTCCCAGAGCTCTGTGTTTTGCGGTAGATGCTATAAAAGATTCCATCCAGCAGGCCTCTCGTTTATCACTATTTTTGGTGCACATGAGAAGGCTCTTATGGTTGAAGAACTGGGCGGCGGAGCCCCCATGCAAAAAGCTTCTGGCAGGGTTTCCCTTCCATGGAGGACGACTCTTCGGAGAGGATCTGGATAAATATATTCAGACTATTTCAAATGGCAAGAGTACCCTTTTACCGGTCAAAAAGACATTCCGGGCTCCTACATTTAAAAGGCAGCTCTTTCCTGTCTCGGGGCCCTCTAATTCCAGGCAGTATCGACGGCCGCCTGCACGATCCAACGTTAACAGTAGATCGCAGGGACAGACCCCTGGGGGTAAGAGGCCGTGGTATCGCAAGCCGTCAAAGCAGCCCCTAAGTCTGCCTTATGAAGGGGCGCCCCCACTCTCGCGGGTGGGGGGAAGGCTTCGTTTCTTCTCAGAAGTTTGGGAAGCCAAGATCCCCGACAAATGGGTCCGGGCATCTGTAACCACAGGTTACAGACTGGAGTTTCTAAGGTATCCTCCGCCTCATTTTCAAGAATCAGGGCTACCAAGGGATCCAGCAAGGAAGGCCTCAATGCTGGCAGCTTTGGATCACCTGCTTTGCCAGGACGTAATTGTAGAAGTGCCAGCCCAAGAGCAAGGCCTAGGTTTCTATTCCAATCTCTTTGTCATACCAAAGCCCAACGGCGATGTCAGGCCAATCTTGGACCTAAAGAGGTTAAACGGTTACCTAAGGGTTCGTTCCTTCCGGATGGAATCCATCCGGTCAGCAGCCGCCGCGCTTCAGAAGGACGATTTTCTGGCCTCCATAGACATAAAGGATGCTTACCTTCATGTACCAATCTTTCAGTCGCATCAAAGGTTTTTACGCTTCGCGGTGGGGCAGCGACACTTCCAATTCAGGGCGCTCCCCTTCGGGCTGGCCACGGCCCCCCGGGTATTCACGAAGATCCTAGCCCCAGTTCTGGCCAATTTAAGGATCCAAGGGGTCACAGTCCTAGCATACTTGGACGACCTTTTAATCATAGATCACTCACGGCCGGGTCTGCAAAAGGCAGTAAACCTCACGGTTCGGTACCTCGAAGAATTCGGCTGGGTCCTAAACCGGGGAAAGTCAGCGTTCCAGCCTACAAAGCAGTTGGAATACCTCGGCATGAGGTTAGACACAGAACATCAAAAGGTGTTCCTGCCCCTTGTAAAGATCGAGGCTATCAAGGGGTTGGTTCAGTTGGTTCTAAACAAGAAAAAACCAACTATTCGCCTGTGTATGCGATTACTAGGCAAGCTAGTGGCCACATTCGAGGCAGTACCATACGCTCAGATCCACACTCGCGTCCTACAGGCAGCCATTCTAGCAGCCTGGGGCAAGAGGGCACATGCCTTAGAGTCCCCTTTGACGCTATCATCAAGGGTCCGACAAAGCCTGGCCTGGTGGTTGAACCCTCAGAATCTTCTAAAGGGAAAATCCTTCAGCCCTGTTGTCTGGAAGGTAGTTACCACAGACGCCAGCCTGGCAGGCTGGGGGGCGGTCTTCGAGGGGTTCTCCCGCCAGGGAACTTGGGTGAAAGCAGAGAGGCAGCTCCCCATCAATATCTTGGAAATCAGAGCTGCTCGCCTAGCCCTTCTGGCATGGACCTCCAGATTAAAGGGGTTCCCGGTGAGAATCCAGTCAGACAATGCCACGGCGGTGGCATACATAAACCACCAAGGGGGAACCAGGAGCCAGGCCGCTCAAAGGGAAGTGAACTTGATTTTTCAATGGGCAGAGGTTCATGTACCCTGCATTTCAGCGATATTCATTCCCGGAGTGGACAACCTGCAGGCAGACTTCTTAAGTCGCCAGAGTCTGTTGCCAGGGGAGTGGTCTCTGCATCCCCAGGTCTTTCAGACAATCTGCCAGAGGTGGGGAATGCCGGACGTAGATATAATGGCATCCAGGTTCAACAAGAAACTAGACAGGTTCGTGTCGCGAGCGAGGGATCCTATGGCCTGCGGAACCGATGCGTTGGTTTGCCCTTGGCATCAATTCAAACTTCTATATGCATTCCCTCCACTACAGTTACTCCCGCGCCTGTTGCGCAAGATCAGAGTGGAGAACAAGCCAGTCATTCTAGTAGCTCCGGCTTGGCCCTGGAGGACTTGGTACTCACTAGTCCTGAAGATGGCAGTGGGAGACCCTTGGACTCTTCCTCTACAACCAGACCTACTCTCACAAGGCCCGATCCTCCACCCTACATTACAGCGTCTAAATTTGACGGCCTGGAGGCTGAATCCCTGATTCTCAGGGGTAGAGGTCTGTCTAGGCAGGTAATCCCTACCCTGATTAGGGCTAGAAAGCTGGTCTCCAGGGTGATTTATTACAGGGTGTGGAGGAACTACATAGGCTGGTGTGAATCCAAAAGATGGAATTGCCGCAAATATACTATTGATAGGGTGTTAAGTTTTCTCCAGCTAGGAGTGGATAAAGGCCTGGCACTAAGCACAATCAAGGGACAGATCTCAGCTCTGTCAGTGTGGTTTCAGAGGCCGCTGGCCACCCACTCGCTGGTAAAGACCTTCTTACAGGGGGTCTTGCGTATTAATCCTCCTGTCAAGTCACCAATTTGTCCATGGGACTTAAATCTTGTCCTGTCCACTCTACAGAAACAGCCTTTTGAGCCGTTGGCTGAGATTCCTTTAGTCTTACTGACAAGAAAGTTGGTTTTCTTGGTCGCCATAGTTTCGGCCAGGAGAGTGTCAGAGTTAGCAGCCTTATCGTGTAAGGAACCATATCTCGTTCTGCATAAGGACAGGGCAGTTCTCCGGCCCCATCCTTCCTTTCTACCAAAGGTTATATCCAAATTTCACTTAAACCAGGATTTGGTACTTCCATCCTTCTTTCCAAAACCTACATCTAGAAAGGAGGGGTTGCTGCATACCTTGGATATTGTCCGGGCCATGAAGGCCTATCTTAAAGCTACAGAAAAGATCCGGAAAACAGATGTGTTATTCGTTCTACCAGATGGCCCCAAGAAGGGGCAGGCAGCGGCAAAATCCACCATCTCGAGATGGATTAGACAATTAATCATTCAAGCCTACGGGTTGAAGAGGTTGCCTCCTCCGTTGTCGGTAAAGGCCCATTCTACCAGGGCCATGGGCGCCTCTTGGGCAGCACACCATCAGATCTCTATGGCTCAGATATGCAAGGCGGCAACGTGGTCATCAGTCCACACGTTTACAAGGTTTTATCAACTAGACGTGAGAAGAAATGCGGATGCTGCCTTTGGTCAGGCAGTACTACAGGCTGCAGTTTGAAATCCTCGGGATCAGAAACACCCTTGGTTATAAAAAAAAAAAAAAAAAAAAAAAGTTTTTTTCTTGACTAAGTTGGAATTATTATTATGATTTGAGTTTATCTCTAAATTGAATCCTTCTTTGGAAGATGTCTCCCTCCCCTCATTAAAGCATTGCTTTCGGACATCCCACATAGTAATGAATATGCCGCTCTGTGTCCCGTGATGTACGAGAAAGAAAAAGGGATTTTTAAATACAGCTTACCTGTAAAATCCTTTTCTTGGAGTACATCACGGGACACAGAGCTCCCACCCCTCTTTTGGGTGACCATTTTGGGAGGCATACTGCTTGCTACAAAACTGAGGGACTCCCTCTAGGGGAGGGGGTTATATAGGGAGGGGACTTCCTGTTTGAGATTGCCAGTGTCCACACCTGAAGGTACTCCATATAACCCATATAGTAATGAATATGCCGCTCTGTGTCCCGTGATGTACTCCAAGAAAAGGATTTTACAGGTAAGCTGTATTTAAAAATCCCTTTTTTGTAGATTTAGCAGTTAGAGGGTTGAGACAAACCATTGAACACAGACAGGTGTGCTTGCAATGATCGGCTTTTATTTATGTAAAACATTTACTCCAAAAGGGAAAAAAAAATGTTTTTTATTGCTTATTAAGTGTTAGTGTATCTAAATCTGTTAGTATCCAATGAGGGGAAAAAAGTATTTGACGCCCTGTTGATTTTCTACCGTTTGTCCGCTGACAAAGAAATGATCAGGCTATCATTTTAATGGTAGGTTTATTTGAACAGCGAGAGACAAAATAATAACAAAAATATCTAGAAAAACACATTTCAAAAAGCTATAAATTGATGTGCATTTTGATGAGTAAAATAAGTATTTGACCCCTTCCTAAACAAGACTTAGTACTTGGTGGCAAAACCCTTGTTGGCAATCAGAGGTCAGACGTTTCTTGTAGTTGGCTGCCAGATTTGTACACATCTCGGGAGGGATTTTGTCCCACTCCTCTTTACAGATCCTCTCCAAGTCATTAGGGTTTTGAGGCTGACATTTGGTACTCAAACCTTTTGGCTCCCTCCACATATTTTCAATAGGATTAAGGTCTGGAGACTAGTTAGGCCACTCCAGGACCTTAATGTGCTTCTTCTTGAGCCACTCCTTTGTTGCTTTGGGCCGTGTGTTTTTGCTATCTCTGGTTCTTACTAGGTGTAAGTATAACACAAATTTGTCTTATTTCCCCCCCAGATTGTTTTCCTGCAGAGTGACAGATATGTAGAATTCCATTCCCAGCACGGCCGTTACTACAGGCTTAGGATACCCAAGTTCGGCAGAGATTTTTCCTATCATTACCCATCCTGTGATCTGTATTTTGTTGGAGCAAGGTAATGAAATACTGGTAAATGTTTGTGAGTTAACAACCTACATTGTATTATTATTGGGCTGTTTTGAGGCAATGCAGTTAAAGGACTATGCTTTCATACAGTTCATCTTTATTATGTAAAATGTAATATATTCCTAAAACAGTGGTTACTGTGCTGTACGTTTGTTTTAGGGTCGGTTCACACCATGAATTGCACAGGAACGTGCTGTGCGATTCACATGCAATTCGGGTGCAGTGCGATTTCAGCCTATTCATTTTGACTTTGGCTGAAATCGCACCAGACCACAGCAGGAGAGGTGCATACACTACTTTAAAAAGTGCACAAAAATGGCATCGCATGGTACAGAATTCCAGTCCGGTGCAGGCAAACGCACTTCGTTTTGGGGTGTTAGCATTGCGCCGACACCCGCTGCAGATCACAAGTTCAGTGCGTTTTGAACGTAATGTGGGAAACGCACTGATCAGGGGTTTCCCATCCCAAGTTTTGATGTGAATTGGCCCTAAATAAATCTGTATCTATTATTATTTCCCTTAACAATATTAATCAAAACGTGGTGCCCTGAAGTGCCCTTTTCTTCTCATCCTCGGCTTTATCTTTTTGGTTATTCCAGAACATAGAATTACCTAAAGGCTGCTGTAAATGGAAATAATATTTTATTTATATATATAATATATATATTCAGACAAACATGTATTAAAAAGAACATACAGTTTCAGAATGTGCAAACAGACAAAACTCTAAACATGTTTCACTACCAACATAGCTTCTGCAGGAGATTTATATTTGTTGTGCACTAATTACTGAAATATAAAGAAAAAAATTAAAAATATAATACACAATCATTACAAAAGGTGATAAATGCATATTCACACACAAGTCAATCCCAAAATCGCTGGGTACACTACCAATGAGCAATATATGAGCCAGTAATTACCTGTGTAATTAGCATACTCATATATTGCTCATTAGTAGTGTACCCAGCGATTTTGGGATTGACTTTTGTGTGAATATGCATTTATCACCTTTTGTAATGATTGTGTATTATGTTTAGTTTCATCTTTATTTCCTTATATTTCAGTAATTAGTGTGCGACAACTATAAATCTCCTGAAGAAGCTACGTTGGTAGTGAAACATGTTGCGAGTTTTGTCCGTTTTCGCATTCTGAAACTATGTTTTTTTTTTTTTTTTTTGATGGTTGTCTGTCAATTTACATTTTTGTATAAATAAAATTATTTTTGATATATTTATTTGTGTTATTTTGTACCTTTTTTTTTTTTTTTTTTTTTTTTTTTTTTTTTAAATCCAATTTTTCTTCTATATATATTTACCTAAACGGGATGTGGTGCCAATGATTTAAAGTTAAGTTGCTCAAATCTCTCCTTTGGAAATATTATGTTGATGTTTGTGATTAGATTAGTCTCGTAGGTACAAGGGGAGACAATGGAATCCTGATGTAAACAAATTATATATTGATAATGTCTGTACTTTTTCGGGTGGGACACTCCTGAGTGGACACCATATGACCTGTCACTGGTGGACACAGCCGTGTAATTGGCAAAGTAATTCACTCCTATAAGCAATATAGAATGTGTTTTTAAACCTGATCACTTCCCCAGAGTAGTACAATGGTAACATTATAGTGGTCTGGTCGCAGTGTCTTAAAAAAAAAAAAATGTAAAGGAAACCAAAAATGTAATAAAAATGTGTTGTACTGTTACCAGTTTATGTCCCTGATCACTGCCACACCAGTTATAGGACACAAGAAAAGGGGTACATTGGGGCTTTACGGGCAACCTCAAAGTATATTACATCAAAATATGATAAAAATATAGCGTTTTATTTATTACACAGATAAAAAAAACATCGGTGCATACATCAACATTGGTTTAACATGACAGAACATGATAAAAATTACTTTTGTGAGGATTAATTATGGATGTGACAGTCTCTTCTCATTATGCCTGATAGGGGCATTTACATAGAGAAGTTTATAAATTCAATAAATCGGCCCGCAGTAGGCTCACCACAGATAAAAAAAACAACCAAGAATTTGTCTGCACCAGAGTTGGAATGATCCCCCACAAGTGGGTCCCCCAGGCGGGGGCCCCTAGGCCTTAGATGATCCACGCAAGGATCCCAGATGTGGCCCCAAATCGCAGCCAACAGATGGTGAGGTAAAGAGGGGAAGTCAAGACCTCAAACCTCTCCACTGCACTTAAAAGTTTTCAAAACGTCAAGATCTGCGATTTTTAAGATGCCAGTAATCTGGGAAGTGATGTCATTACATTGCTTTCTGGGTTACTAGATCCGAGACCGAAGGAATCATCAGCTTTGTATGAGTCTTTGGCCAACCGGTGGACATTCTGGCTGGTTGCTCAGGGCCCCCGGTGGGACAGGAGAGCGGCAGAAGGCAGCGTGTCCCCCTCCTGTTGCTTGTAATAACAGCTGAGCAGCTGCTGAGTTGCATCGGTTGTTATTACAATAAAGCTGACCGTCCGCTCTAAAGAACGGTACCGGGGTGATGCATGCAGCTGCAATGGTGATATATGCACTGATAAAACGTTATGTTTTGATGTAGTACTTTGAGTTTGCCCATAAAGTCCCAATGTACAGGCGGGTACCCCTTTTCTCTTCTGACTATAAGGGATGTTGGCAAAGATTCAAGTTTTATGGTAGTGTCATTTTATTTATTTTTTTAAAGATATTTTTTTTAAATTGTTTTACAAAACCAACAATACAACACATACAGAAACAAAACTTAAACACACAGAACATATATCGGCAGTAGTTTGCTCCTTAATCACTCCATACTATTATCAACAGCATAGTTATACAAAAGTCAGAGTAGAAAGGTACATACGACAAAGTATAAAGGCAGTATTACCCCTTTGTGGAATTGCATATTAAGGTCACTCTAGCAAATGGAGACTGCACCACCAACATCCCTATTTACGGCTGTATAGGAGATAGGGTCAGGGGGCTAGCCAGCCACCTGCCCCAAATCTTATCAAAGGACTTATTTCTTTTCCTAATTTCAAAAGTGAGCTTGTAAAGCGGGAGGGCGTCATTGACCAGTTTCAACCATAGGCCCCTTGTCGGGGTCGCTGCTCCCTTCCAGGTCAACAGGATGGATTTCCTAGCATAGAAATATAGGATTCAAAGCAATTTTTTGACCCGGGAGGAAACTGCGAGGTCACCAAAGACCCCCAACAGACAGTTTAGTGTCATTTATTCACCAGTTACAGAATAACACTGTACTGCACTGGTGACAGTATGTTGAAAAAAAAAATCATTTTTTTTTTTATTTCTTTAATTTCCCAAAAATTACATTGTCGAAGAACTTGCCGTGCCTCTTACTAAATACTTTGGACTGTACTTTCCAAAAAAGGGGCTGTTTAGGGGATATCTGTACTGTCCTGACTTTTTTGGGCCTCAAGAAATAAGGCTGTCAGTACTGGATTGATCAATTTTCAGATATTTATCATAGTTTGTGGATTCTATAACTTTTCTATAGACTAAATATTATACTGTAAGAGCCGGTTCACACAGGGGCAACATGACTTTCAGCATGACTTTGGGAGGCATCTTGAACACGACTTGAGGATGAATCACAACGCGACTTAGAACACGACTTGAAGTCGCCTCCAGGAGGGGGAACTCCTTGCCAAATTTTAAATAAAAAAACAGCATGGGTTTCCCCTCTAGGAGCATACCAGGTCCTTAGGTCTGGTATGGATTTCAAGGTCACCCTCAAATCCATACCAGACCTGTATCCCAGCCCACAGACCGGCTTTGGGGGGAGAGTCTTCTTCCGGCTTTGGGGGGAGGGTCTTCTTCCGGCTTTGGGGGGAGGGTCTTCTTCCGGCTTTGGGGGGAGGGTCTTCTTCCGGCTTTGGGGGGAGGGTCTTCTTCCGGCTTTGGGGGGAGGGTCTTCTTCCGGCTTTGGGGGGAGGGTCTTCTTCCGGCTTTGGGGGGAGGGTCTTCTTCCGGCTTTGGGGGGAGGGTCTTCTTCCGGCTTTGGGGGAGGGTCTTCTTCCGGCTTTGGGGGGAGGGTCTTCTTCCGGCTTTGGGGGGAGGGTCTTCTTCCGGCTTTGGGGGGAGGGTCTTCTTCCGGCTTTGGGGGGAGGGTCTTCTTTGGGGGGAGGGTCTTCTTCCGGCTTTGGGGGGAGGGTCTACTTCTGATTTCTCCGGCTCTCTATATAGGCCTCTTATGACGTCACAGTCCCAGCATGCTCTGGGTTACCCAGAGCTTGCTGGGACTGTGAGGTCATAAGAGGCCTATATAAATCACCGCACACCCGGCATTACAGCGGGAGGGAGTGTCGAGTCAACATCGAAGAAGAGAAGAAGGCGACGCAGAAGACCGGGCCCCCGCTGGTGAAAGAGCTGAAAAGACTGCGGTGGTGCACGGCAGAAGAGAAAAAGGAGCGGAGAAGTCGGAAGGAGGGAGAAGACTGGGCCCTCGCTGGTAAAAGAGCTGAAAGAAGACAGCGGTGGTGCACAGCAGAAGACCCCCGAAGTCGGAAGAAGACTCCCGAAGCTGCCTAATAAACTACTTTAAAAACCTGTGTAGTGTTTTTTTTTTATTGACATTTTACTTCTACCAGGTGAATGAGTACCCCATACTCATTCACATAGGGTGGGGGGCCGAGATCTGGGGGCCCCCTTTTTAAAGGGGGCTCCCAGATTCCGGGAAAGCCCCCGCCCGCAGACCCTGACAACCAACGGCCAGGGTAGTCAGGAAGAGGCCCTTGTCTCCATCAACATGGGGACAAGGTGCTTTGGGGTGGGGGGGCCACACCGTTTTTTTGGCGTAGGGGGTTCCCCTTAAAATCCATACCTAAGGGCCCTTTTATGCTCCTGGAGGGGAACCCATGCCGGTTTTTTATTGAAAATTTGCCGTGGCGTTGCTCTGTGGGAGGGAGGATCTTGCCTTAGAACAGGTTCACACTGGGGCGACTTTCTGTAAAGTTGCCTCACTGTGAACTGGGATCCGACTTGGAGGTGACTTCCATTGAAATCAATGGGTACAGGTCGCCTAAAAGTCAGATTAAAGTAGTACAGGAACCTTTTCTGAATTCGGAGCGACTTCAGTTGTGTGCATTAAGACGGCTCCCATTCACTTCCATTCATTTTCTCGACCGCACGACTTGGGGTGTCTTGAAGTCTGATCCCAGGTCGCCCCAATGTGAACCGGCTCTAAAACTTTGGTTTGTGAGCAAAATTTGTTCCACAAACATGCTTGTTATGCAAAGCACTTGTATATCAAAGCATTTTTTTTACAGGGTATAAAAGAGAAGAGGCTCTAAGTGTAGCAATACGTTGCTAAATGTTGTACCTTCATTAAATGTAACCATATTACATTTAGATATCTTTTTTTTTTTTTAACAAAACAATCATTTTTTTGCAAGACTAAAAGAGAAGTATGGTATTTTTTTTTCCCTTTTATACTCTGGCCGATGCTGCATCTGTCCCCCACCGCCTCTTCACTGAGCGATTGAACACCGCTGATGGATCAGTTCTCTCTGCTCCCTGAGCAGAGAGCTGGTGACTGTCAATCAGCAGCTCTTCTCCTTCACGCTCATTATAGCGTTAAGCTGTGGAGGGGTGGGGAACGGCCATCACAGGCACTCAGTGACTAGCTGAGACTGGTATCAGTCCAGGCAGCTGGTGGATCCAGACTTTATTGATGGAATGATGCGCAAAACTAATTGCACTCCTGTGAGCCATAGGAGAGGCCCAGCCAAACAAGCTTAGGCTGGACTTTAAGAAAATACCATCTAAAGAATGTTATAGTTGTGTGAACAAATTGATAAAAATGTAGTTTGGGTACAGTGTTGAATGTCTGTGCACTTGTCATTCAAAGTACAACAGCGCTGAAAGCTAAAAATTGGCCTGGGCAGGAAGGGGGTAAAAGTGTATAAACTGCTCTAATTTTTTATTTTGTGAAGCAGTTTTGTGATCCAGCCATCATATGACAACTTTGTCCTCTGCTGCAGCAGCATGGCTTGGTCAAAAAAAAACACAAAAACACCAAGCATGAGCCAAGCGGCTTGTTCACTGTTTTAACATGTGCATTGCAGCAGAGTTTGATTGGCTCCTAGGTCTCCCCTTCCTTTTTCTTTTCTGGGTACTGCTGTGCAGGAGATAAAAGGAGACTAATATGAAGACTTGTAATGGGACATATGAAACCTGTAAATTTTATAGAGCTGCTTCGGGTAGTTCAACCAAATCATATATTGACTAAGGCCTAGGGCACGCTGGCAATAGTAGTCAGTGGCAGGATCACTGGGAAGTACAGAGAAGATACCCGTTTCCATGCGTCATACTCCGGCTGATGGGAACTCTGCAGAATGTTACCCGCCTGCGACCTCTCACCCGGCAGTGAGGGGGTGATGCGTGGCAATTGGGGAATAGCTCTCTACCCTGTGCTGTTATTGGCAAGCTGTCACCAGCAACAAGATCCTTAGATAATGCTTGAGAGGAAAACATTTTATATAAATATATAATAAGTTAAATACAGCTGATCATGTCCAATGAGCCTTACTCACTATAGGCCTAGGGATTGTTCATTATTGGTGAAGTTTTATTGATATGTTGGGCACAGAGCTCATAAAGGCCACATGTGATGTACTTTTTTTTTTTTTTTCTTAGGAATGAGCGACTGAACCGATTTGTAGAAATGTATTTAAAGACCAGTACCATTTTTGTTTCACGCTAACATATTTGGTGAAGTTATGTTTATAGATTTTCTTTTTCCACCAGCTCTGAAGTCTTTCGGCTAAACTTGGAACAGGGACGCTTTCTGAATTCCCTCCAGACTGATGGCTCGTAAGTAAATGTCCTCTGAACTTCAAGTTATCAGTGTTGTGTTTGAACCACTAGAGGGTGCTAGAGTGGCAGATAAAATAGAAGTATGGTACTTGGACACTAGGTCACAGCACCTTACACTTCATGGGATCTGGCCTGTCTCGGTTGTTCAGTATGATCTTTTTCTTTGTGGGTTAAATTGTTAGGTGTTTACAAACCTATGCCTTGAACATTTCTTCTTTTTCAGACAGGTCAATGTCTGTGACATCAATTCTGAACACCATTTATTTGCTGCTGGCACAACAGAGGTAAACATTTTTTTTTTTTATATTTAGGGTTGTATAAGACAGATAACAAAAGCCTGGGGAATGCCCAGGAAAAGAACAAGCTTACTTACCGACCAGCTCGCAGACAACCAATTAACCTGTCTAACAGTATTCATTAAAAACAGGGGTTTGTATAAGACGGAGCTTGTATCCAGACACCTGCATTAGATACTGGAGCTTATGTTCTGTCCCCAATGGTCTATTGTTGAGGGAAATTATTTAAAGCAGAACTTTACTCATAACGTAATAAAAAATAATGTTCTTTAGCAAGGAACATAAATTCCACATTAATAATTATGTTTCCATAATTAGTGTGTGCTGTAAATTGCCTCCAGCATTGCTCCTGTCTCTTCTTGGTGGAGGCTGCCATTTTCCTGAAGCTTAGAGCTCCTGAGCAGCAGTAAATATTTAGGCTGTCAGCAAATCGGCTTCTACAAATTCGGCACAGTGCCTAAAAATGGAGAGCAACTGAGGCTGAGCAGAGCCGGCTGAGACAGTACTACTGGATATTAAACAGTATAGACACTTATTTTTACTGTATTACATGGCTATACCTGCAAAAGGGTCAGCCTGAAGTGATGTAGCAGCACCTAATTTTCTGACTAGAGTTTCACTTTAAACCAGAATGTCTTCTTTTTTTTTTTTTTTGTGTTAATTATTATAATGCACATGCAGAAACAAAAATTACCAGGATATTGTATTGCAATCATTTTATTCCTGGCTAGTCACCTACATAGAAGAGAGTACAGCTTTACGTGGAATTGAAGGCACTTTTTTCTTTTTATGGTAAAGGGTCAGATGATATGGTTTACACAGACTCATTGTTGGCAGCCACTGGTGTATTTTTCATTTTCCAGGAAGAATACATTTCAGAGAGGAGAAAAAGAAAGTTGCACTCATATCCATGCCTTAGGTATCACTGAAAGTGAGAGAAAATCGCCCCAATGGGGGTGCAAACCGCAATTAAAAATTACACTGACACCAGACCTTACTCTTCATTCTAATACAAATGTAACCAATCCTCCTAATCTTGATTGTTTTGTAGTCGTAGGACATTCAGTCAATGTTCCCAAGATGTTCTAAAAAATGTCAAGGATTGATGTCAAATAGGACCTTCCATGAAAAATGTAAAGTTCAACTTGTTACTAATTTGTAATATTCCTAATAATTAGCGCTGCTGTACATCAAATCTGGTGACGTGGGTGCGGGGCCGAGTCCCGCTGTCTGTGTAAATGGATACTGCAGCAGGACTCGGGAGCAGGCAAGGAAGGGTGACCCCAGGGAAAGTGGCTTTTCCTGGGGGCACCCAATGAGGAGCAGCCTGGAGCACCGGTGGGGGATCCCAGAAGAAGGGTATCGGGGCTGTTCTGTGCAAAACTATTGCATAGAGCTGGTAAGTATAGGCATGTTTGTTCTTTTTATTAAAAAAAAAAAACCATAAAGCTGTACAACCACTTTAAAAATAAAGATTTAATTAAAAAAAAGTAAAAAAAATTACCTTGGTCCCATCTTTTAAGTAGCACAGTGGACATTACAACTCCTTACTGCTCAATCGTAGGAAAGCTGGGCCTCGGTACTATAAGAATGCACCACAGGCCATTGTAGAAATGCCGTTAAGCACCCAGGGGGCAGCAATGAAGTGCAGTGACATCTTCCTTTGCCTCCTGGAGGCTTTGAAAGCTGAGACCAAAGAGGTTTTTTTTTTTTTCAGCCAATTTTATTTGAGTGGGTAGGATGCTAGAAACAAAGCAGACTCCACATGGAAAATGGAAGGTCTGCTTTAATTTGTGTATACAGTATGTAAAGTGGTGTTAACGTAGAAGTTTAGGCAAATGCTAACTAAGGCTAAACCTGCTTCAACCCCCATTCTAAGACTATTCTATCCAACCCTGTATAGAAAAGATGTATATACTTGCCAGTTATGAAGCCGCTCCGGTCTGATCACATGATCTCTCCAGCGGCAACTTCAGTGTAGAGGAGGGATTGCTGACAGCGGCTGTAAATGCTTGGGAAATGACATCACCCATAGGCTTACTATGGGACATCCGTTGTCGCTGTCTCTCCTCTACATTGAAGCTGCTTCTGGAGAGATCATGTGACCAGAGCAGCTACAGAATAGGTAAGCATACACATCTTTTCTTTACAGGGTTAGAATGGGGGTGTGACTAGGTTTAGCCTTAATTAGAATTTGCCTGAACGTCCACTTTAATAAGTTTAATCATTTCCACAACACTTGGAATTACAAATTGCATCCCTGTCCTGTATTTCCTATTTTAATTTTTTTTGTTCTCCTCTAGGGTAAGGTGGAATGCTGGGACCCACGGACAAGAACACGCGTGGGGGTTCTGGACTGCGCCTTGAGCAGTGTTACAGAGGATACTGAGTAGGTTAAACACGTAAAAGTTTATATTTAGATGCCATTATTTACACAAAATTAAATCTTAGATCTGAGCATATACCAGCTTCTGAACTGGTCTCCTTATAAAATCCCCTTGAGAGTTCAGAAAAAGACATGAATGAGATCAGCTAGGTGTAAATGATCCTGCCCATGTGTGTTCATGTTTAAAAAACAAAACGTACTTCTATTCATTTTGTTTCTACTCATTAAGACAATTTTGGCCAAAGCTCCACATTAGGGCCCCTTTCACATGCTATGCCGTCGGAATTGCGGCGGTATTTGGTATACACACCACTCCTCTCACCGCTCCAAAGATGCTGCTTGCAGGAGATTTTTTTTTTATTCTCCGGCCAGCGCATCGCCTCAGTGTGAAAGGGGCCTAAGGCTTGGATTTTTTTTTTTTTAAGTGGCCCTGAATTTGCTGTTTTTTATAAGAAAATGTCTAGGAATGTTAACTGTTCCTAAACAATACACTGGAAAAATATACCCTGTGTCTTGAATTAATTTTTAATGAATAAACAAGTGCACTTCCTGAATTGGCTTGGGCCTAAAGCATGGTTTAATATCTGCAGTGTGAGATCATCTAAGGCACTGCAGCCTCTCTGTAAGTCTCACTAGCTTTGAAGTTATATTCTGTATGGTGATGTCACTACTGTTCTCCTTACTGAAGAGGAAGCTGTACCTGAAGACCTGCAGTGCATGGTACTTTCCTGCTTCTGCTTTATGCAATGTGCATATCTTTGCTTCCTCCACCTTTGCTGCTGCTTTTTAATTATTTCCTACCAGGCATCAGGTCACCAACCTCAAGGAGGTCAGTACTGACTCGTGGAAGAAAAAAAACGCTTCTTTACCAAGATGGCCACTTCCACACCAGAGGCATAATGTAAAACAAGGCATTGTCTGTTGATAATGGAGAAAAGATCAACTGCAGGGAGACTTTAGTTTAGTCCTTACTGGTGACTAGACCTTTGTCTTCTGCTTGGCAAACTTCCACAGTACAGATCGTTCTTAACCACTTAAGACCCGGACCAATACGCTGGTAAATGACCCAAGGTGTTTTTGCGACTCGGCACTGCGTCGCTTTAACAGACAATTGCGCGGTCGTGCGACGTGGCTCCCAAACAAAATTCAAAATTTGCGTCCTTTTCTTCCCACAAATAGAGCTTTCTTTTGGTGGTATTTGATCACCTCTGCGGTTTTAATTTTTTGCGCTATATACAAAAATAGAGCGACATTTTTGAAAAAAAAACACAATTTTTTACTTTTTGTTAAAAAAACATCAAATAAACTACATTTTAGTCAAACATTTAGGCCAAAATTTATTTAGCCACATGTCTTTAGTAAAAAAAAAAAAATCGCGATAAAAAAAAAATAGCTACCTAGCGAGAACAGCGACACTAATACAGCGATCAGAAAAATGATCGCTTAGTGACGCTGGCAATAGGGAGTGAAAGGGTTAACTAGGGCGGTGATCAGGGGGTTAAAACTTTATTAGGGGGGGTGGGGGGGCTACCCTGAACCTAACACTAACTGATTTTACACTGCCTGTCACACTGACACTAAATGCAGTGATTAGATCACTGCATTCAGTGACACTGTGACAGGGGGGGTGGGGGGGCAGATTGCAAGGGGTTAAGTATGCCTATGTGTGTGTATGTCAGTGTAGTGTTGGTGCACACTTACTGTGAGGTGTTTCTCCCATCGCAGCGGTTGGAAATACCGCTGCGATGGGAGATTACATCACTTCCCCCTTCCTGTGTTTACACAGGAGGAGGAAGTGACACAAAGGGGGAGCGCGCGCATTGGCTGGGAGCGATCGCGGGGGGTGGGTAAACACTGACATGCGCCCGCTCGTCCCGGATCGCTCCCGGAGCCAGGGGGACCCCCGCACACCGCGGAGGGGGTCCCGATGGGACCCCCGAACCGCACGAAGGCGGGGATGTAAATTTACGCCCTTGTGCCTGTACGAGCCATGTTGTGGCCGTATATGTGCATGCGGGGGTCCTTAAGTGGTTAAAGGATCACTAAAGGAATTTTTTTTTTTTAGCTAAATAGCTTCCTTTACCTTACTGCAGTACTGGTTTCATGTCCTTATTGTTCGTTTTTGCTTTGAAGTTGCTGTATTCCTGCTCTGTTCTCCACACTTCCTGCTTGTCTGTTTCCTTAAAACCACCATACTGGGAGCTTTCTCACGGTGGTCTAAGCTGTCATTACTGTGTGTCTAAAACTTCCCAGAACCAATCAGATTCATTTTAAAAACAAAACACTGCCCTGGATTTGTTTGTTTTTGGTCTGTGTGTCTTTTTCTACTTCACAGAAACATGAAGCCAGTTCAAAAGTGAAACTAACCTGCAGGCACATTATATCAGTGTTTCCCAACTCCAGTCCTCAAGGCACACCAACAGGTCATGTTTTCAGGATTTCCCTCAATTGAAACAGCTGTGGTAATTACTAAGGCAGTGAAACTGATCGAATCACCTTGGCAAAATAATGGAAAGCCTGAAAACATGACCTGTTGGTGTGCCTTGAGGACTGGAGTTGGGAAACACTGCATTATATGATTGATTTTTATCTATTATTAATCATTTTGAAAAGGAATCAGTTAACTTGTATGTCTCTATACCCTGTAAACAGTCATTTCAGCAAAACATTTTTTTTCCTTTAGTGACCCTTTAATATTTTATTCTTTATTTCTGGTTCCAAGTGTTCCATAAATGCTCATTTGTGGATATAGTTAGTTAATTCTTTTTTTCTTTCCAATAATTTTCATTAAGTATTTCAAAAAGTACAGATGTCATAGTATATAATCACAGTTCACAACTTATTACAGAAAAGTATAGATAATAGAAGGATAGAAACAATTACATAATTTCCTTAATGCAGAATGCATTGTAATGTAACCACTTCTGGTACACGGGCAAATCTTGCTACAACTATGGATGCCCAAGCCCCGGGGCCCTCAAGCTCTTGTCCGCTGTAAGTACAGTCAGACAATGCTCCTGGTAGGCGGGGGAATGATTTAAAGTAAGTGCCAAATAGAAATGCGAGAGGAGGAGAAAAAAAAGGAATAGGAGATAGAAAACGCCATATAAGATATATTCAAGTGGCATTAGATATGTATTTGATCCAAGGATCTCATATTTTCCTCAAAGGCAAGTTGATCTTGCAAGATGGCCGATGCCTTCTTAAACCATTATTCATGACAGTTTGGCTTTTAACAGTTCAAACACAATTGTGGGAGACCTCCACGATCCATATTTAGTTATTTTTAACACTAAAGACTTTGAATAAGCTGCTGAACCAAGGACTCTAATATATTGTATGTTTGTATGACTTTATGCTAGGTAAAAAGAAATCTAATTATTTTCTGCTATCTCCTTCTTTCAGAATCAATGGCTTACCATCTGTGTCTGCTCTGAAATTTAATGGACCTCTGCAAATGGCTGTAGGCACTTCAACTGGCCAGGTACATTCAGTGTGATACATAGGTTACCTCCCTGCATGCTCTCATTTGTGCAGTGTAATATGTTTAGTAAATGTACGTTCTTGCCAAATATGACTTTTTGCTGATTTGATAAGAAAAATACCTTGCATTTCAGCAGCGATTCTACTTTTTTTCCTACCAGCCTCCAGATTTTCACTGTATCAACATAAAGTGATGCTGGAGTAGGGAAATGAAATGTAGATCAAGGGACAGGGAAATAAACACAGACCTTCAGCAGATGGTTTCACCAATGATCACCTGATAGAGATATCTATCAATCTCTATCTTTACACAATACTTCTCTATCTCTTGTCTTATTATTTTATTCGGGGTGAATAATACATTTAAGGTGTGTGTGTGTGTGTGACACCTGTCAAAATCAGGATCAGCCAGTTTTGCCCAGGCTACCGGTAAGCATGTACATCAGCCAGTTTTGCCCAGGCTACCGGTAAGCATGTACATCAGCCAGTTTTGCCCAGGCTACCGGTAAGCATGTACATCAGCCAGTTTTGCCCAGGCTACCGGTAAGCATGTACATCAGCCAGTTTTGCCCAGGCTACCAGTAAGCATGTACATCAGCCAGTTTTGCCCAGGCTACCAGTAAGCATGTACATCAGCCAGTTTTGCCCAGGCTACCAGTAAGCATGTACATCAGCCAGTTTTGCCCAGGCTACCAGTAAGCATGTACATCAGCCAGTTTTGCCCAGGCTACCAGTAAGCATGTACATCAGCCAGTTTTGCCCAGGCTACCGGTAAGCATGTACATCAGCCAGTTTTGCCCAGGCTACCGGTAAGCATGTACATCAGCCAGTTTTGCCCAGGCTACCGGTAAGCATGTACATCAGCCAGTTTTGCCCAGGCTACCGGTAAGCATGTACATCAGCCAGTTTTGCCCAGGCTACCGGTAAGCATGTACATCAGCCAGTTTTGCCCAGGCTACCGGTAAGCATGTACATCAGCCAGTTTTGCCCAGGCTACCGGTAAGCATGTACATCAGCCAGTTTTGCCCAGGCTACCGGTAAGCATGTACATCAGCCAGTTTTGCCCAGGCTACCGGTAAGCATGTACATCAGCCAGTTTTGCCCAGGCTACCGGTAAGCATGTACATCAGCCAGTTTTGCCCAGGCTACCGGTAAGCATGTACATCAGCCAGTTTTGCCCAGGCTACAGGTAAGCATGTACATCAGCCGGTTTTGCCCAGGCTACCGGTAAGCATGTAGACCAACCTTTCTTAACCTTACATAAGGAACCCGTATGTAGACGGTGCTGAACTTCCAACATATATACAGAAATTCAACAGAAACCATTGTAGTTTTCCTTTTAAATATTTTCTTTTCTTGTTAAATTTTCTGTGAGTGAAAGGGGAAGGGAATTGAGAAAATTTGTGCTAGGCGATATATATGTGAATAAATATGAATAAATTATCCTTTACGGAGGTCCTGCTGCTAAACACCACAACCCTGATATAAGGTGTAACAAACAAATACAAAAAGTGTAGCGCTGGAAAGAAAAATATATGCAACCATATAATCAAAAATAAAACGGTATGGAAAAAATTATAAAAACAGTGAAAAACACCAAAGAAGATTGAAAATCAATCAATATTGATAAATAAATCTGTGAATAAATGTTCCAAAAGAAGAGAACTTCAAATAGTTCAAATACATCCAGTGAAGGAAACAACTTGTGTAGACTCCAAAATGTGAAGACACCCGACACCAAACAGTAGATTCAAGGCTTACCAGATAGCCAGTGTCCACCCTTCGCAGGGGGGTCAAACAGGCTTAGTAGAATACAGATCCTCACAGGAATGTTGTGGAATCCTCCCACCGGTGGTCGATACAGGGCCTCAAACCGACACTTTCCAGTCCAGGAAAAAGGGGTGTGTAAACAGATGTAGTGGGGTTAATGATGCCATGTACAGCGAGAACAGCACAACGTTGTGCTGTTCTCGCTGTACAGGGCATCATTAACCCCACTACATCTGTTGTTTACACACCCCTTCTTGGAAGCACCTGTGGATTACATTCCTTCCTGGACTGGAAAGTGTCGGTTTGAGGCCCTGTATTGACCACTGGTGGGAGGATTCCACAACATTCCTGTGAGGATCTGTATTCTACTAAGCCTGTTTGACCCCCCTGCGAAGGGTGGACATTGGCTATCTGGTAAGCCTTGAATCTACTGTTTGGTAGACATGTGCATTCGTTTTCGTTAGAATGCATTTTCGTCCTAAAATCGTGTTTTTTCGTTATTGTTTTAACAAACGATAACGAAAGTGCAAGAAACGAAAACCGAAAGATCCGACATAAAAAATGCTTTATTTTCGTTGCGGTAAAAATTTTGATATAGAGAGATTCGACATTATAGTGACAAGATTCGACATTATAGTGACAAGATTCGACATTATAGTGACAAGATTCGACATTATAGTGACAAGATTCGACATTATAGTGACAAGATTCGACATTATAGTGACAAGATTCGACATTATAGTGACAAGATTCGACATTATAGTGACAAGATTCGACATTATAGTGACAAGATTCGACATTATAGTGACAAGATTCGACATTATAGTGACAAGATTCGACATTATAGTGACAAGATTCGACATTATAGAAATAATAGATTCGACATTATAGAAATAATAGATTCGACATTATAGAAATAATAGATTCGACATTATAGAAATAATAGATTCGACATTATAGAAATAATAGATTCGACATTATAGAAATAATAGATTCGACATTATAGAAATAATAGATTCGACATTATAGAAATAATAGATTCGACATTATAGAAATAATAGATTCGACATTATAGAAATAATAGATTCGACATTATAGAAATAATAGATTCGACATTATAGAAATAATAGATTCGACATTATAGAAATAATAGATTCGACATTATAGAAATAATAGATTCGACATTATAGAAATAATAGATTCGACATTATAGAAATAATAGATTCGACATTATAGAAATAATAGATTCGACATTATAGAAATAATAGATTCGACATTATAGAAATAATAGATTCGACATTATAGAAATAATAGATTGGACATTATAGAGAATAGATTGGACATTATAGAGAATAGATTGGACATTATAGAGAATAGATTGGACATTATAGAGAATAGATTGGACATTATAGAGAATAGATTGGACATTATAGAGAATAGATTGGACATTATAGAGAATAGATTGGACATTATAGAGAATAGATTGGACATTATAGAGAATAGATTGGACATTATAGAGAATAGATTGGACATTATAGAGAATAGATTGGACATTATTACTAGTCATACAACATTAGATTTCTTGTAGGCGGAATATTCAAACGGAAATGTACGATTCGTAAAGATTCGATGTTCCGTCGAATATTCTTTTGACCATTCGACAGAAACCAAGTATTATTGGATTTTCGCACGAAAGCTATTCCCCAACGAAAAACAAAATAAATCAAAACGATTTTCGGGAGTAACTAAATAAATGTATTTTCCAAACGAAAAAACGAAACAAAATATTCCAGTCTGCACATGTCTACTGTTTGGTGGCGGGTGTCTTCACATTTTGGAGTCTACACAAGTTGTTTCCTTCACTGGACGTATTTGAAGTTCTCTTATAAATGTTTCTACTGCGGAAAAAAATAATCCATTTTTTTTATATGAGATGTATTTTCAGAGGAATGTTCGATCTGGGCAAACTTTCTTTAGTCAAATGTAGTCCAATCCCAAGGCATGAAGGACATTTTAAATAATTTTTTAGCAATTCAAAAAAAAAAAAAACATGTTTCCAAAGTTCTTGAAAAATTAACAGCAAATAGGTGTAGAAATTCCCCTAATGGGGCAGAGCATGGGAAAAGAAAAAAAAAAAGATTTTTTACCATTCCATACTTGCAGTATCTTACACAAGTGAGTACACCCCTCACATTTTTGTAAATATTTTATTATATCTTTTCATGTAAAAACACAGAAGAAATGACACTTTGCTACAATGTAAAGTAGTGAGTGTGCAGTTTGTATAAATTTGCTGTCCCCTCAAAATAACTCAACACACAGCCATTAATGTCTAAACCACTGGCAACAAAAGTGAGTACACCCCTAAGTGAAAATGTCCAAATTGTGCTCAACGTGTCAATATTTTGTGTGGCCACCAATTTTTTCCAGCGCAGCCTTAACCCTCTTGGGCATGGAGTTCAACGGACCTTCACAGGTTGCCACTGGAGTCCTCTTCCACTCCTGACAACATCACAGAGCTGGTGAATGTTAGACCTTGCGCTCCTCCACCTTCCATTTGAGGATGCTTAATACGGTTTAGGGCTGGAGACATGCTTTGCCAGTCCATCACCTTTACCCTTAGCTGCCTTTCAAGGCACTGGTTGTCTTGGAGGTGTGTTAGGGGTTGTTATCATGATGGAATACTGCCCTGCGGTCCAGTCTCCGAAGGGAGGGGATTATGCTCTGCTTCAGTATGTCACAATACATGTTGGTATTCATGGTTCCCTCAATGACTTGTAGCACCCCAGTGCCAGAAGCACTCATGCAGCCCCAGACCATGACACTCCCACTGCCATGCTTGACTGTAGGCAAGACACACTTGTCTTTGTACGCCTCACCTGGTTGCCGCCACACACGTTTAACATCATCTGAACCAAAAAAGTTTCTCTTGGTCTCATCAGACCACATGATATGGTTCCAGTAATCCATGTCCTTGGTCTGCTTGTCTTCAGCAAACTATTTGCTGGCTTTCTTGTGCATCATCTTTAGAAGAGGCTTCCTTCTGGGACGACAGCCATGCAGACCAAAATTGATATAGTGTGCGGCGTATGGTCTGAGCTCTGACAGGCTGCCTCCCCATCCCTTCAACCTCTGCAGCCATGCTGGCAGTAATCCTATGTCTATTTCCCAAAGACAACCTCTGGATATGATGCTGAGCACGTGCACTCAACTTCTTTGGTCAACCATGGCGAGGCCTGTTAGGAGTGGAACCTGTCCTGTTAAATCGCTGTATGGTCTTGGCCACCATGCTTCAGCTCAGTTTTAGGGTCTTAGAAATCTTCTTATAGCCTAGGCCATCTTCATGTAGAGCAACAATTCTTTATTTTTTTTTCAGATCCTCAGAGAATTCTTTGCAATGAGGTGTTGAACCTCCAGTGACCAGTATGAGCGAGTGAGAGCGATAACTCCAAATTTAACATACCTGCACCCCATTCACACCTGACACGTTGTAACACTAACGAGTCACATAACGGGGAGGGAAAATTGGTAATTGCGCCCAATTTGGGCATTTTCACTTAGGGGTGTAACACTTTTGTTGCCGGCGGTTTAGACATTAATGTCTGTGTGTTGAGTTATTTTGAGGGGACAGCACATTTACACTGTTATACAAGCTGTACACTCACTACTTTACATTGTACCAAAGTGTCATTTCTTAAGTGTTGTCACATGAAAAGATATAATAAAATATTTTCAAACATGTGAGGGACGTACTCACCTTGGTGAGATACTATATATATCCAAGATGAGAATAAAAAAAAAAAAGCTTTTGCCAACCATCTTAAGCACCTTGTAGTGCATTCCTTTGGCGTCTTATGCTTGCCTCATATGTTTCTGTTGATGATACGGTGTACTCTGTAGTCATTCACAATTAAGATGAAGGGGTGGTATCTCCATGAACATCTAGTGAGCAGAATTCTCCAGAAAATATAAGACTTTCCCTAGGAAATTAGTTTCTGAAAGAACACACTGTCCTCCCTAATATAATTCCTGGAAAGTAGAGCAAAGATATCGTGTACTAGTTCTAAATCTAGCCTGCCTAGGTTTCCTCGGCTTCTGGAAATAAGTGGGTCCTTTAAATAAGAGATATATTGTCCTGAACTCATAGGACCCTAAACATGTGTACCACTTGGGAGACTCATAGGGCCCTAAACGTGTGTACCACTTGGGAGACTCATAGGGCCCTAAACGTGTGTGCCACTTGGGAGACTCATAGGGCCCTAAACGTGTGTGCCACTTGGGAGAGTCATAGGGCCCTAAACGTGTGTGCCACTTGGGAGAGTCATAGGGCCCTAAACGTGTGTGCCACTTGGGAGAGTCATAGGGCCCTAAACGTGTGTGCCACTTGGGAGACTCATAGGGCCCTAAACGTGTGTGCCACTTGGGAGAGTCATAGGGCCCTAAACGTGTGTGCCACTTGGGAGACTCATAGGGCCCTAAACGTGTGTGCCACTTGGGAGAGTCATAGGGCCCTAAACGTGTGTGCCACTCGGGAGGGCATTCAGCCCAGTCTAGCCACAGCCTGCCATAGACTGACAGGCTGCAGGTAGTGTACGGCTGGATGCTGCTCCTGTCCCTCCCAGGCACACTAAAATGCAGTGACTGGACACGGTGCTGCTAGACAGCCCTACAAGGTGCCTTAGTACAAAGGTCGTATGCTCGAAATATGCTCTCAGGAATTTTCTTGTGGTATAGTATAGCCTTCAGTATTTGTCTTCTTTAATAGAGCACTGAGCTAGAATAGCAGATCCCCAATAGTGTTAACATTGTTCATTCAGTAAGACCAATGATAAAAACTTAATGTGATCTCACATAATTATTTTTCCTAAGCCCTATAAAGCTCCTTTGTCCAATAGTAATTAAATTGCCATGAGCCTCCCAAGAACTTAGCGTGGTGACAGCACCAAGTTGTCATCAGTGGCTCTGAGGAAATGTCTTTTAATGCTTTTTAGTATTCTTACGCTGTGCTATAAAATTTGTGTTTTTCTGCTACATTAAAGCAGCGTTTTAATTTTTAGATTGTAATTATTTTAGTACCACAGAGTTTTGAATTAGTCCATGAAATCTAATTTGGTTGCTATGGATTACAGCCCTCTGCTCATTATCGCTACTTTTTGTACGGGTTTACTGAGTAAAGCTGGTCAGGATATTTCAGTGCACCTCTATCAGACGTGATGCAGGCGATGATCAGAGACTGCAGACGTGATGCAGGCGATGATCAGAGACTGCAGACGTGATGCAGGCGATGATCAGAGACTGCAGACGTGATGCAGGCGATGATCAGAGACTGCAGACGTGATGCAGGCGATGATCAGAGACTGCAGACGTGATGCAGGCGATGATCAGAGACTGCAGACGTGATGCAGGCGATGATCAGAGACTGCAGACGTGATGCAGGCGATGATCAGAGACTGCAGACGTGATGCAGGCGATGATCAGAGACTGCAGACGTGATGCAGGCGATGATCAGAGACTGCAGACGTGATGCAGGCGATGATCAGAGACTGCAGACGTGATGCAGGCGATGATCAGAGACTGCAGACGTGATGCAGGCGATGATCAGAGACTGCAGACGTGATGCAGGCGATGATCAGAGACTGCAGACGTGATGCAGGCGATGATCAGAGACTGCAGACGTGATGCAGGCGATGATCAGAGACTGCAGACGTGATGCAGGCGATGATCAGAGACTGCAGACGTGATGCAGGCGATGATCAGAGACTGCAGACGTGATGCAGGCGATGATCAGAGACTGCAGACGTGATGCAGGCGATGATCAGAGACTGCAGACGTGATGCAGGCGATGATCAGAGACTGCAGACGTGATGCAGGCGATGATCAGAGACTGCAGACGTGATGCAGGCGATGATCAGAGACTGCAGACGTGATGCAGGCGATGATCAGAGACTGCAGACGTGATGCAGGCGATCAATGGAGCCCCACCAGTGCCCGTCATATGCTGCCCCTCCTGTGCCTGCATCGGCGGCGATCTCCATGTGTCAGGGAGCTAAATTTGAATTGCCTGGGCCACAGTAACAATGTCCTGCCTCCTGTAATCACGTCACTCTGATTCAGTGTCCCACCATTGGATCAGTGTGCCTTCTTTTACAGAAGGTGGGATACTATTTCTGTTGCTGAGCAATTCAGCTTCGTGAAACGCGGAGATCGCGGCGAGGAGAAGAGGAGAGAGGGGCGGCACCTGGGGCAGACCACGCCCCCCGTTCAGTATCTCCTGTTTTTCTTTCTCGTACATCACGGGACACAGAGCGGCATATTCATTACTATGTGGGTTATATGGAGTACCTTCAGGTGTGGACACTGGCAATCTTCAAACAGGAAGTCCCCTCCCTATATAACCCCCTCCCCTAGAGGGAGTCCCTCAGTTTTTTCGCCAGTGTCTTAGGTGTTGGTCACGGAATAGCTTTGCTCCACATCCTTGGGATTAAGGGCGGGCTAACCGGATCTGTCCAAGGAGCCTCAGTGCCAAAGTGGACAGTACCCGGGCCCCAGACCGTGGGGTTTTGCCTATAATGCTCCTCTTTGGAGGGCTGGACCCTGGGCCCAGGACTTGGAGTTTGCAAAACCATAAAGTTCCTGTTTGCCAGGGTGCTATATAGGTCCAGGACAGTGGGTACCTTCATAGGACCCCAGGGCCTGAAGGTCTACTACGCTACCCACGGAGATGGGAGAAGATTGGATCAGTTTGCTGGTCAAACATCCTGCAGCATGGAGCAGGTAAGGGGAGCCTGCGGGACTTGGTTCGACAGCAGGCTCCCCGGGGTAACCTAAAAGGGGGGATAGCCTAAGTATGCTCTGCATGGGCAACCGTGATCACTATGTCTAAAAGACAGGATGACACCCTTTCTCCCCCCATCACTAGGCCCCCCTGTTTAAATATGTGTTGCTAGCTAACCTGCTGTTTCTTCCTAGGGCTAGTAAGGATCCCTAGGGGCCTTGAGAGTCCTACCTGGCCGGGGGTTTGAATCTGCCGCCTGTTTCTGCGTGCCTGGATCTCCAGCAGCGCGGCTCCTCCATGTTCCTCCTGTTTCCGGCATACGCGCGCGCGGCGCGCAGACGTCTTATTGACGTTTTTTCGCGCCGTCCAGACAGGAGGGCGGGGGGCGGGCCTGCGGCGTCATACAGGGGCGCGCCTTTGTGCTGTTATAGACAGCAGGCTTTGTCAGTGCTCAGTCTGAGGCTGATCTTTCAAGAGAGGACGCAGAGCGGCAGAACAGTGACTCCCGGTGGCGGAAGAGGGGTAGTACATGTGGACTTTGTTCCAATGCCTTTATTGTTAAGCCAAGAATCCCCCTTATTTTGCAGCAGGTTGGAGGCTGGCAAACTTAAAGTAGGGTCACTGTATGTTGTCAAGGAAAATATATAATATATAATATAAATTATTTAAAAAAAAAAAAAAAAAAAAAAAAAGAAAAAACCAACATACGGGCCCATCAGTTTTTGGGGACACTAAGTGATCTATTCTCCCCTAAACTCTGAAATTTGTACTCCTGCCCACTACAGTCTGTTGTGTGGGCGGAGTCCCTCGATTTTGTATTATGGCTTCCAAGGGTTCGGGGTCAAAGGGTACAAAAAAGACCAAAAAACAAAAGGGTTCCCTTTCTGATTCTGATATGCCGATTCTTTCCCCGCAGCTTATTAATTTAAGGAGCGCCTTGGATGAGCCATTAGGGGGATCTGGTGCGGAGGCTGGCCCAGATCAGCCCAGCCCTGTGTTTTATCACAGAGGAGATGCTAGCCGTATCCCTAGGGGGGCTAGAAGAGAGAATAGCGGCATTGATCGCTAGAGCTATTCCTGGTAAGAAACGGGTTAGATCCCCATCACCAGGGGTGTATCCTCAGATGCTGAGATTCTCTCTCCGGAGGAATTAGAATCACAGGAGGATCAACTGGACCTGAACCAAGAGGGTTCAGGGATGGAGGGGTCTACCTCTGAGGAACCATTTTCAGACTCCCAGACAGAGAGACTGTGGGTACAGTCTTTGACGGACATGGTCCGCTCGGCATTTAGTTTACCATTGCCAGAACCTCAGGTTCCTCCGGTATCCTCTCTGGGCTCTTTGAAAGCCCCGTTAAGCAACGCAGTTTTTTCCGGTCCATCCTCTCTTGGAGGAATTGATCTTTCGGGATTGGGTACGGCCGGACAGGATTTTTCTGCCACCGAAAAGATTTGCGGTCATTTATCCCATGGAGGAAAAATTCTCCAAGAAGTGGAGGCTCCCAATAGTGGATGCAGCCATCTCGTGTGTGAATAAATCACTAACTTGCCCGGTGGAAAACATACATATGTTTAAAGATCCGGTTGATAAAAGATTAGAGACACTTTTAAAAGCATCCTTTGCTACGGCAGGAGCAGTGGTGCAGCCAGCGGTAGCTGCAATTGGAGTTTGTCAGGCATTAAAAGACCAGACAAAAGAGATGTGTTAAAGGACATGCCTACCCAACAAGCAGAGGAGTTTGCTGACATTCCCAGAGCTCTGTGTTTTCGCGGTAGATGCTATAAAAGATTCCATCCAGCAGGCTTCTCGTTTATCACTATGTTTGGTGCACATGAGAAGGCTCTTATGGTTGAAGAACTGGGCGGCGGAGCCCCCATGCAAAAAGCTTCTGGCAGGATTTCCCTTCCATGGAGGACGACTCTTCGGAGAAGATCTGGATAAATATATTCAGACTATTTCAAATGGCAAGAGTACCCTTTTACCGGTCAAAAAGACATTCCGGGCTCCTACATTTAGGAGGCAGTTTTTTCCTGTCTCGGGGCCCTCTAATTCCAGGCAGTATCGACGGCCGCCTGCACGATCCAACGTTATCAGTAGATCGCAAGGACAGACCCCTGGGGGTAAGAAGCCGTGGTATCGCAAGCCGTCAAAGACAGCCCCTAAGTCTGCATTATGAAGGGGCGCCCCCACTCTCAAGGGTGGGGGGAAGGCTTCGTCTCTTCTCAGAAGTTTGGGAAGCCAAGATCCCCGACAATTGGGTCCGGGCATCTGTAACCACAGGTTACAGACTGGAGTTTCTAAGATATCCTCCGCCTCATTTTCAAGAATCAAGGCTACCAAGGGATCCAGCAAGGAAGGCCTCAATGCTGGCAGCTTTGGATCACCTGCTTTGCCAGGACGTAATTATAGAAGTGCCAGCCCAAGAGCAAGGCCTAGGTTTCTATTCCAATCTCTTTGTCATACCAAAGCCCAACGGCGATGTCAGGCCAATCTTGGACCTAAAGAGGTTAAACGGTTATCTAAGGGTGCGTTCCTTCCGGATGGAATCCATCCGGTCAGCAGCCGCGCGCTTCAGAAAGACGATTTTCTGGCCTCCATAGACATAAAAGATGCTTACCTTCATGTACCAATCTTTCAGGCGCATCAAAGGTTTTTACGCTTCGCGGTGGGGCAGCGACACTTCCAATTCAGGGCGCTCCCTTTCGGGCTGGCCACGGCCCCCCGGGTATTCACGAAGATTCTAGCCCCAGTTCTGGCCAATTTAAGGATCCAAGGAGTCACAGTCCTAGCATACTTGGACGACCTTTTAATCATAGATCACTCACGGACGGGTCTGCAAAAGGCAGTAAACCTCACGGTTCGGTACCTCGAAGAATTCGGCTGGGTCCTAAACCAGGGAAAGTCAGCATTCCAGCCTACAAAGCAGTTGGAATACCTCGGCATGAGGTTAGACACAGAACATCAAAAGGTGTTCTTGCCCCTTGTAAAGATCAAGGCGATCAAGGGTTGGTTCAGTTGGTTGTAAACAAGAAAAGACCAACTATTCGCCTGTGTATGCGATTACTAGGCAAGCTAGTGGCCACATTCGAGGCAGTACCATACGCTCAGATCCACACTCGCTCCACACTCGCGTCCTACAGGCAGCCATTCTAGCAGCCTGGGGCAAGAGGGCACATGCCTTAGAGTCCCCTTTGACGCTATCATCAAGGGTCCGACAAAGCCTGGCCTGGTGGTTGAACCCTCAGAACCTTCTAAAGGGAAGATCCTTCAGCCCTGTTGTCTGGAAGGTAGTTACCACAGACGCCAGCCTGGCAGGCTGGGGGGCGGTCTTCGAGGGGTTCTCCCGCCAGGGAACTTGGGTGAAAGCAGAGAGGCAGCTCCCCATCAATATCTTGGAAATCAGAGCTGCTCGCCTAGCCCTGTTGGCGTGGACCTCCAGATTAAAGGGGTTCCCGGTGAGAATCCAGTCAGACAATGCCACGGCGGTGGCATACATAAACCACCAAGGGGGAACCAGGAGCCAGGCCGCTCAAAGGGAAGTGAACTTGATTTTTCAATGGGCAGAGGTTCATGTACCCTGCATTTCAGCGATATTCATTCCCGGAGTGGACAACCTGCAGGCAGACTTCTTAAGTCGCCAGAGTCTGTTGCCAGGGGAGTGGTCTCTGCATCCCCAGGTCTTTCAGACAATCTGCCAGAGGTGGGGAACGCCAGACGTAGATATAATGGCATCCAGGTTCAACAAGAAACTAGACAGGTTCGTGTCGCGAGCGAGGGATCCTATGGCCTGCGGAACCGATGCGTTGGTTTGCCCTTGGCATCAATTCAAACTTCTATATGCATTCCCTCCACTACAGTTACTCCCCCGCCTGTTGCGCAAGATCAGAGTGGAGCACAAGCCAGTCATTCTAATAGCTCCAGCTTGGCCCCGGAGGGCTTGGTACTCACTAGTCCTGAATATGGCAGTGGGAGACCCTTGGACTCTTCCTCTACAACCAGACCTACTCTCACAAGGCCCGATCCTCCACCCTACATTACAGCGTCTAAATTTGACGGCCTGGAGGCTGAATCCCTGATTCTCAGGGGTAGGGGTCTGTCTAGGCAGGTAATCCCTACCCTGATTAAGGCTAGAAAGCCGGTCTCCAGGGTAATTTATTACAGGGTGTGGAGGAACTATATAGGCTGGTGTGAATCCAAAAGATGGAATTGCCGCAAATATACTATTGATAGGGTGTTAAGTTTTCTCCAGCTAGGAGTGGATAAAGGCCTGGCACTAAGCACAATCAAAGGACAGATCTCAGCTCTGTCAGTGTGGTTTCAGAGGCCGCTGGCCACCCACTCGCTGGTAAAGACCTTCTTACAGGGGGTCTTGCGTATTAATCCTCCTGTCAAGTCACCAGTTTGTCCTTGGGACCTAAATCTTGTCCTGTCCACTCTACAGAAACAGCCTTTTGAGCCTTTGGCTGAGATTCCTTTACTCTTACTGACAAGAAAACTGGTTTTCTTGGTCGCCATAGTTTCGGCCAGGAGAGTGTCAGAATTAGCAGCCTTATCGTGTAAGGAACCATATCTTGTTCTGCATAAGGACAGGGCAGTTCTCCGGCCCCATCCTTCCTTTCTACCAAAGGTTATATCCAAATTTCACTTAAACCAGGATTTGGTACTTCCATCCTTCTTTCCAAAACCTACATCTAGAAAGGAGGGGTTGCTGCATACCTTGGATATTGTCCGGGCCATGAAGGCCTATCTTAAAGCTACGGAAAAGATCCGGAAAACAGATGTGTTATTCGTTCTACCAGATGGCCCCAAGAAGGGGCAGGCAGCTGCAAAATCCACCATCTCGAGATGGATTAGACAATTAATCATTCAAGCCTACGGATTGAAGAGGTTGCCCCCTCCGTTGTCGGTAAAGGCCCATTCTACCAGGGCCATGGGCGCCTCTTGGGCAGCACACCATCAGATCTCTATGGCTCAGATATGCAAGGCGGCAACGTGGTCATCAGTCCACACGTTTACAAGGTTTTATCAACTAGACGTGAGAAGAAATGCGGATACTGCCTTTGGTCAGGCAGTACTACAGGCTGCAGTTTGAAATCCTCGGGATCAGAAACACCCTTGGTTATATAAAAAAAAAAAAAAAAAAAAAAAAGAAAAAGGTTTTCTTCTTTCTTGACTAATTTGGAAATATTATTATGATTTGAGTTTAGCTCTAAAATTGAATCCTTCTTTGGAAGATGTCTCCCTCCCCTCATTAAAGCATTGCTTTCGGACATCCCACATAGTAATGAATATGCCGCTCTGTGTCCCGTGATGTACGAGAAAGAAAAAGGGATTTTTAAATACAGCTTACCTGTAAAATCCTTTTCTTGGAGTACATCACGGGACACAGAGCTCCCACCCCTCTTTTGGGTGACCATTTTGGGAGGCATACTGCTTGCTACAAAACTGAGGGACTCCCTCTAGGGGAGGGGGTTATATAGGGAGGGGACTTCCTGTTTGAAGATTGCCAGTGTCCACACCTGAAGGTACTCCATATAACCCACATAGTAATGAATATGCCGCTCTGTGTCCCGTGATGTACTCCAAGAAAAGGATTTTACAGGTAAGCTGTATTTAAAAATCCCTTTTTTTCATTTGGCCGAATAAAAAAACTGTTTTCGTTGGTGCACCCCTAATAGTTTGTGAAAGGTGGAATCGATTGATTCGGGCTGAATGAGAGAAATATACAGGTGTGTGCCTAGCTTGAGTCCTTAATCCATTGTGAGTTAAAGTTGTACCTGCTTTACTGTTTTCAACTTTACAGCATTGAAAGGAAAATCCATTCTTTGCTTCGAGGTGACCTTCAACTCAAAATGAAAGATTTACTATTTTATAGGGAGCACAAAATTGTTTTTTGGTGCCTGGAGATTCACTGACACATCTACCTATTGTCTTAAAGTGGAAATACACCCAAAAGGGGAAGTTCTGCTTGTCTGACTACCCACTCCCCTCCCTTTAAAGGGGTTGTAAAGGTTTGTTTTTTATTTTCTAAATAGGTTCCTTTAAGCTAGTGCATTGTTGGTTCACTTACCTTTTCCTTTGATTTCCCTTCTAAATGTTTTTTTCCTTGTTTTCTTTGTCTGAATTTCTCACTTCCTGTTCCTCCTCAGCAAGTTGTTTTGGCTGACTAACCCCCATGGATGACAGGGGCAAGCTTACTGAGGAGAAACGGGAAGTGAGAAATTCGGACAAAGAAAATAACATTTAGAAGGGAAATCGAAGGAAAGGGTATGTGAAACAACAATGCACTCGCTTTTTAGAAAATAAAAAAATGAACCTTTGCAACCCCTTTAACCACTTAAGACCCGGACACATATGCTGCTAAATCACCCAATGTGTTTTTACAATTCGGCGCTGCGTCGCTTTAACAGACAATTGCGCGGTCGTGCGACGTGGCTCCCAAACAAAATTTGCGTCCTTTTCTTTCCACAAATAGAGCTTTCTTTTGGTGGTATTTGATCGCCTCTGCGATTTTTATTTTTTGCGCTATAAACTAAAATAGAGCGACAATTTTGAAAAAAATCACTTTTTTACTTTTTGTTATAAAAAAAATCAAATAAACTAAATTTTAGTAAAACATTTAGTCCAAAATTAATTCAGCCACATGTCTTTGGTAATTAAAAAAAAAATCGCTATAAAAAAAATGGCTACCTAGCGGGAACAGCGACACTAATACAGCGATCAGAAAATGATCGCTTAGTGACGCTGGCAATAGGGAGTGAAATGGTTAACTAGGGCAGTGATCAGGGGGTTAAAACTTTATTAGGGGGGGGTACGGGGGCTATCCTGAACCTAACACTAACTTTCACACTGCCTGTCACACTGACACTAAATGCAATGATTAGATCACTGCATTCAGTGACAATGCGACAGGGGGGTGGGGGGTGGGGGGGGGCGATCACAAGGGGTTAATGTGCCTATGTGTGTGTGTGTCAGTGTTGTGTTGGTGCACACTTACTGTGGATGTCTTCTCTCATCAGTAGCGGTGGGAAACACCGCTGCGATGAGAGATGACATCATTTCCTCCTTCTGTGTAAACACAGGAGGAGGAAGTGACACGAAGGGGAAGCACTCCCATTGGCTGGGAGCGATCGCGGGGGGGGGGGGGTGCGGGGGGG